>CM038677.1:584835202-585260202 GCA_021605205.1 Aegilops longissima | reverse complement strand
AGCCCATGACGGATGCTGATGAGGACATCAATACCATTGTTACACCCACAGCCCCTGCTACTATACATACTGGACCAATTACTAGAGCTCGCGCATGCCAATTAAATTACTAGGTACTTTCGTTTCTTGGTAATGATTGTAATGTTCATGAGAATATGATGCTGCCTAAATTAGATACATTTGTTTTGCTTACAAATGAAGGGCCTAGCTTGGAGAAGGATAAACATCAGAGCAAGAACAAGCATGGAGTTGATGGCATGTGCAAGGCAAACAAGAACGGAGTTTCCAGTGATGATTTCAGGACTTTGAAGCCACCATAATGAGTGCATGAAGCCTTGACAAAATATACAAGATGCCACTTCACAAATTTCGTCTAGAGGCTATTCTAGGTGTTGTGTCACCTTATTATGGGCCAGGCCCATGTAATTTCGAAATACTTGAATATAGGTTGTTTTTAGAGTCCGTATGTGTGGGGAAACAAGAGTTAGGGTTGGTTTCGGACCCCTCCTCCAAGGGCCACGAAATTGCCCCCTCTTCCTCCATATATACAGCCCTTAGGGCATCGTTTAGACTTTGGGTTTTGTTTAGATTAAAAGTTCACCATAGCTGCAACTTCGCGTACTTCGTTTGTGTTCAACGACCAAACAAAGGCGTCACAGAACCCCACCTTCGTTAATAAAGCTTTCCTCTTATATTCGCAATATCTAGATTGCAATCTCAGTTTCTTGCTTTATCTTCGTTTGCTCGCAGGAAACAGACCCTCGTGGTCAGGTTGATTGTGCTCCAGCGTGGTCAATAACCTCTCGGAGTTGGTTTAGCTATTGCTAAGGTGCGATGTCCTCGCACGTTCGTAGTCGGATCGTGAAAGTCTACTCCTCCGAAACGATATTCACCATCTCATCGAAAGACGGGACACATTTGCCTCTATCAGATGCCTATATAAAGTGGAGTTGCGGCACACTCATTTGGTTGATCGCTTCGGCGTCGTCACTAGAGCTTTGTATGTGTTGCAAGTATCCACCTCTACTCGCAACCGACTGTGTGATCGGATCTAGCAGTCCACCGCACGATGTTCCTCCTGCATGCGCGGATACGTTAGAGGCGGTGCACTTGCGCCGCTCAGGCAAACCTGTACGTGGGATCCGACGACCGACTGTTCGAGGGAGAAAGCACAAGGAGACTATCCACGCGGAGGCGCTACCCAAACTCTTCTTTTGCTACACGGCACTACGCTTCTAGTGGTAATGATCTGTGATCCATCTCCCATAGCATGTTCTTCGTTGTTCTGAGCGTAGGAAAATTTTAGTTTGCAATCGACGCATCCTACAGTAGAACCCAACAGTGTTATCAGAGCCTCTGCTATAGGATTTGGATTCGGATCGTATGCATATTAGATATGTGGAGGCGGCAGATGAGATCGGTTGTTGTTTATGAGATCGGCTATGTGCACGGTTGATGAGATCAACTGCACATGGGGATCGATGTGGCTATGTTTTATGTCAATCCAAATCGATGAGGTCGTGACACAACCTGCCCCTACCGGTCGGTATCCTTCGTCGTGGTTAACGGTTAAACGTAAATCCGGATCAGATTCATGATCGATGAGATTGGTCAGATCGGAAAATTTGGCGTGATCGGAGTACAGATGGGATCTGTGATTTCCAAAACATCGGGCGCTGCCCGCACCCGCGAGGGGCACTGCCCCTTCGAACCCCGCCCGCTAACCGGCTAGTGGGACCGCAGTGTGCGTAGCGCCTTGTATTTCGTGCACGATCACTCAAACCGGTAGAATGTGATTCTATGCATATTTTTTTGCAGGGTTTGATGTGAATAGTATGGCTGATGTGTATGTGATGCATGTGTGTAAATTATACATGGCCTGAGTGCCATGATTTGTCAGCCAGGAGGAGCCAAAGTGCTATCATTATAATGTATAACGACCTGCGTGTCGACATGTGATTCTCTGTAAAATTTATTAGTAGTTGCAGTAGTTGAAAGATAGAGATCAAGTTGGTGGCTTGGTGTCCCGGTGTGACAAACGGGATGGAGTTCCTAGATGGTCATTGGAGTCAGAGCCGACCAGGAAGAACATCCATGAAGGAGCCATACTATTTCACAATATGTGTTTATTTGTGATTGTTATGCTTCTTTGTTTCTATGCATGTTAAAATGGTAGAAAAACCCCTCATTAATATCAAGCGAATTTCCATCCCCGATGTTGGACCTTCGCACGTCAAGTACGTCTAGTAGTGGGCTCATAAAATTGAGGTGCTACTAGGTGTCCTTGAACTGAAGGGTTCGTGTCGGACACGGACATGCACTGCATCAGTTATCTTGACAAGGCTATCAAAATGGTTTTGGGCCTTGTGGCAAAGAAGGTTGGGAGCCAGGTATGAGATACCTTCCCAACTGACAGGAGTCATATAGAGATATGATGAGCAAGGACTTGCTTACCAGATAGGTATGTTGGCTAGTAGTGATGCTAAAGCTCACTAGTCGCACGCGCTAGTCGGATCCTGAATCACTGAGAGTTTGCGGAGGGATGCCGATTTCAGTGGGAGTATTTCAGTTTAAGGCTTGAATTACTCTACATAAATATATTCTTGGTGATTGCATATTTTTTCCGTTGTAGATCAATGGCACCACCTGCTCAACCCAACTTTGCATTGAAATCAATTCTGGAAAAGGATAAACTGAATGGAACAAACTGTTGGGGAACGTAGCAGAAATTCAAAATTTTCTACGCATCACCAAGATCAATCTATGGAGTAATCTAGCAACGAGGGAAGGGGAGTGCATCTACATGCCCTTGTAGATCTCTAAGCGGAAGCGTTCAAGTGAACGGGGTTGATGGAGTCGTACTCGTCGTGATCCAAATCACCAAGGATCCTAGCACCGAACGGACGGCACCTCCGCGTTCAACACACATACGGTTGGGAGAGACATCTCCTCCTTCTTGATCCAGCAAGGGAAGGAGAGGTTGATGGAGATCCAGCAGCACGACGACGTGGTGGTGGAAGTAGCGGGATCTCGGCAGGGCTTCGCCAAGCGCAAGCGGGGAGGAAGAGGTATCACGGGAGGGAGGGAGATGCCAGGGACTCAGGTGCGGCTGCCCTCCCTCCCCTCCACTATATATAGGGGCCTAAGGGGGGCGCCGGCCCCTTGTAGATCCCATCTAGGGAGGGGGCGGCTGCCCTAGGGGTGGCTTGGCCTCCAAGCCAAGTGGAGGTGCCCCCACCCCTTAGGGTTTCCAACCCTAGGCGCATGGGAGACCCAAGGGGTGCGCACCAGCCCACCAGGGGCTGGTTACCACGCCCCTTCAGCCCATGGGGCCCTCCGGGATAGGTGGCCCCACCCGGTGGACCCCCGGGACCCTTCCGGTGGTCCCGGTACAATACCGATGACCCCCGAAACTTTCCCGGTGGCCGAAACTGGACTTCCTATATATAAATCTTTACCTCCGAACCATTCCGGAACTCCTCGTGACATCTGGGATCTCATCCGGGACTCCGAACAACTTTCGGGTTACCGCATACTAATATCTCTACAACCCTAGCGTCACCAAACCTTAAGTGTGTAGACCTTACGGGTTCGGGAACCATGCAGACATGACCGAGACAACTCTCCGGCCAATAACCAACAGCGGGATCTGGATACCCATGTTCGCTCCCACATGTTCCACGATGATCTCATCGGATGAACCACGATGTCGAGGATTCAATCAATCCCGTATTCAATCCCCTTTGTCTACCGGTATAGTACTTGCCCGAGATTCGATCGTCGGTATCCGATACCTTGTTCAATCTCGTTACTGGCAAGTCTCTTTACTCGTTCCATAACACATCATCCCGTGATCAACTCTTTGGTCACATTGTGCACATTATGATGATGTCCTACCGAGTGGGCCCAGAGATACCTCTCCGTCACACAGGTGACAAATCCGATCTTGATTCGTACAACCCAATGACACTTTCGGAGATACCCGTAGTGCATCCTTATAGCCACCCAGTTCGTTGCCAGGACGTTTGGTACACCCAAAGCATTCCTACGGTATCCGGGAGTTGCACAATCTCATGGTCTAAGGAAATGATACTTGACAGTAGAAAAGCTTTAGCATACGAACTACACGATCTTTGTGCTAGGCTTAGGCTTGGGTCTTGTCCATCACATCATTCTTCTAATGATGTGATCCAGTTATCAACGACATCCAATGTCCATGGTCAGGAAACCGTAACCATCTATTGATCAACGAGCTAGTCAACTAGAGGCTTACTAGGGACATGGTGTTGTCTATGTACCCACACATGTATCCGAGTTTCCTATCAATACAATTATAGCATGGATAATAAAAGATTATCATGAACAAGGAAATATAATAACAATAACTAATTTATTATTGCCTCTACAGCATATTTCCAACACAAACTTTACCACCTGGTATAGAAATTTGAGAATTGTTCTCAAGCACGATAAAAGGGAACATGTTCTAGAGGATCCACTTCCAGAGTAACCTACCGATAATGCTAATGCCACAACCAGGAATGCCTATCAGAAACTCGTTGATGAATCAAAAGAGATCAGTTGCCTCATGCTGGCTTGTATGGAGCCCGATTTGCAGCAGCATTTCAAAGATGTTGGGGCTTTCAATATGATCGAGAGTCTCAAGAGCATGTTTCAGGTACAGGCTAGGACCGAAAGGTTCAACGTCTGGTGATCCTTGATGGATTGCAAGCTGAAGGAAGGTGATCCACTGAGCCCGCATGTGATCAAGTTGATCGGATACATGCAAGCTTTGGATCGATTAGGATTCCCGCTCTTGGATGAGCTGGCTACAGATGCAGTTCTGGGTTCCCTTCCTCCTAGCTATGGGACGTTCATCTCAAACTATCATATGCACGACATGGATAAGAAGCTCATTGAATTGCACGGGATGCTTAAGGTGGTAGAGCAAGATATAAAGAAAGGAACGCATCAAGTGTTGATGGTGCAGAACTCGGGCAAGTTCAAGAAGAGTTGGTCCAAGAAGAAGGCTAAGGCAAAGGGCACCGACATGGTAACCTCCACCGCTGCACCGAAGTTAGGACCGGACTCAAAGACCATTTGCTATCATTGCAAGGAAACTGGTCACTGGAAGAGGAACTGTAGTAAGTGTCTTACAGAGCATGGCAAGAAGGCCGGAAATGCTTCTTCAGGAAAAGGTACACTTGTTACATATGTTATAGACATTTACCTTGCTAACATACCTAGTAGCTCTTGGGTATTTGATACCGGATCGGTTGTTCACATTGGCAACTCGATGCAGGGGCTGGTAAGAACTAGGCGTGTGGCACAAGGTGAGATTGACATCAAGGTCGACAACAAAGCAAGAGTTGATGCGCTGGAGGTCGGCACGATGCAGCTCTAGCTTACTTCTGGAATTATGTCGGATTTCGGGTTCCGGCAGACCCTTGAGGTTCGAACTCTGGGGTGCGCACGGAGATCTTTCCCCTACCAGCTCACGCGTTAATGGTTTGCAAGGGATCTAAACTAGGAACGATGAACAACATAAGAGACACAAGATTTATACTGGTTCGGGCCACCGTTGTGGTGTAATACCCTACTCCAGTGTGTGGTGCTGTGGATTGCCTCCGGGGCTGATGAAGAACAATACAAAGGAAGAACAGCCTCGCGAGGGGTTGTTCTTGAGCTGGTGCAATGGACTGCTTGAGTGAGTCCAGTCGCTTCTCTCTCTCTCTCTCTCTCTCTCTCTCTCTCTCTCTCTCTCTCTCTCTCTCTCTCTCTCTCTGTAGGTTCAACCCGTCCCCTCTCTCTGTGGTGGCTAGTCCTATTTAAAGAGGGAGGCCCTGGGCCTCTTCCCAAATAATGAGCGGGAAGGGCACCAACAATTGGCCATTTTGAAGGGGAACATCTAGTACACTTATCCTGACTAAAGTTGGTCTTCGGCTGCCAAAGGCTCTGACGGTGACGCCGATCCCTGGGCTCGACGATGACCTCCGTCCTGCCGCTCTGCTGGTCTTGGTCTTGTTGCCTTTGAAGCAAGAACATTTGCACGATGCCTTGGCATCTGCTTGCCTCCTTTGCACCAAAGGGGAACGAGGACACTTCTTGGTGGCACCCTTTGGCGCCCGCCGATCTCGATCGTCATGGCTTGCGTCACGGGCACCCTCGTGAGGTACCCTGCCTTGATCTCTCTGCCTCCTCGTGGGCCTGCTGCTGACGAGGCTGCTCCCGAGGAAGGTTCCTATCGTCCGCCCATGAGGCTTGGCCTCGCGAGGGTCTTGGCTTGAGCTGATGAAGCCGGGCCGCGGCCCCCCACTTGAGCCACACCACAGGGCCGCGGCAGGCATGTCAGGGGACCCCTGCCCTGAACGCCGACAGAGCCCCGGGCCCAAAGCGCCCGGACTTGGCCTAGCAGAAGCGAAGGGCAGGTCTGGCGCCTGGCCCCCAACAGCCTGTGGCCTCAGGCGCCGCGTGGCGATTGATTGAACTTGGGCGTCTCCGCTTCCCGATGATCCCTCGGCAATCGCATGACTTGACAAGTCCCTGCACGCAGAAATGGGTCATGATTACCTGTGATCGTGGAGGCCGACGGTTGGCCTCCACCAGCTATAAGTACGGAACGGCGCAAGCCCTTCCAGTCCATCCCCTCTTGCTACTCCTTTCTCTCCATGGCTCCGTCCAAGAGGTTTTCGGCCACGGAGAAGGGAAAGGCCCGCCAGGTAGGGCCTGACTCTCCCCCGGCCAAGCGCGGTTGAGGCCGTCCTCGCAAGCATCATGTGGCTCCCGTAGCGGCTTCCCGCGGTCGTGGAGGCGATCTCCTGCACTGCGATGGGCGCCAGGTTGTTGATGGGGGGCACGCCGTGACTGCGCGGCCCCCTAGGCCACGCTTCCACTCGGCGGAGGTGCTGCCGGAGTTTGTCGTGTGGTTGGTGGAGCCGACAAGCACCTGGCTCCAGCTTCCCCGCTTCCTTGTAGGTGAACTTCCGGCCGGCGCTCCGGGTGGCCTCTGGCTTCAGGCGGACGGTTGTTGCAGCAGGGCCTCCTGGGCTTCGCTGGAGGTCTCCGTCGCCAAGAATACGGCCCTGACCCGCGGCTGGCAAACGTTTGCACGCGCGCGTGGCCTGAGCCGGCGGTGCACCCTGCACTTCAAGTTCGATGGCGACGCCACCCTCTACGTGAGGGTGTTCGGAGAAGATGGTCGTCGTGCCGGGTGCTGCCCCGAAGACGATGACCGCGGCCGTGTACCCAGCCCCGGCGATGATCGGGATGAAGATGACTGCAGGCGCGTGGTCGGCGGCGCTTGGGGCTCGTCGAGCTTCGGCGGCTCTCCTTCGGACAGCAGCTCCTCCAGCGGTGGCCGTGACCAGCCCCCGTGCCGTCGCGCCCGCCTGGAGGGAGGTAGCAGATCAGCTCGCCGTTGCGCCTCGGTGAAGCGCGAGGAGGAGTCTGACTGAGCTCTGGAGGCAGTACGAGCCTTCGCCGCGAGTTGGTGCCGAGCAAGTCGTGCCTATTTTGTTTTTCTCCCTTCCCTGCGCAAAGAGAAAGTAGTGTAGGGCCCCGTAGGGGCATACTGAACTGTTGCTATTAATTATCATGTCGTTTCCGCTATTTCTGTGCTGTACTTTTGTGCCGCATGCCCGCATGCAGGAATTACTTAGCTCGGGGGGACCTGTCGCGGTCTTCGCTTCCCGAGGCCGAGGCCTCGTCGCGCGCTTCATGTCTTGCAAGGATTA
This sequence comes from Aegilops longissima, assembly GCA_021605205.1. NCBI lineage: Eukaryota > Viridiplantae > Streptophyta > Magnoliopsida > Poales > Poaceae > Aegilops > Aegilops longissima. Next base: position 585,252,469 of record CM038677.1, on the reverse strand, counting down.
GTCAGGGGGGTAGCCTCCGGCCTCGGTTGTGGAGGCGACCGACCCAGGTCATGTGTTCGCGTCGCGATGCCCGTGGGGCACGGACTGGGAGGGGTGCTCCCGTAGTGGACCTGGATAGGAAAGCTTCAAATGACAGGGGCAGAAAACACTCGCGAGGGTGCCCGCGTTGCTCCCTCGCGAGACTTGCGCGAGAGAAAACGAGGCAAGTGAGCGAAAAAGACAAAGAGTCACAAGCTAAGGATGGCAACAACTTCAATAAAACTTCAAATAGGAACGAACAAGCCAACTGCAGAAAGCAAATGAAAAGCCGCGTCCGACATCTAATCTAGTCTTCGACGTCTTCTCACCAGCGCGGAGCTAAGTGCTGCCACTGGGCATGGGCGGGAGCCCCCGAGGCCCGAGGGCGGCTCTCCGAAGACTCCGGGGCGTGTACAGCCCCAACTCATTATTACGTGAGAGTGTCACGGGTGGCGAGCTTCACAGGCATTGGCCTTCTTCACAAGCTCCGGGCCTTTCTCGGGGAAATGAGCTTCACAGGCGTTGGCCTTCTTCACAGGCTCTGGGCCTTTCTCGGAGCATGGTGCTTCCACTGGTACGTGGGAGGGGGCTCCCCTCCGGGAGGAGCCCCCGGGGCATGTACAGCCCCGCCCTGACACGTGGCCGGCATGGTAGGGCTAGGAGAGGTGTATCTGGGCACCCATGAGCCAGCGCAGGACTCACGAGGCCCTACCTCGAGGCGGGTTGCGCCTGGCTCTGGGCCTTTATCAATGGTGTGTTCCTGCAGGGTGGTTAGAATGCAAATGCTCTACGTCCTCAGGTCCCGGCCCTCGAGCGAGCTCAGCCGCCGCTGGTATGACAGGTCGCGATGCCGCGGGTCAAGGCCAGGGGGTGAGGGTTGGAGAGCCGGTAAGAGCCCATGAGTCACGATGCTCAGGTACCCCCCTTTTAACGTGCAAGCACTTTGCATTAGGGCGGAGAGGTCCGCGACAGGTAGTAGGCAATAATTACGTGAATTAGGTTAAGCGTGGAGGAGCAAATCCATCTAGATAGGTGCGGAGAAAGCACACGCCACTGGGTCTGGCCCGAGCAGCTTGGGGATAATGCAGCCCGAGGGGCGCCCCCAACAAGGTAAGTAAAAAACATAAGAAAAATGGATACATGCCGCAGGGACGGACCCACGTGGCCTGGGAATGATGCAGCCCGAGGGGCGCTCCCAGCTGAAAACGGAACTTGGAAAGGTGTCACCTGATATGGTCGGAGACGGCGGGATGTTGAGGTAGCGGATGACGCGTGATGAGGAAGCCGGCCCTCACGAGTCCTCCGGACCTGGAGCCTCGGGAGGCTCTAGGGGCACGGGGGGTTCCTCGAGAGCCATCTCCATCTCTGCCAGGCGTGCTGCTTGGCCTCTTGAGCCTCCAGAGCGCACCTCAGCAGGCGCTGATGGGCGGCGACCGCGTTCGGCAGGCCGAAAGGCATGTGAACGTAGCTGTCAGGTGGACCCTCGCAACGCCCCACGCGTGAGGGCCAGAGGCGCCCCTGAGACGCGGCCCGGTTGAGCCCTGGTATGTTGATGCAGACTCACGGCCCAGCATCCTCGCCTGGATGTGGGGCCACGGCGGGCAAGCGGCGACAGCCGCGCATGACTCTTGACTCCTGTAGCTCCTGGGTGTTCCTCGTGATGAACTCCTGAGGGTTTGGCCCTCCTTGCCTCATACCTTCCCGAGGGAAACGTTCCTTGAAGCACGCCTCCAAGTGGTGCCCGAGCGCCTCCCTCGTGACCCCGGCTAGGTCGGTGGCTCGCCATGAAAGAGCCCCCGAGCCCCGCCTGAGGAGGGCGCCGGGCGCGCCTTCCTATGCGACAGAGGGTGGCGCCCCTTGAACAGGCGCGAGTCCTATTGCCACGCCTCCGGAGGTGCCTTCTCCACGAGGGCTTGTACCAGGTGAAGCCTTCTTCTTCTCAGGGATCGCCTAGGGAAGTCTCCCGCTCCTGTGATCTGGGTCTTCGATTCCTGCGGCTTGGAAGGCACGCTCAAGAGAGCACACTGCGTCCCTTTCCTCACAAGGCACTATGATGACTCCTCCGCTTCCTGGCATCTTGAGGACATTGTAGCCATGGTGAGTCACCACCATGAACTTGGCCAAAGCTGGGTACCCGAGGATGGCATTGTATGGCAGGCGAATGTGGGCGACGTCGAAGTCGATGAGCTCGGTGCGGTAATTGTTGTGCTGTCCGAAGGTGACGGGAAGGCGAACCTGCCCTATCGGGACGGTGGAGCCATCGGTGACTCCTGAGAAAGGCTTGGTCGGCTGAAGCTGATCATATGGCACTTGGAGATCGCTGAATCTCTCGACAGATAGGACGTTGAGTCCTGCTCCGCCGTCGATGAGGGTCCTGGTGACTTGCACGTTGCTGAGGACTGGTGAGCAAAGCATGGGGAGGACTCCGGCCGTTGCCACGCACTTGAGCTGATCCGCTGAGCTGAATGTGATAGCGCACGACAACCACCTGAGAGGGCGTGTGGCCTCAGGCTTGAGGAGGACTGCATTCACCTCGCGAGCAAACTGCTTGAAGATGCGCTGAGAGGCTAGGGCCTGAGCGCCACCCAGGATGCAAGCGATCGCGCGCGGCTCCTGGAAGCCCCCAGCCCCCTCGTCCTGTTGATGGTCTTCGTACCTCCTTGGCGGCTGCGGCAAAGGTGGGAGCCCTACGTTGCCTTGAGGGCGGTCCTCACGAGGCTGGTCCCTCCAACCTCCCTCGCGAGGCTGGTCCTACCAGCGGTCCTCGCGAGGTCTGTCACGCCATCCTTGGCGAGGGCCACGGTCTTCCCAGCATCCTGGGCCTCTTCCTCCTCCTCGGTCATAGCCCCGATCATTGCGCTCGGGGTGTCGGCCGATACACCCTTCTCGCACGGCCCTGAGCTCCTGGCATTCGTTGGTGTTGTGGGTGTGGAGGTCGTGGTATACGCAGTACCGGCTGCCTTTGGATGATTCGGGTTGACCCCTGCCTCGCTTGGTGTCTGGTTCTGCCGCAAACACGGCAGCCCCCTTGCGCTTCACGTCCTTGACCTTGGGCTTCTTCTCTTCTGGATCGGCAGCCGGAAGCTCGAGGAGGGAGAGGCGCCCTTCCTCAGCCTGGCGCATTTGGTCGCCAAGTTGAACAGCTCGAGGATGTGCACCGGTCTTCATGCATTGCTAGCTCCTCCTTGATCTTGACGCCACGCACGCCATCGGAGAAGGCTGAGATGATGGCTTCCTCAGTCACCTTGGGGATCTTGAGGCGGGCGTTGTTGAAGCGCTGGATGTACCTCTGCAGGGTCTCTCCTCGCTCGCTGCTTGATGCGGCGATGTCGCTTCACGGCCGGAGGCCGATCGCGAAAGTGCCTTGGAAGTTGGCGATGAAGCGGTGCGCATCTCGTCCCAGAGGAGATCGTGTCGGGAGCCAGTTCAGAGCCGAGCTCGGCTCCGCCCTGAGCGCCATGGGGAACCAATTCGCCATGACCTTTTCGTCCCGTTGGCGGCTTCGATGCCCGCTCATAGAGCTGAAGGAACTCCAGCTGGGTCGGCAGTGCCGTCGCGAGGAGGCAGGTCTGTCTTGAACTTGCCGGGCCATGCGACTCTCGTAGCTTCGGCGGTGAAGGCGCTGCAGCTTGCAAAGGCCACGGGCTCTTCGCCGATGCGGAGCTTGCTTTGTGGATTCCGCGCACCGCTGCCTGGAGTAGCGCAGGGTCTTGACGCAGTGGCGCTGGAGCGCGATCGCGGCGCTCCGGTGCTGGGAGCACGCGGGGACCTTCTTGGGGATAAGGGATCTCTTGGCAGCTCCTTTCTTGTTGCGCGGGCGCCGGACGCGGAGGGTCTCGGCCCGGGGCCACGCGCCTTGGAGCCAGGGCGCCTTCTTGGGGAGGAGGTGGCGGGGGCACCTCTGGCTCCCTGCCTCCCGCGCGGGGTGAAGAGCGAGGCAACGAGAGGGACTGCACGGGGGAGCCCCCTGCGACGCGGTCGAGCCACTCGCAGACGCCGCCGTCAGCAGGCGAGCGCAGAGCTCGTTTGCAGCGATGGCGCGCTCGAGCCTCCATGGGGCCTTGATGCGCGGGACGAAGAACCAGCAGGGGCGAACGAAGGAGTAGCGGTGTGGCCTTCTCGCCTCACCGATGGATGCAGGGACGAGGCCTGCTGCTCGTTCCCCGCCAGGCCAGTGGCGGCATTGGCGGCAGGCGACGGGGAACGATGGGGGTGTCCGCCGACGGGAGCCGTCTAGGCGACTCGAGCGGCGCGGGCTCGGCGAGCGTCAGCCATGGACACGACGGAAGATCACACGCGACCGGCGGAATAAAGATTCCGGCACACCCCTACCTGGCGCGCCAAATGTCGGATTTCGGGTTCCAGCAGACCCTTGAGGTTCGAACTCTGGGGTGCGCACGGAGATCTTTCCCCTACCAGCTCACGTGTTAATGGTTTGTAAGGGATCTACACTAGGAACGATGAACAGTACAAGAGACACAAGATTTATACTGGTTCGGGCCACCGTTGTGGTGTAATACCCTACTCCAGTGTGTGGTGTGGTGGATTGCCTCCGGGGCTGATGAAGAACAGTACAAAGGAAGAACAGACTCGCGAGGGGCTGTTCTTGAGCTGGTGCGATGGACTGCTTGGGTGAGTCCAGTCGCTTCTCTCTCTCTCTCTCTCTCTCTCTCTCTCTGGTAGGTTTGACCCGTCCCCTCTCTCTGTGGTGGCTAGTCCTATTTATAGAGGGAGGCCCTGGGCCTCTTCCCAAATAATGAGCGGGAAGGGCGCCAACAATTGGCCATTTTAAAGGGAACATCTAGTACACTTATCCCGACTAAAGTTGGTCTTGGCTGCCAAAGGCTCAGACGGTGACACCGCCCTGGCTCCACGATGACCTCCGGCCCCGCCGCTCTGCTGGTCTTGGTCTTGTTGCACAAGCGGTAACCTTTGCTCGATGCCTTCGCTGTGCTTGCCTCCTTGCACCAAGGGGGAAACAAGGACATCAGACAGTCGGCGCCCGCTGGCGCCCGCCTGATCTCGATCATCATGGCTTGCGTCACGGGGCACCCTCGTGAGGTACCCTGCCTTGATCTCTCCGCCTCCTCGTGGGCCTGCCTGACGAGGCTGCTCCTGAGGAAGGTTCTTGTTGTCCGCCCCGCGAGGCTTGGCCCCTCGCGAGGGTCTTGGGCTTGAGCTGATGAAGCCGGGCCGAGCTGGGCCCCCACTTGAGCCACGCCGCAGCCGCAGTGCAAGTCTGGGACCCCTGCCCGAGCGCCAAAATTTATTTTGGAATTGAATAATTGTTATTACATTCCTGCACTTATTAGTCAAAACATTATTTCTGCCTCATGTTTGATGAGTCAGGGTTATGAATTCAATTTAAAGGACAATGGTTGTTCATTTTATTTGAATGGAAAGTTCCATGGCTATGCACCCATTGTTGATGGGCTTTTTATACTGAATCTGGAACATGAACCGGTCTACAACGTGAATGTCAAGAGGCATAAGCCTAATGAGATAAATCCGGTATATACTTCTGGCATTGTCGGCTTGGACACATTAGTCTGAAGCGCATGATGATGGACTCCTAACTTTGTCTGACTTCAAGTCGTTCGAGACATGTGAATCATGCTTGCTCGGCAAGATGACTAAGTCTCCTTTTGCAAAGATTTGCGAGAGGGTGTCCTAGTTGTTGGCACTTATACACAGTGATGTGTGGGGTCCAATGAGCACAACTGCCAGAGGTGGCTATCAGTACTTCGTGACTTTTATCGACGACTTGGGTAGATATGGATATATCTATTTGATGAGGCACAAGTCTGAAACTCTTTGAAAAGTTCAAAGAGTTTCAGAACGGGGTTGAGAATCAGCTCGACAAGACTATCAAACTTCTACGATCAGATCGTGGAGGTGAGTACATGAGCCAGGAGTCTGATGATCATCTGAAAAGCCGAGGTATAGTACCTTAGCTCACACCTCCGGATACGCCACAGAGAAATGGCATGTTGGAACGGAGGAATATGACCTTGTTGTACATGGTCCGGTCAATGATGAGCAAATCAGATTTACCCTTGTCATTCTAGGGATATGCTCTAGAAACTGCATCTTTCACACTTAACAGGGTACCATCAAAATTCTTAGACAAGACACCACATGAGATGTGGACCAGGAAGAGTCCCAGTTTGTCTTTTCTAGAGATTTGGGGTTGTGAAGCATTTTTCAAGCGACTTATGTCAGACAAGCATACACCCAAGTCGGATAAATGCATATTCATGAGATATATGAGGGAAACCTTGGGATATTGCTTCTACAACCGCAAAGAGAACAAAGTGTTTGTTGCTCGGAATGGGGTTTTCCTTGAGAAAGAGTTTCAGTCGGGAGGCTAGTAGGAGGACAATCCGAAATTCTAGGACCACTTGGGGACGACTCGGCTGGTGACGAGATCATACCGGAGTCGGTCAGGGAATGATAGCTCGTATCTGCATCAGTATTTTCTCCAAAGAGCAAGGGATGATGTAGCATAGCTTTGGTAGGTATTTCCCTCAGTTATGAAACCAAGGTTATCAAAATAGTAGGAGAACCAAGCAACACTATGTAAACGCTACCTGCAAACAAAGAACAAATCCTCGCAACCCAACGCGTAAGAGGGGTTGTTAATCCCTCCCGGTAAAAAGATAGATTAAATAGTATGAGTTTGGATAAATAGATCTGAATAAAACATGAAGTAAAAGATGCAAATAAAAAGTGCAGGAAGGTATTTTTGGGTTTTTGGAATAATAGATATGAAAACAAAAGTAAATAAAAAGTAGATCGAAAAACAATATGATAAAAGATAGACCCGGGGGCCGTAGATTTCACTAGTGGCTTCTCTCGAGAAAATAGCATACGGTGGGTAAACAAATTATTGTTGGGCAATTGATAGAACATCGAATAATTATGACGATACCCAGGCAATGATCATTATATAGGCATCACGTCCAAGATTAGTAGACCGACTCCTGCCTGCATCTACTACTATTACTCCACACATCGACCGCTATCCAACATGCATCTAGTGTATTAAGTTCATGGAGAAATGGAGTAATGCAATTAGAACGATGACATGATGTAGACGAGATCTATTCATGTAGCAATAGCCCCCATCTTGTTATCCTTAATAGCAACGATACATGCGTGTCTTGCTGCCCCTTCTGTCACTGGGAAAGAACACCGCACGATCGAACCCATCGCAAAGCACCCCTTCCCATGGCAAGAAAAATCGATCTAGTTGGCCTCACTAAACCAAATATTCAAATAAGAAATACGAGGCTATAAGTAATCATGCATATAAGAGATCAAAGAAGACTCAAATAACTTTCATGGATATAGATCTGATCATAACTCAAAGTTCATCGGATCCGAACAAACACACCACAAAAAGATTTACATCAAATAGATCTCCAAGAGACCATTGTATTGAGAATCAAAAGAGAGAGAGGAAGTCATCTAGCTACTGCCTACGGACCCGTAGGTCGATGATGAACTACTCACGCAACATCGGAGAGGCACCAATGAGGTTGATGAACCCCTCCATGATGGTGTCTTGGATCTCGTGGTTCTGGAACTTGCGGCGGCTGGAATTGTGTTTCATCGACTCCCCTAGGGTTTCTGGAATATTTGAGGATTTATAGAGCGAAGAGGCAGTGCGGGAGGCCACCGAGGTCGGCACAACCCACCAGGGCGCGCCTGGGCTCCCAGGCGCACCCAGGTGGGTTGTGCCCCCCTTGGGGCACCCCGCTGGTACTTCTTTGGCCCATGTTGTTTCTTCTTGTCCATAAAAAATCTCCAAAAAGTTTTTCTGCGTTTTGTACTGATATTCTGCGAAGTAAAAAACAAGCAAAAAACAACAAGTGGCTCTGGGCACTATGTCAATAGGTTAGTCCTGAAAAATGATATAAAGTTGCTACAAAATAATTGTAAACCATCCAAGAATGATAATATAACAGCATGGAACAATAAAAAATTATAGATACATTGGAGACGTATCAGGGAACCCGTAGTGGAAGTGGCACCAGAACCACGGAGATTGTAAAGATTGTGTTGAGTGCGTGATGTATTGTTGCTACAAAGCGACGAGCCGGCCACGTATGCGGAAGCGATGGTGAGCCCAAATTCTGAGGCATGGCCGGAGGCCATGAGATCTGAGTTAAAGTCCATGGATGAGAATCAAGTCTGGGACTTGGTTGATCCGCAGCTTAGCGTAACAACCATTGGTTGCAAATGGGTCTTTAAGAAGAAAACTGATGTGGATGGAAATGTTCAGATCCACAAATCTTGGCTTGCCGCTAAAGTTTATGCATAAGTTCAAGGAATTTACTATGACGAGACTTACTCCACGGTAACGATGCTGAAGTCGGTGAGCATCGTCCTAGCGATAGCTGCATATTTTGATTACGAGATATGTCAGATGGATGTCAAAATGGCTTTCCTTCACGGAAATTTAGTCGAGGGCGTGTATATGATATAGCCTGAGGGTTTTGTCGATCCGACTACTGCTAGTAAGGTATGCAAGCTCAAGAGATCCATTTATGGGCTGAGGCAAGCATCTAGAACATTCGTTTTGATGAGGTCGTAACTGGTCTCGGTTTCATCGAAAGCTAAGAGGACGCTTGTTTATACAAGCAGTTAAGTGGGAGCTCGATAGTGTTTTTTATACTGTATGTGGATGACATATTGTTGATCGAAAACGTTATTTCGATGCTGAACTCGGTCAAGGAGTCATTGAATGGCAAGTTTTCAATGAAGGACCTCTGTGAAGCAGTTTACATTTTAGGCATTAAGATCTATAAAGATAGATCGAGGAGGCTGCTTGGCTTAAGCCAGAGCATGTACATATATAAAGTGTTGAAGCGGTTCAACATGAGTGAGGCAAAGAAAGGGTTCTTGCCACTCTCACATGGTATAAGGCTAAGTGGGACTCAGAGTCCTACGACATCTGATGAGCGAAGCAGGATGAGTAGGATTCTGTATGCCTCGGCAATCGGATCCATCATGTATGCCATGATATGTACAAGGCATGATGTTGCTTTTGCAGTAAGCCTAACAAGCAGATACCAGGCCAACCCTGGTGAGAGTCACTAGGCAGCGGTGGAGAATATTCTAAAGTACCTGAAAATGACTAAAGAGATGTTCCTAGTTTATGGAGGTGAGTAGGAGCTCTGCGTAAAGGGTTACACTGATGCTAGTTTCCAAACCGACAAAGATGATTGTCGATCACAGTCCGGATTCATGAGCGTCATGAATGGAGGAGTAGTGAGCTGGACGAGTTCCAAGCAAGATACTGTGGCCGATTCTACCAGAGAAGACGAATACATTGCGGCTTGTGAAGCTGCAAAGGAATGTGTTTGGATCTGGAACTTTCTGGATGATCTTAGTATTTTTCCCAGCCTCGGTAAAACCGTTGGACCTTTATTGTGATAATTCTAGTGTCATTGCACAAGCCAAGGAGCTGAGGAACCACCACAAGACCAGGCACATAGATCGGAAATATCACCTAATACGAAAGATCGCAAAGAGTGGTGATATAGAGTTATGCAAAATTCACACGGATGAAAATGTTGCAGATCCGTTGACTAAGCCGCTTCCACAACCCAAGCATGAGGGGCACGTTAGAGCTATGGGCATACGATGTATATTTGATTGACTCTAGTGCAAGTGGGAGACTGTTGGAGATATGCCCTAAAGGCAATCATGTATGATGATATTTCCTATGTGTTTATGAATAAAGATAATCCTTGGACGTTATCAATGATGTGTATTGACGAGGACGTGACTTGTTTGTGGGACTATGCATCGTATGATGACTGTCCTAAAAGGTCCCTAGTCGAAAGGGCTGTGTGGACGCGCAGCCGACTAGACTAACATATATATGACACGGTGGATGGCTTGGTCTCACTAGCCATGAAGCTTTTGATGCTAACCGAATAATATGGACTCGAAAGGATCTGGACGGATTCGACTTAGTCGGATCCGAGTCGAGATAAGGTCCGAGTCGGACAGACCCAACCATGAGACACAACGATATTTCATCTGTGAATATCTAGTACAACATACGTGAGCTGGCACATGTACTCGGGATGGTGACAAACCTGCTTTGGGCCGAGCAAACGCTACTCTGTAACTAGGTAGTTAGAAAGGTTGGTTTCGGGCTTGTCCAGACCCATGCTGCGAGACATGGTCGAGCAAGATGGGATTTGCCCCTCCGATCATGAGAGATATACTCTGGGCCCCTCGTGTGATCCGACCAAGATAAGAATGGCCATGCGACAGAGATTATGAGATAATCCGGTTTATGGTCGGCATCACTGGAACGAGAAAGAGGTCGGGCTAGCACAAGGATGACATGATCGCCTTGAGCCCGATAACATATATCGTGTGGCAAAAGGAATAGAAGTATAATGTACAGGTTCGCCTAACCATCTTCATCGGACACTTGGAGTCGCCACGCTTTGCTAGAGGTCGCTACCGACTAGCCGAGCCGGATGTGATCTCACTCATGACCAAGTGAAGGAGAATCTAAGGGGTCGCGCGCTTAAGGGAAGGAACCTGTAAGGTCCGACTCCATGAGTCAGGTGTGATTCTACTCGGACTCGGATCTAGGCCAAACAGACTTTGGGCATTAGGATCCGTGTGAGGCCCAAGTGTTGAGCCCACGACAGAAGCCTATATAAAGTGGAGGTGCGGCACACTCATTTGGTTGATCGCTTCGGCGCCATCACTAGGGCTTTGCATGTGTTGCAAGTAGCCACCTCTACTCGTCGTCTACTGTGTGATCGGACCTAGCAGTCCACCGCATAGTGTTCCTCCTGCACGCGCAGATACCGTTAGAGGCGGTGCACTTGCGCCGCTCGGGCGAACCCGTATGCGGGATCCGACGAATGGCTATTCGAGGGAGAACGAACGAGGAGGGACGATCCACGCGGACGCGCTGGTCCAACTCTTCTTCCGCTGCACGGCACTGTGCGTCTAGTGGTAACGATGTGTGATCTATATCCCGTAGCATGTTCTTGGTTGTTCTGCGCTTAGGAAAAATTTAACTTGCAGTCGACGCATCCTACCGTAGAACCCAACATGGCTAGCTTCGCCCATTCCTAAATTAAAAAAACAAAATGCTTTTTCTAATAAAAATAAATAGAGGAGAAAACTAAATAAGAGAAAAATAAAATAATATCTTATATAGGCAATATATATATCAAAAGGATCAGGAGAAAATATCCTAAAACTTGAACTATTTTTCAAAGGCAAACGAGAAACTTTACAAAAAACATTTTTTTTTAATTCCAAAAAACCCGAATTTGACTTTCAAATATTTTGGCCTTATTTCTTCTGACTTTTTGGGGTGTCAGTTACCTCCTCTCATACCTTTTGCGGTATTTTGAGAAGTAGCAAACTTAGGATGATATTTCATTCTTCCTATCATATCCTTTTCTTTCAGCTTACTCAATAATTTCTTAAGATCTTCTCAATCCATAACGTAACCCTCAGGTACATTAGGCATTTAAAATCTAGTAGGGGAGCTAGGCATACAAGGTGAATCATAATTTTCAGTAGTTTCAACATTCTCAAGTTCTTTATCTTTAGCAATTTGTTCATCAAGAAATTCACCTAGTGACACAGTTTCATCAAGCAAAGTACTAGCGTCATCACAAGTATCATTTATAACAGAAGTAGTATCATCAATTACTTGCGACATATCAGAATGAATAGCAGGTGGTGGTGTCGCAAACCTCCTTAAAACAGAAGGTGAATCAAGTGCAGAGCCAGATGACAGTATCTTACCTCCATTCGTTTTAGAGGGTACGATCTTGGTCTTAGAGTCCTTCAGATTCTTCATAGTGATAAACAAATATTCAACTCTCAAATGAACTTAATAAATAGAGTTATGCTCTCCGGCAGCGGCAACAACGCCGAAAAAAGGTCTTGATAACTCACAATTATAAGGGGTCGCTACAGTCTTCGAGGGTAGTATTTCACCCAATTTATCGATTCGACACAAGGGGAGCCAAAGAATATTTATAAACCTTAGCAGTTGAGTTGTCAATGTTAGAATAAATCCGAGGCATACCATCAATCATCCGAGGAACAAGCAATCACACGAGCAGGACGTCGAGATTTGTTAACGAGTGTCGGTGTCAAAACCGGCGGATCTCGGGTAGGGGGTCCCGAACTGTGCGTCTAGGCGGATGGTAACAGGAGACAAGGGACACGATGTTTTACCCAGGTTCGTGCCCTCTTGATGGAGGTAAAACCCTACGTCCTGCTCGATTGATATTGATATTGTGGATGTTTACAAGAGTGGATCTACCACGAGATCAAGGAGGCTAAACCCTAGAAGCTAGCCTATGGTATGATTGTAAGGGTTGTTGATGATGTTGTCCTACTGACTAAAGCCATCTGGTTTATATAGACACCGGAGAGGGCTAGGGTTACATAGAGTCGCCACAATGGTAGGAGATCTACATATCCAGATCGCCAAGCTTGCCTTCCACGCCAAGGAAAGTCCCATCCCGACACGGGAGAAGTCTTCAATCTTGTATCTTCATAGTCTTGGAGTCCGTCGATGACGATAGTCCCACCAATGATAGTTTGGCTGATGATGGTAGTCCGCTATCCGGACACCCCTTATCCAGACTCCTCAAGAGCCCTCGAACCAGGCTTCAATGACGATAAGTCCAATAGCAGATATTGCTTGGCATTGCAAGGCGGGTTCCTCCTCCGAATGATAGAAGATTGTGAACACCAGATAGTGTCCGCTCGCAAAATAAATTCCACATTCCACCGTAGAGAGAATAATAATACATACACAAGTTCAATCCATCGACGCTTTTACGTGGCACGACGTCACGCCACTACCAAGCCATTACTTGAATCGTTTTTACTTTACCACCTCAACAAGATTTAGCGAGGCGGTTTCTTTGGCACGCCTTGTCGGGCAGAGATCGTGTTTCCCCTTAATCCGGGATTCTCATCAATACGGACGTGGGTAACCCAACCGCGTCATTGATAGTGACGCTTGGGGGATAAGCAAGTTTTACCAGGCCAGTGGGGGACGCGTAGACTTCGCCCGCCCATATAAGGGATAAGGATTTACCTTCTCACCTACGCCTTCTTCCTCCTTTGCTTATCCATCTCCGCGCACTCGAGCTCCAGCGCCCAAGTTCGTGCATCTCGTCTCAACCTTCTCCGACCATGTCCGGAGCGGGAGGTAAATGGTTGGCCTCCACCGTTAAGGAGGAGCACATCGCCAAACTGCGCGGGCGCCGATACCTTTCCGGCGACATCACAGACCGGCTGCCCGACGAGGGCAGCTCATCCCCACCCCCTGTGCCCCATGAGAGGGTCGCCTTTCTTCCCCACTTCCTCCGTGGACTGGCTTTCCACTTCACCCTTTGTCCGGGGCTCATGTTCTACTATGGCCTGATTTCCATGATCCGCGCCAACTTCATCCTCAACATCTCGGCGCTTATCGTCGTGTGCGAGGCCTTCCTCTGCATCCAGCCCCACTTCGCCAGGCTCAAGACCTTCAATGTCAAGTCAAGGTAGTGAAGGGCACTGCCGCGAGTGCGGAGGCGCCATGTTGGGCAAGATGCCCAATGTCCTTTGGTTCAAGGGGCCTTCGTGGAATCCGTCCACGGGTGGCAATCGGGTGGTTCTATATCACCGAGCCGCGCGACCCTACATGGGCGGCGGCCCCGAAGTTTAGATCTGGTATCCCCACGCAGCTCACCTCCCGGAAAGAGAAGGGCTTGCCGTGGGGTAGTTCGAGGAGCCGACGGACTCCAAGCCCAGATCAAGAAGCCGGTGAAGAAGCTCAGCTGGTTAACGTGGTCCAGTCATGCTCGTCCGCCAGATACTCCCATGCCAAGAGCGGCATTCAATCTGTGGGAGTTTGATCCGAACAGCACCAGCGCCGAGCAAGCTCTTCACACGACGCATAAAGGCGCTGGAGGGTGTTGTTCAAGGGCGCCGGTTTCGCATCCGCGATCAAGATCGCGGATTTCGCCGCAGCGCCAGCCGACGAGGTAAGTGATTCTACCCTTTACGGACACTTGTTTTTCATAGTTTGACTCTATGCAGGTTTTAATTTCCCTTCTCCTTTGACAGACTGGATGAGGAAGGCGGAGCAGATTACCTGCCCTGGCTCCTATGCCGAAAATCCAGTGGACGCCTGCCTAGCGGGGCTGCTGGTTCCGCACCGCACGTGGTGCCGAGAAGAAGGCCAAGAAGGAGGCCACGGGTGCTCGAAAGAGTGCCTGCCAGTGTCCGACGACTCGGGCGGACTCTCCCGAAAATGAGGAGGAGGAGAGGACTCTCTCCCGGGAGGGAGAGAGGAAGAGGAAGGCTCCCCAACAGGGAGGCCGAAGGGTCCAAGAGGGAAGGACTATTCCCGACAGCTCCGCCAACATCAACGCTGGCGAGGAAGAATGGCCTTCAAGGGCCAGCCTCCGCGATATCGTAAGTATCCGGATTCTGAATGGTTTATAATTTCTTTTCTGCGCCACATAGTGTCATTCTGATGCCGCATGCTGCCTGTAGTCCGCCGCTGATGATCTCCCGCTTCATCGAAGCGGGTCGCTGGCTTCGCCGGATGTAGACTCCATCCCGACCGCCTCCACCCCTCGTGACGCCGAGGTGGGACCCCAAGAAGGGACCCATCAGGGGGAGGCTCCGGAGGCGCCACAAGGCGTCCTCTCGGACTTTGCGCCGGACTCCACATCAGAACCGCAGTGGTTCCGGGGTCCGGCCGGCGGCCCCTTCGAACGAAGGGCAAGACCGTGATGCCGGCGGCTTCCGGCCCAACCGGAGGCGCCGAGCAATTTGTTGAGGCGCTGCAGAGCGCTTCCATCGAGAAGAACACCGCACTATTATGAGTGCGGTGATCCGTAAGGTGCAGCTCGCCAAGAGCGGGCTGACCGGCTCGCAGAGCCTTCTATCGCTTTGAGGTAAGAAGTTAAAAATATGCAATGTAATACCGCATAGACAAGAGCCCCGATGCTCGGTTCGATGTTCGGAAAGAAAAGCCGGACCGAGGATCTAAAAAAGATATACGCAGGGTTGCTAAAAATTATGTCAATATGGGTTGCAGTGCTGCGCTGCCGATTCTCTCGCCAGACCGATCATGGAGGTCGGTGCTTTGAAGCAGAGCTCGAGCGGTCCGAGCAAGAGCTCGCCACGCCAGAAGCAGCTCCAGGACAAAGAAGGTGAGTAACACCACTTTGAACTTGTACCTCATGTAAAAGGATTTAGGTTGCAAAAAAATAACAAGGATAACATGGGTGCTGCAGGGCCACGAATGAGGTGGCGACTCGAAGGAGGCCGTGTCCGTGGGTCGACGCAATGCAGCCACGGAACGGGCAGACCGAGAAAAGCAGGAGGCGCGGGTGGCGGTGGTTCAGCAGAGCTCCTGTGCTCTCATGGAAAAGCATGAGAGTTTGGAGCGTGACTCAAAGACTCGAGAGTCCGAGCTTGCCTCGCTCTCAAAAGTGCTAAACCGCCAAGGCCGAGGCCCATAAGTCCCTTCAGAGATTGAGTTGATGAGGAAGATAGCGGCGGTAAGGCATTTTTCATGCAAAGCAAGCATGTGAATGTGAATTACGTGTTACTTACCCGAATCGGAGCTCTCGTGGGCGCTTGCAGATCTGCCTCAAGCGTGTCTCGATGTCGCCAGATTCTACCGAGCCGAGGAGGGAGCTCAACGAGAAGGTCTTCGTCTCAAGATGCCGAGGCCGCCATCCGTGCCCCTAGCGACCAGCCAAGTAGCTGGTCGAGCTTCACAAGGTGGCCGAGCAGGCCATGAAGGGCCTCATAGTCCGGCCGGGCTCGAGAGGCCATGCCCGGGAGCTACTTCGCCTTGTGCGACGGCCGGTGGATGCGTGCCTCGGGTGGAGGTTATCAAGCGCTCCCTACCAGTATGGAAGGTGCTCGTCGGGCCCTTGCCCGCAAAAGGTGCATTGGGGCAAGCTGGATGCGGAGAAGCTAATCATCGACGCGCCACCAGCGGGCAAGGAACATCGACGCCCAAATCTACTATAAGGCTGTCTCAAGGGTGCCCGCAAGATTGCGGATGAGTGCCCTGTGGATGTAATTTTGAGTAAATTCGCAATGTGTTATCCTGCGCGCTGAAAACTTTGTTCATATGCGCTAAGCAACGCTTGTTAATTTAAAATATTACCTTTTGTGCGGCCGCTTATTAAATCTGAGAGATGGCAAGTCGTCGGCTTCACCCCCATGCCGCAAGTGCTGGGTGTTCGGATAAACTTGAGCGCCTAGTTCCCATTTTGGGTCCATCGAGGAGGCGCCAACACAACGTAACAAGGCAACCGGACTTATAGTGCTTGAACACTCTCACTTAGCCATAGAATTCTATAATTTTAAATTTTGGCGAAGCCCCTAGTATTCGGAGGACCGAATTGGGCGTTATCCACGCCTTCGCTTGGACATAATCCGAACTTCGCTCAAGCGGCGAGGTCTTTAAGGACCCGAAGGACCTCTCGAACAGCGACCAATCTCTCGCCTTATCATGACAACAGTTTTAGCTTTCCATCGAGGCGTTAATCCGCTCAACCGGGCGCAATCGCAGTGGTTCTCCCAAGCTACCTTAGCCGATAGAACGGAACGTAAGGTGCCAAACATGGGAGCCGGGCAAACCCAACTATTGACCCAAGACATGATTCAGAGCCGATTCATATAATGCTATAAGTTCGGGGTGCCGCACTTGTGAAAGTGTGCGGACTTTATCACACCATAATGCGGAGAACGTAAGCCCCTGGTGTATTTGGCCGTACCAAAATGTACGGATGCAACATGTAAGAAATGAACATATATATATAAGGTAATGCAATTATAGGCAAAAAGTGCTGCATTTTATTCGAGAAGATATGCTATGAGTTCGGAATGATACAAATAGTGCGGAAAGCAAGGGATTGACGAATTAAAGGCGCTCTCTCGTGGGTAGGCCGCGAATGTTTGTATTTAACAAATTTAATGCTCGTGATGGAGACCACCGAGTGTTCGTCGCGCCTTTGTCCTTCCCTGGCTGTTGCATCATGAGTTTGGCAGGGTCGCCACGGACATAGTTCTGTATAAAAAGAGAAAATAAAAGAAAAAGAGCAACACACTTGGGAGTCCCCGTGTGGTCGAACCGCACTGGTCTGCTGTGGTTGTGCCTTTCCCCTATGCCCATGGTATCTCCAAGGCGTAATTATGTACGCGAGAGCTTTCTTACAATTTTGCGAGGGCTGGGGTTGAGGCCGCATTGCTACGCTGCATCGGAACGTGCTGTGGTCTTGGTTGATGTTGCTCCGGCGCGTTTGGTCGTGTCCGTCGCTTAACGGCCGGACTCGAAATTGCCTTAAAAGGCTGCTCAGATTTCTGCCGCGAGAGCAGCTGTATGTTCCTCCGCTCGAGGAGCGCCCGTGTTTCCATTGACCGTGATGACTCCATGAGGGCCTGGCATCTTGAGCTTAAGGTATGCATAATGCGGCACCGCGTTGAATTTTGGCGAACGCGTTCGTCTGAAAGCAGAGCGTGATAGCCGCCATGAACGGGACTATGTCAAGATTAACTCTCGCTTCGAAATTATCCAGGATCCAAGACCACTTCGATGTAATCGAGCTCTGCATAATTGGCCTCGACACCGGTATGACGCCTTTGAAGGTTGTCTTTGTAGGTTTAATCCTTGAAGGGTCTATGCCCATCTTGCGCACCGTATCCCGATAAAGCAGGTTCAGCAGCGCCGCCGCCCATCGGGACTCGTGAAGTGAAATCCATCAACGATTGGGTCTAAAACCAATGCGCGAATCCGCCATGGAGGATATTGGTAGGATGGTCTCTTCGATCGAAAGTGATCGGGCAAGAGGACCATGGGTTGAATTTTGGGGCGATCGCTCCATCGCAGATACGCCCCTTAGTGCACGCTCGCTCCCTCTTGGGAATATGCGCTATGATATCATGTTTACCGTCCAAACTTGAGGGGGTATCCTTTGTCCTTTGTTGTTCGGGCGGTCGGGTCTCTTCCTCGCCATCGCTGTGTAGCCCCTTGTCACTGCTTTTCAGCGATTAATTTGCTCGCTGCTTGAAGACCCAACAATCTCTGCTGGTGTGGTTAGCTGGCTTTTCGGGGTTCCATGTATTTGACAGAGCGGTCGAGTATTCGATCCAAATTGGACGGGCCCGGAGTGGTTCTTTTGAATGGCTTCTTCCTTGACCGGTTTGAGCCTCGAATCCGGCGCTGACCGCCAGATCCTCATTGCCGCCGCCAACGCGGCGTTTGTTTTGTTTTGACGCAACCTGCCATTGCGGTCCTTAGTATCCGGACTGCCAGCGCTTCGCTGAGGTTGTTGCTGCGAAGCTAGCTAGCTATCCTCTCCCGCATGTAAGCGGGTCATGAGTGATGTGAGGGCTTCCATGGATTTCGCTTCTCCCGCCCTAGGTGCCGGGCCAGCCACTCGTCGTGGATGTTATGTTTGAAGGCAGCGAGGGCCTCGCATCCGGACAATGACGATTTGATTTTTCTTTGTTAAGAACCGTGTCCGTAATTGCTCGGCCGATTCGTCTGGCTGCTGGATTATGTGGTTTAGGTCATCTCAAGCGTCCGTGGTCGCACGACGCGTTCTCGAAGTTGTCGAGAATGCGGCTTCCGTGTCTTCCCAACATCCAATTGACTCATGCGGTGAAGGAAATATGCCCTAGAGGCAATAATAATGTTATTATTTATTTCCTTATATCATGATAAATGTTTATTATTCATGCTAGAATTGTATTAACCGGAAACATAATACATGTGTGAATACATAAACCTACAGAGTGTCACTAGTATGCCTCTACTTGACTAGCTCGTTAATCAAAGATGGTTATGTTTCCTAACCATGAACAAGGAGTTGTTATTTGATTAACGGATCACATCATTGGTTGAATGATCTGATTGACATGACCCATTCCATTAGCATAGCACCTGATCGTATAGTTTGTTGCTAGTGCTTTTCTTCATGACTTATACATGTTCCTATGACTATGAGATTATGCAACTCCCGCTTGCCCGAGGAACACTTTGGGTGCTACCAAACGTCACAACGTAATCGGGTGATTATAAAGGTACATTACAGGTGTCTCCGAAGGTACATGTTGGGTTGGCATATTTCGAGATTAGGATTTGTCACTCCGATTGTCGGAGAGGTATATCTGGCCCTCTCGGTAATGCACATCACATAAGCCTTGCAAGCATTGCAACTAAATGTGTTAGTTGTGAGATGATGTATTACGGAACGAGAAAAGAGACTTGCCAAGAACGAGATTGAACTAGGTATTGATACCGACGATCGAATCTCGGCAAGTAACATACCGATGACAAAGGGAACAACGATGTTGTTATGCGGTCTGACCGATAAAGATCTTCAGAGAATATGTAGGAACCAATATGGGCATCCAGGTCCCGCTTATTGGTTATTGACCGAGAGGTGTCTCGGTCATGTCTACATAGTTCTCGAACCCGTAGGGTCCGCACGCTAAGGTTTCGATGATGTTATATTATGAGTTTATGAGTTTTGATGTACCGAAGGAGTTCGAGTCCCGGATGAGATCGGGGACATGACGAGGAGTCTCAAATGGTCGAGACGAAAGATCGATATATTGGACGACTATATTCGAGTTCGGAAAGGTTCGAATGATTCGGTATTTTTCGAGTACCGGGAGTTACGGGATTACGGGAGAAGTAATGGGCCTTGATGGGCTTTAGTGGGAAGAGAAAAAAAAGGCTGCTGCGCCCCCCCTCCCCTCTAGTCCGAATTGGACTAGGGAAAAGGGGGCCGGCCACCTCTCCTTCTCCTCCACTTCCTTCTCCCTTCCTCCCCTCTTGGTGGACTCCTACTAGGACTTGAGTCCTAGTAGGACTCCACACCCTGGCCGCACCTATTGCCTTGGCCGGCCTCCTCCTCCTCCATCCTTTATATACGGGGGCAGGGGGGCACCCCATGACACACAAGTTGATCTACGGATCGTTCCTTAGCCGTGTGCGGTGCCCCCCTCCACCATATTCCACTTCGTCATATCGTCATGAGCTTAGGCGAAGCCCTGCGCCGGAGAAGTCATATCGTCACGGGCTTAGGCGGCCCTCGCCGGTGGAGCATCAACATCGCCACCACGCCGTCGGCTTGACGGAACTCATCCCGACACTTTGCTGGATCGGAGTCCGGGATCGCCATCGAGCTGAACGTGTGCAGAACTCGGAGGTGCCGTCGTTCGGTGCTTGGATCGGTCGGATCGTGGAGACGTACGACTACATCAACCGCGTTGTTATAACGCTTCCGCTTTCGGTCTAACGAGGGTACGTGGACGGACACTCTCCCTCTCGTTGCTATGCCATCACCATGGTCTTGCGTGATCGTAGGAAAATTTTTGAAATTACTACGTTCCCCAACAGTGGCATCCGAGCCAGGTTCTATGCGTTGATGTCATATGCACGAGTAGAACACAAGTGAGTTGTGGGCGATACAAGTCATACTACCTACCAGCATGTCATACTTTGGTTCAGCGGTATTGTGAGATGAAGCGGCCCGGACCGACATTACGCCAGACGCTTACGCGAGACTGGTTTCACCGCTGTGAGCACTCGCTGCTTAAAGGTGACCGGCGGTGTCTGCTCTCTCACTTTAGTTGAACTGAGTGTGGCTACGCCCGGTCCTTGAGAAGGTTAAACGGAGTCTATTTGACGAAGTATCGCTGTGGTTTTGATGCGAGGTAAGAACGGTTCTTGCTCAGCCCGTAGCAGCCACGTAAAACTTGCAACAACAAAGTAGAGGACGCCTAACTTGTTTTTGCAGGGCATGTTGTGATGTGATATGGTCAAGACATGATGCTATATTTTATTGTATGAGATGATCATGTTTTGTAACCGAAGTTATCGGCAATCGGCAGGAGCCATATGGTTGTCGCTTATTGTATGAGATGCAACGCCATGTAATTGCTTTACTTTATCACTAAGGAGTAGCGATAGTCGAGAAGCAATAGTTGGCGAGACGACAACGATGCTACGATGGAGATCAAGGTGTCGCGCCGGTGGCGATGGTGATCATGACGGTGCTTCGAGATGGAGATCACAAGCACAAGATGATGATGGCCATATCATATCACTTATATTGATTGCATGTGATGTTAATCCTTTATGCATCTTATTTTGCTTTGATTGACGGTAGCATTATAAGATGATCCTTACTAAATTATCAAGAAGTGTTCTCCCGAGTATGCACCGCTATGAAAGTTCTTCGTGCTTTGAGACACCACGTGATGATCGGGTGTGATAGGCTCTACGCTCAAATACAACGGTGCAAAACAGTTGCACACGCAGAATACTCAGTTATACTTGACGAGCTATGCATATAAGATATGACCTCGAACACGGAGACCGAAGGTCGAGCGTGAATCATATAGTAGATATGATCAACATATTGATGTTCACCATTGAAACTACTCCATCACACGTGATGATCGGTCATGGTGTAGTTGATATGGATCACGCAATCACTTAGAGAATTGGAGGATATTTATCTAAGTGGGAGTTCTTAAGTAATATGATTAATTGAACTTAAATTTATCATGAACTTAGTCCCGGTAGTATTTTGCAAATTATGTTGTAGATCAATAGCTCGCGTTGTTGCTTCCCTATGTTTTTATATGTGTTCCTAGAGAAAATTGTATTGAAAGATGTTAGTAGCAATGATGCGGATAGGATCCGTGATCTGAGGTTTATCCTCATTGCTGCGCAGAAGAATTATGTCCTTAATGCACCGCTAGGTGACAGACCTATTGCAGGAGCAGATGCGGGCGTTATGAACGCTTGGCTAGCTCAATATGATGACTACTTGATAGTTTAGTGCACCATGCTTAACGGCTTAGAATCGGGACTTCAAAGACGTTTTGAACGTCATGGACCATATGAGATGTTCCAGAATTGAAGTTAATATTTCAAGCAAATACCGAGTTGAGAGATATGAAGTCTCCAACAAGTTCTATAGCTAAAAGATGGAGGAGAATCGCTCAACTAGTGAGCATGTGCTCAGATTGTCCGAGTACTTCAATCGCTTGAATCAAGTGGGAGTTAATCTTCCGGATAAGATAGTGATTGACAGAATTCTCTAGTCACCATCACTAAAGTTACTAGAACTTCGTGATGAACTATAATATGCAAGGGATGACGAAAACAATTCCCAAGCTCTTCGCGATGCTAAAATCGTGAAGGAAGAAATCAAGAAAACATCAAGTGTTGATGGTTGACAAGACCACTAGTCTCAAGAAAAGGGCAAAGGGAAGAAGGGAACTTCAAGGAAAACGGCAAGCAAGTTGTTGCTCGAGTGAAGAAGCCCAAGTCTAGACCTAAGCCCGAGACTAAGTGCTTTTGCTGCAATGGAACTGGTCATCGAAGCGGAACTACCCCAAGTATTTGGTGGATAAGAAGGATGGCAAAGTGAACAAAGGTATATTTGATATACAGATTATTGATGTGTATTTTACTAGTGTTCATAGCAACCCCTCAGTATTTGATACTGGTTCGGTTGCTAAGAGTAGTAATCAAACGGGAGTTTCGAATGAATGTAAACTAGTTGAAGGGAAGTGACGATGAGTGTTGGAAGTAGTTCCAAGATTGATATGATCATCATCTCACACTCCCTATACTTTCGGGATTAGTGTGGAACCTAAATAAGTGTTATTTGGTGTTGAGCATAAATATGATTTGATCATGTTTATTGCAATACGGTTATTCATTTAAGTAAGAGAATAAATTGTTGTTCTGCTTACATGAATAAAACCTTATATGGTTACACACTCAATGAAAATGGTTCATTGGATCTCGATCATAGTGATACACATATTCATAATATTGAAACCAAAAGATGCAAAGTTAATAATGATAGTGCAACTTATTTGTGGCACCGCCGCTTAGGTCATATTGGTGTAAAGCGATGAAGAAAACTCCATGTCGATGGACTTTTGGAATCACTTGATTATGAATCATTTGATGCTTGCGAACCGTGCCTTTTGGGCAAGATGACTAAAACTCCGCTTCTCCTAACAATGGAACAAGCTACCGACTTATTGGGAATAATACATACCGATGTATGCGATCCAATGAGTGTTGATGCTCGTGGCAAGTATCGTTATTTTCTCGACCTTCACAAGATGATTTGAGCAGATATGGGTATATCTACTTGATGAAACATAAGTCTGAAATAGTTGAAAGGTTCAAAGAATTTCAGAGTGAAGTGGAAAATCATCGTAACAAGAAAATAAAGTTTCTGCGATCTGATCGTGGAGATGAATATTCGAGTTACGAGTTTGGTCTTCAATGAAAACAATGTGGAATAGTTTCACAGCTCACGCCACCGAACACCACAACGTTATGGTGTGTCCGAACGTCAGAAACTGTATTTTATTATGATATGGTGCGATCTATGATGTATCTTACCGATTTACCACTATCGCTTTGGGGTTATGCATTAGAGACAGCCGCATTCACGCTTAATAGGGCAACCATCTAAACCGCTGAGATGACACCGTATGAACTATGGTTTAGCAAGAAACCTAAGCTGTCATTTCTTAAAGTTTGAGTTGTGATGCTTATGTGAAAAGGTTTTCACCGATAAGCTCGAACCCAAATCGAGAAGTGCGCTTCATAGAATACCCAAAAGAAAATGTTGGGTACACCTTCTATCACAGATCCGAAGGCAAGTTTTTG
Organism: Aegilops longissima; assembly: GCA_021605205.1. Lineage (NCBI taxonomy): Eukaryota > Viridiplantae > Streptophyta > Magnoliopsida > Poales > Poaceae > Aegilops > Aegilops longissima. The sequence goes on along the minus strand of CM038677.1, from coordinate 585,228,702 downwards.
CTAAGATGGATCCTTTTTAGAGAAGAAGTTTCTCTCGAAAGAAGTGAGTGGGAGGAAAGTAGAACTTGATGAGGTAATTGTACCTTCTCCTTATTGGAAAGTAGTTCATCACAGGAATCAGTTCCAAGGATTCCTACACCAATTAGTAAGGAAGTTAATGATGATGATCATGAAACTTCAGATCAAGTTGCTACCAAACCTCGTGGGTCTTCCAGAGTAAGATCCGCACTGAGTGGTACGGTAATCCTATTCTAGAAGTCATGTTACTAGACCATGATGAACCTACGAACTATGAGGAAGCGATGATGAGCCCAGATTCGCGAAATGGTTTGAAACCATGAAATCTGAGATGGGATCCATATATGAGAACAAAGTGTGGACTTTGATGGAGTTGCTCATGATCGGCAAGCCATATTATATAAATGGATCTTCAAGAGGAAGATGATACCGATAGTAGTGTTACTATCTAAAAGTTCGACTTGTCGCAAAAGGTTTTCGACAAGTTCAAGGTGTTGACTACAAATGAGATTTTTCTCAACTGTAGCGATTCTTAAGTCTGTCCGAATCATGTTAGCAATTGCCACATTTTATGAAATCTGGCAAATAGATGTCAAAACTACATTCTTTAATGGATTTATTAAAGAAGAGTTGTATATGATGCAACCAGAAGGTTTTGTCAATCCTAAAGGAGCTAACAAAATGTGCAAGCTCCAGCGATCCATCTATGGACTGGTGCAAGCATCTCGAGTTGGAATAAACGCTTTGATAGTGTGATCAAAGCATATAGTTTTATACAGACTTTTGGTGAAGCCTGTATTTACAAGAAAGTGAGTGGGAGCACTACAAGATTTCGATAAGTATATGTGAATGACATATTGTTGATCGGAAATAATGTAGAATTATTCTGCAAAGCATAAAGGAGTTTTTGAAAGGAGTTTTTTCAAAGAAAGACCTCGGTGAAGCTGCTTACATATTGAGCATCAAGATCTATAGAGATAGATCAAGACGCTTGATAAGTTTTTCAATGAATACATACCTTGACAAGATTTTGAAGTAGTTCAAAATGGAACAGTCAAAGAAAAGTTCTTGCCTGTGTTACAAAGGTGTGAGATTGAGTAAGACTCAAAACCCGACCACGGCAGAAGATAGAAAGAGAATGAAAGTCATTCCCTATGCATCAGCCATAGGTTCTATAAAGTATGTCATGTCAGGTACTGATCTATTGCATACCCTACCACTAAGATTGGCAAGGAGTGCAATAGAGATCTAGGAGTAGATCAATGGACAGCGGTCAAAATTATCCTTAGTAGAATAAGGATGTGTTTCTCGATTATGGAAGTGAAAAAGGTTCGTCGTAAAGGTTACGCCGATGCAAGTTTTAACACTAATCTAGATGACTCGAGTCTCAATCTGGATACATATAGAAAGTGGGAGCAATTAGCTAGAGTAGCTCCGCAGAGCATTGTAGACATAGAAATTTGCAAAATACTTACGGCTCTGAATGTGATGCACCTGCTGACTAAAATTATCTCACAAGCAAAACATGATCATACCTTAGTACTCTTTGGGTGTTAATCACATAGCGATGTGAACTAGATTATGACTCTAGTAAACCCTTTGGGTGTTGGTCACATGTCGATGTGAACTATGGGTGTTAACCACATATAGATGTGAACTATTGATGTTAAATCACATGGCGATGTGAACTAGATTATTGACTCTAGTGCAAGTGGGAGATCAAGGAAATATGCCCTAGAGGCAATAATAATGTTATTATTTATTTCCTTATATCATGATAAATGTTTATTATTCATGCTAGAATTGTATTAACCGGAAACATAATACATGTGTGAATACATAAACCTACAGAGTGTCACTAGTATGCCTCTATTTGACTAGCTCGTTAATCAAAGATGGTTATGTTTCCTAACCATGAACAAGGAGTTGTTATTTGATTAACGGGATCACATCATTGGTTGAATGATCTGATTGACATGACCCATTCCATTAGCATAGCACCTGATCGTATAGTTTGTTGCTAGTGCTTTTCTTCATGACTTATACATGTTCCTATGACTATGAGATTATGCAACTCCCGCTTGCCCGAGGAACACTTTGGGTGCTACCAAACGTCCACAACGAATCGGGTGATTATAAAGGTACATTACAGGTGTCTCCAAGGTACATGTTGGGTTGGCATATTTCGAGATTAGGATTTGTCACTCCGATTGCTCTGAGAGGTATATCTGGGCCTCTCGGTAATGCACATCACATAAGCCTTGCAAGCATTGCAACTAAATGTGTTAGTTGTGAGATGATGTATTACGGAACGAGAAAAGAGACTTGCCAAGAACGAGATTGAACTAGGTATTGATACCGACGATCGAATCTCGGCAAGTAACATACCGATGACAAAGGGAACAACGATGTTGTTATGCGGTCCGACCGATAAAGATCTTCGAGAATATGTAGGAACCAATATGGGCATCCAGGTCCCGCTTATTGGTTATTGACCGAGAGGTGTCTCGGTCATGTCTACATAGTTCTCGAACCCGTAGGGTCCGCACGCTTAAGGTTTCGATGATGCTTATATTATGAGTTTATGAGTTTTGATGTACCAAGGAGTTCGGAGTCCCGGATGAGATCGGGACATGACGAGGAGTCTCGAAATGGTCGAGACGTAAAGATCGATATATTGGACGACTATATTCGAGTTCGGAAAGGTTCCAATGATTCGGTATTTTTCGAGTACCGGGAGTTACGGGATTACGGGAGAAGTAATGGGCCTTGATGGGCTTTAGTGGGAAGAGAAAAAGGTTGCTGCGCCCCCCCTCTAGTCCGAATTGACTAGGGAAAGGGGCCGCCACCTCTCCTTCTCCTCCACTTCCTTCTCCTTCCTCCCTCTTGGTGGACTCCTACTAGGACTTGGAGTCCTAGTAGGACTCCACACCCTGGCCGCACCTATTGCCTTGGCCGCCTCCTCCTCCTCCATCCTTTATATACGGGGCAGGGGGCACCCCATGACACACAAGTTGATCTACGGATCGCCCTTAGCCGTGTGCGGTGCCCCTCCACCATATTCCACTTCGTCATATCGTCATGAGCTTAGGCGAAGCCTCGCGCCGGAGAAGTCATATCGCCACGGGCTTAGGCGAAGCCCGCGCCGGTGGAGCATCAACATCGCCACCACGCCGTCGGTCGACGGAACTCATCCCCGACACTTTGCTGGATCGGAGTCCGGGATCGCCATCGAGCTGAACGTGTGCGTAACTCGGAGGTGCCGTGACGCTCGGTGCTTGGATCGGTCGGATCGTGGAGACGTCGACTACATCAACAACGCTTGTTATAACGCTTCCGCTTTCGGTCTACGAGGGTACGTGGACGGACACTCTCCCCTCTCGTTGCTATGCCATCACCATGGTCTTGCGTGATCGTAGGAAAATTTTTGAAATTACTACGTTCCCCAACAGCGGGCAGGCTGTTGAGCCAATGCCGAGCTGGTCCTTTGAGTTTGAGCGGGAGATATTTGATGGCGTGAAGATCGTCGCCGCGGGCCATATGTATATGGAGGAGATAATCCTCAATCCAAACCGCAGGGTCTGTTGTGCCATCGTAGGATTCGATATTAACGGGTTTAAACCCTTCAGGGGTTTGATGATCCATTACTTAGTCAGTGAAGCATAGCGGGTGTGCGGCGCCTCTATATTGAGCAATATCGCGACGTAGCTCGAAAGAGCATTGTCTGCTGTGTTCGCCCGCCGAGTAGTTGTATCCGGCGCGACGGTATTCGCTGTGAGTCTTGGGCGCCAAGCGTGATCCATAGATAGATCTGGATTGTCTTGCCTTGTCCTCCAATATATCTCGCAAGTCCGCGCTCCCCCGTGGCTTCATGCTTTTTGAGCGATGCCGGGTACGGTTTTGGTGGAGGGTTTGCACGCCTCTGCCGCGCCCACGAGGTGGTCGGTCCGCCGACAGCGCCGGTGATGTAGGTTTGTATGCTTCCTCCTCTAATCGGGGAGCAACTTGCGCTTCGGGTAATTTTGGAGGGGCGTTCGAGTTCATACTCTTCGCCAAGAGGACCTCGGTCCATCTGCCGCCAAGAGGGTCTTGATCAGTTTGAAGTTGTTGTTGCTTTTTCTTTAGGCTGTTTGCCGTGGCCATTAGCTCGCGCGCTCAAACGCCTTGTTCGACGGGATCCTCAGGCACGACGAATTCGTCGTCACCGAGGCTTGCCTCATCTCCAGAGGAAGGTAAGTAATTGTCATCCTCGACCTCTTCGTCTGCCGCCCTCTCGTGAGGGCTTGCTTCTGCCTCCTCCTGCGCTGGGTCGTGTTGGAGGGAGTTGTCTTCGGCACTTTCTGGGGTGTTATTATCTCCTGTGCCGGAATCTCCATTCTTGCCGTGGCGAGATTTAGAGCGGCGCCGCTGACGTCGGCGCTTGGGCTGTTTCTTTAAGGAATCGGCCTCCGCTGCTTCTTCGCCGTCCCCATCTTTTGGGGTGTCCACCATGTATATGTCGATGACGAGGTGGTCTTCCAAAGGTCCTCAGTAGGCACTGGTTCTCGTAGTCTCCGCATCATCGCCCATACCATCGATGTCTTCGAGTCGAGTCGAGTACGCCGGTTAAATCATCGACGGTAGCTACGGTGGGTGGTGGGTGGCTCAATTTCTTCGTCGTCTGCGTCCCAACCATCCCGGCCGTAGTTCGCCAGGCTCTCCTGATAGCGAGAGATGCTTCAGTGAATTTATGATATCGCCAAGGGCGAAAAGGAAAGATGTCCGCAGCGGTGAATTCCATGATCGGCGCCTCAATCGGATTCGACCGGGCAGGGCGCAGGAGGTTCGAGTCCGGCAGGAGTCCGCACCTCGAGTCATGAGCTTTATGCGGGACAAGGTAGGTGTTCGCTCTATCGCCGTATAAGTTGCAGCTCCCGAGGCGGTGTCCAGCCATCCGCCCTCGATCCGAGCGATCGGCTCCGGACTATGAGTCGGAGCGGATTCGCAGCGGCCTCCAAGGTGCCGTCCGCGCAGAGTTAGGTCATGCCCATCGTGATAGCCAAGAAGACGCCGGTCGCGGCTCAGATCCATCAAGATCAAGTCTCCGCGGATATCGGCCGTGAAGTTTAGGCTTTCCAAACCTGACCGACGGCCAGGGCGTAGCTTTCAATCTGCTCCAGATGGCTGCGAAGTTGGCCCGCATCGCGGTCGCCGAATACGAAGATCTGTCCGGGAGAAAAGTCTCACCCAGATCGTGTCGTTGTTGATTGAAGAGGCCATCAAGCCTATCGGTGACGCATACGAGGAACTCTCAATGAAAGCACCAATGTCGGTGTCAAACCGCGGATCTCGGTAGGGGGTCCCGAACTATGCGCCTAGGCGGATGGTAACAGGAGACAAGGGACACGATGTTTTACCTGTGTTCGGGCCCTCTTGATGGAGGTAAAACCCACGTCCCGCTCGATTGATATTGATATTGTGGATGTTTACAAGAGTGGATCTACCACGAGATCAAGGAGGCTAAACCCTAGAAGCTAGCCTATGGTATGATTGTAAGGGTTGTTGATGATGTTGTCCTACGGACTAAAGCCATCCGGTTTATATAGACACCGGAGAGGGCTAGGGTTACATAGAGTCGGTTACAATGGTAGGAGATTGTAACGCCCCGGATTCGATGCGCCAGGTGTCCGCCAGTTATTCGTCGTTGTTGCCATGTCATGTGCTTGCGTGTCTATCTTTGCCATGTCATCATCTGCATTTTTATCATGTCATCATGTGCGCCGCTTTTGCATACATGTCCGCCTCATGCATCCGAGCATTTTCCCGTTGTCCGCTTTTGCAATCCGGCGCCCTATGTCTCCCTTGCGCCTTTTTACCTATTTTCGTAAAGCGGGTGTTGAACGGTCTCGAATGGACCGAGGTTTGTCAAGCGGCCTTGGTATAGCACCGTAGACCGCCTGTCAAGTTTCGGATCATTTGGAGGTCGTTATACTCCAACGGTTAACCGGTAACCGCAAAGGCCTCTTTAAGTTGCAGCCCAACACCCTTTCCAAGTGGCCCAAAACCTAGCAAACTCCCTCCATGCTCTCGGTCGTTCGATCACGATCGCGTGGATTTAAAACCGCACCTCATTTGGACTCTCCTAGCTCCCTCTACCTATATATATGTGCCTCCCGTCCAAATTCACTTGATGAAAATCCTCCAAACCCTAGCCCGCTCTTCCTCATACGGGACATGTCCAGCCCACGGACATGTCCAGCCGCCACCTCACCTCGCCAATGGGCGCTGCCACGCCAGCCGCCCCGCCCCGCCCACTCACCCCACGCCACGTCGCCTCCTGCGCACATGGCCATGGAGCCCATCCGGCTCACAGGCAGGCTGGCTCACCTTCCGCCCCGAGCCCAAGCGTCCCGCCGCCCGCCTCCGCCCGCCGGCGACCTCGCCGCCCGGCCGGCCAAGCGCCTCCCGCGAGCTTCGGCCTCCAGCGCCATTGTCGCGGACCTCCCGCACTGCCACTCTCGCTTTCCTCACACTGTTGCTGTTTTCCTCTCCCGGCGCGCTGCCTCACATGTTCCGCCGTCGGCCCGCCGCCCTCGCCGGCAAGCCAAGCGCTGGCGCGCCGCTGAAGCCGCCCGCTCCTGCCCCGGCCGGATCCACCCAGTTGCCAAGCGCCGGTGCCGCCTGGCCTCCTCCGCCGGATCCGCGCCCCTCGACCTCCCGAGCCCGCCCGCTGCCTCCTCGTCTCCGCGACGATCTCCGGCGAGATCCCGCTATGCATCGAATCAAAGCCCGAGGGTCATCTTTATTTTAACCCCCCGGACCAGTGCTCCTTCGAGTGCTGGCCCAACTAGAGCCCTCAGGCGGCGCCTCAAGGCAACTTGAGGTCTGGTTTTAGTTGTACGGACTGCTCATCCGGTGTGCCTCGAGACCGAGATATGTGCAGCTCCTATCAGATTTGTCGGCACATCCGGGCGGCTTTGCTGGACTTGTTTTATTGCTGTCGAATGTCTTGTAGCCGGATTCCGAGACCGATCGGTCTTCCCGGGAGAAGGAATATCCTTCGCTGATCGCGAGAGCTTATCATGGGCTTGTTGGGACACCCCGCAGGGTTTGAACTTTCAAAGCCGTGCCCGCGGTTATGTGGCAGATGGGAATTTGTTAATGTCCGTTGTAGAAAACCCGGTTGATCTTAATTAAGATACACCAACCGTGCGCGAATCGTGAGTGTCTCTTTTCGGGTTGATCGAGAGGAGAACACGGTTTCGGGTTATGTCCGACGTAAGTAGGAGTTCGGATCACTTCTTGATCATTACTAGTTGACGACCGTTCCTTTGTTTCTCTTCTCGCTCTCATTTGCGTAAGTTAGCCACCATATATGCTTAGTCGCTGCTGCATCCTCACCACTTTATCCCTTCCTTTCCTACTTAAGCTTTGCTAGTCTTGATACCCATGGTAATGGGATTGCTGAGTCCTCGTGGCTCACAAATTACTACACCACCAGTTGCAGGTACAGGTTTCGCGATGTTCTTGACGCGAGAGCGATGTTTGCTTGGTTGGAGTTCTTCTTCTGCTTCTTCTTCGATCGGGGATAGGTTCCAGTGTCGGCACTGGGCTAGCAGTGGTGGATATTGTTTGAGTTTCTGTTTATGTTCCATCCGTAGTCGGATGTTGATCTCTTGTATGATGTTGATGTATTCTTGTGGCATTTGTGCCTTATGTATGTATCCCCATCTATTATGTAATGTTGATGTAATGATATCCACCTTGCAAAAGCGTTTTAATATGCGGGTCTATCCTTGGTGGGACCGTCGAGTTCCTTTTGGATAGGATCGCATATTGGGCGTGACAAGTTGGTATCAGAGCCTCGACCGACCCTAGGATCCCCCTTGATTGATCGTGTAGTTTGGCCGTTGTCGACTCTAGAAGAAAACTGATTTCTGAGTCTAGTTATATCGGAGAGTAGGAATTCTTTTACTCCTCTGCCCCTTCGTCGCTCTGGTCAGGAATCTTGACGTAGGTGTTTTGAATTACTCCTCTTCCCATTCAAAATTTTCTTTAGGATCACGCAGTTGGTTTTCCGATCGTTGTTCCTCAGCTCTTTGCATCCGGTGCATTTCTCGTCAAGTCGACTCGAACCTCTTTGTCTTTCGCGAGATCAATCCTCAGTTCTTCCTCTGACGTCGTTGTTTTCCTTGTCCGAAGTTGTCCTTGTTTTTCCCGCCCGCCCTACCTTCTTCTTTTTTCGAACCGGAGTCCGTAATTGAGTATCCATCCTACTCGTGCGAAGTCTTTGCTTTCTTTCCTCAATGATTTCAACCGGTGTTTTCTCTTCAAGATATTCATCAGTTTCCCCTTCCAAGTTGCTTTTGTTTTCCCGCCCTCCCACCCTTTTCTTCCCGGAGCTTGAATCTCTTTCGAGCATCAATTTCATTCATGCGGAGCATCTTCAGTCTTTCGTCAATTATTTCAACCGGTGAATTCTCGTCTTGTTCGTCATTCTTCATCCCTTTCTTTTTCCGATGCACTCAATTCAAGTTTTTTTTGGGTTAATCATATTCTTTTCCTTCAAAGTGTTCTCTTTGATCGTTCGCCTCTCGCCAGTTTATTATCCCGGAGTGTTGAAGACATCTCAGAAGATTCGTGTTTGCTTTTAATTATTTCGAGGTTGTCACCTCATTCAAATCTTTCAATTGTTCCGGTGCATCATCTATCTCTTCAACAATCCTTTCCAACGGTGTTTTTATTTTAGTGGGCCCTAACCCACAGGTCTTTTCCCAGGATCTTACCTGACTCTTGTAATTATTCCAGAGCTATTCTCTAATTCTTTTCGGAGTTTGACGTAAGAATGAATTTCATCAGTCACATGCCTTTTCCAAGATCTCTTTCAAATTCTTTTCATTATTGGCTCAACGTCTTTGTTTTTCATTCTCCCGGAGCGTCTCAACAATTCAGCATGGTGGTTCTCGTCGTCATTCTCAACATTTAAAGACCGTCGTAGATTTTTTCTCTTAAATCTTGTTCGTTCTCCCGGAGATTCGCGGTGCTAGCTCGATGTTATCCTATCTAGTTGTTTCCAGTTGTGCAATTCTTTTCATCCATCCGGAGTATTTCAGGAGTTGCTTTTCTGTTCCGATTATCCGGAGGCCTCCATTTCAGAAGATTTCCTCGTCCCAAGTTTTCAGCTTCGTTCTCTCAATTATTCTATATCTGTGCCCTTTCATTCGCCTCAATATTATCCCGGTGCTTCGTTCAAGTGTTCTTTAATCAGCTCACGATCTCTTTGTTCTTTTGCATCTAAATCCCCTCTAGCATATTTGTTCCTCTAATTCTTCCCGGTGATTCAGTCTCTTTCATCAGTCATGTTCAAATTCTTATGGTGGTTCTTTCAGATTCTTTTCCCTTTGTTATCATATTAATTCATTTGTTTCTTTTCAATCCTACCGGTGGTTCATGAAGACTTTCTCAAATTTTCGTGCTATATCCTCCCTTCATCTTTTCCAACACGAATAAGTTGCATGCCAAATCCGTTGCTTGTCATCAATTTAATTTGATGAAGGATAAGCATACAATAAATCTTATTCTTATTTCCTCAAAGTGATTAATCCCTTCCTTCGGAGTTTGTTCTTGAGGAATAAATTCTAGTTCCAAGTGTTTTAATCTTTTCTTTTCCGGAGTTCAATTTCCTCAGCCATTTCGTCGGAACCTTCATCTAAATCATCGCAAGGCTCATCTTATTCCTTCATCCTTCATTTCTATCTCATCATCCTTTTGTTACTGGAGTTCTTCACGGTGGTTCTTCATGATTTAATTCATTCTCTCAAGAGTTCATCAAGATTCTTGTTGGTGGAGTTCAAGTATCTTTTCTTCTCGCATCTCGAAGTGAAATTAATTCTCCGTATTCTTTTGAAGTGGAGTTTTGCATTTCTTAATTCTTCTCAGCCTTTCAATCATTTCCGTTTGCGGCTGGTTATCAGCTCATAATTTTGGGATGTTTTCCATAAGTCCACAACAAGCTTATTCTTTTCGTTGTTGATTTTCTCAACAACTCCGTTCAACCCTTCCTTCTAAGTTTCTTTACATTCATTTTTTTCAATTCTTCCGGAGGCAATGCATTGTTCATCTCGTCAAGTGTCATTCTATCGTGAGAAGCTCGTGTTCTTTTCCTTCCATGTTCCAATCGGAGTGCTGCCTAAATCCTTTTCAGCCTTATTCGTTTCTTTTCTCATTCTAACCACTCCGGTTAGAACGAGTTGTTTCATAGTCTATTTGATTCCGCGAGCTTTCGATTATCGCCATTCTCGCCGTTCCTCTCTTCTTCTCGAGTGCTCTCGATTCTTTGATTCTTCGCTTGAGTTCTTGTTTCACCTCATCCCTTTTTCTCTTCCGTCTCGGTCCTAAGATCTCGGGACGAGATCTCTTGTTAGTGGAGGAGTGTTGTAACGCCCCGGATTCGATGCGCCAGGTGTCCGCCAGTTATTCGTCGTTGTTGCCATGTCATGTGCTTGCGTGTCTATCTTTGCCATGTCATCATCTGCATTTTTTATCATGTCATCATGTGCATCGCTTTTGCATACATGTCCGTCTCATGCATCCGAGCATTTTCCCCGTTGTCCGTTTTGCAATCCGGCGCTCCTATGTCTCCCGCCGCCTTTTTACCTCTTTTTCGTAAAGGGTGTTGAACGGTCTCGAATGGACCGAGGTTTGTCAAGCGGCCTTGGTATAGCACCGTAGACCGCTGTCAAGTTTCGGATCATTTGAGGTCGTTTGGTACTCCAACAGTTAACCGGTAACCGCAAAGGCCTCTTTGTTGCAGCCCAACACCCTTTCCAAGTGGCCCAAAACCCAGCAAACTCCCTCCATGCTCTCGGTCGTTCGATCACGATCACGTGGTCGAAAACCGCACCTCATTTGGACTCTCCTAGCTCCTCTACCTATATATATGTGCTTCCGTCCAAATTCATGGATGAAAATCCTCCAAACCCTAGCCCTGCTTCTTCTCATGCACGGACATGTCCAGCCCGCGGACATGTCCACCGCCACCTCACCTCGCCAATGGGCGCTGCACGTCACAGCCAGCTACCACGCCCACTCAGCCGCCGCCACGCCGCTTCCCCCGTCGTCATGCGTCTGTGGAGCCCATCCGGGCTCCAGCGGCCCGCTCCGCGCCACTGCCGCTTCGAGCCTGCCCCGCCGCCCGCCACCGGCCGGCCGGCCACAGCCCCCATGAAGCTTGGCCTCAAGCGCCGCCACATGCGACCTCCTCACGGCCACCTCTCCTCCTCATACTGGCCGTTGCCTCTCTAGGCAGCGCCTCGCCGCCTCACATGCCGCTGTCCGGCCGGCCACCCAGTAAGCTGCCAAGCCACTGGCCGCCTCAGCCGCCCTGCCTGCCCCGGCCGATCCACCCAGCCGCCGCGCCGGTGTGCCCCGCCTCCTCCGCCTCGATCCGGCGCCTCGACCTCCCGAGCCCGGCCGCTGCCTCCTCGTCTCCGCGACGATCTCCGCGGATCCTGTCGTGCATCGTAATCCGTGCCGGAGGTTGACTTTTTTCCCCTTCCCCGAAATGCCTAAGTCCTCATCTCTGTTCATATTTTCATGCATTTTCTTCGCATCATAACTCTGTAGCCGTAGCTCCGTTTTGTGCGTATAATATGTCAAATTGTTCGCCTCGAAGAGTAGATCATTTCATCTCATTGCATCATTTTCATTTGAGCTCCTCTTGATGCCCGAAATGCTGTTAGAAGAGTGCTATGTGATGTTAGTTTCTGATTCTTATCAGAACATGCACTTTTGTCATTTTTGCCATGATTGATGTGTGCATCCTATGATCTTGAGTCCTACATGTGTTTTGTAATATGCCATGTCTTATCTACAGTGGTGCTTGCTATGTATTTTTGTGATCAATGTGGTGACTAGCACAAGCATGCAAACTAGGCTTCATGATGTTGCTGTTTTCAGCCCTGTTCAGCTGATATTTTTATGCCATGTTAACTTGATGCTACAGAGAGTTCCATGCTTATTTTGAGATACTTCAGTAAGGATGTTTTGATCATATGGTTATTCTCTATCCATCCATGCCCTTGTTTGCAATTATGGAGTGCCATAGCTTGAGTCAATCGAGCTCTACTTTTGCTATAAAATGTTTCCTGGCAGGTTGTTTACATGTTATTCAATTTTGCCAAGGTTGTTGTAGTTGATCCTTGCATGCTATGTTGTTGTTCTTGCCATGTATAGCTTCTATGCCATGTATTCTTATTGTTGGTTGACTTGCCATGCCATGTATTGCTCTGTGGTGAGTGGTTCAAGCTCACCAACTTGCCTACTTATTGTTGTTTCTGCCATGTATGAATCTGTAATATAACTTGCCATGTTTACATGGGTGCCATCATATTTTCTGTGCCCTTTTGGCTCATGGTCAGTAAGGGACTTTTGTTCTATGCATCTATTAGATTCATGCCATGCCTTTGTTTGCCATGATAAGTTCATGTAACATGTTGTTTGATAGCTCTAAACATTGCAACCTGATGTTATTTCTGCTAAAGCCTGAAACTGTTATTATTTGCAATCTTGCCATGTCTTTTTGAGCATGTTCTAGTTGTTTCTGGAGATAGCTCAGTGTTCATGTTTTGTAATGCTTTACCTGTACATCATGCCCATGCCTTTTGTTATTATGTTGAGGTCCTGTAGCATGTTGTTTTGATGCTTGCAATATGCCTAGTTGCTGTTTTGGACAGCTTGTCCTTTAAACTTGTATTGTTTGTATGTGTTGAACCGTTGCTCCGTTTTGAGTGTGCTCTATATGAAACTTGCTTGATTTTGCATGTAGTTTCATAGTATCATGTTGCATCCTTGTTTTGAGGTGTTTGCTTGATGTTTGTATGCATTTTGCATTAATGCCATGTTTATCTTGTTTTGCTCATATCTTCTAGGCCGTAGTTCCGAATCTAATGAACTTTATATGTAACTTGACTAGAATTTCGTGTAGATCATCGTGGTGCATCTTAACTTGCTGTTTAACAACTTGAACATAAGGTTTATTCAGATCTGGACCAATTTCGAAATTTGCATATGAGGACTTACCGAATTGTTCTATGTTGTTTCCGCCTCATTTAAACTTGCTTTGATGTGTTGCTCTTGTTTGCATCATCTCTTGCCATGAGTAGCTTCATGTAGCTTTGTCATGCATCATGCTTGGTTGTGCATCATGTCTTGTCTATGTGTGGTGTGTTTACTATGTTGTGTGCTTCTTCTTGTTAGTTCCTGCTTGCTATGCGATCGTGAGGATTCGCTCGCTCACGCTTGGTTCGGCTTCATCCGCTCGCCTTCTTCATGGACTCGTTCTTCTTCCTAGCGGGATTTCAGGCAAGATGACCGCTACCTGGATCTCACTACTATCATTGCTATGCTACTTGCTTCGTTTCTATCGCTATGCTGCGCTACCTATCACTTGTCGCTCAAGCCATCCCAAATTGCCATGTCAGCCTCTAACCTTTTGCACCCTTCCTAGCAAACCGTTGTTTGGCTATGTTACCGCTTTGCTCAGCCCTCTTATAGCGCTTGTTAGTTGCAGGTGAAGATGAAGTTTGTTCCTTGTTGAACATGGAGATGTTGTTCCTTGTTGGAACATGTTTACTTGTTGGGATATCACAATATATCTTATTTAATTAATGCATCTATATACTTGGTAAAGGGTGGAAGGCTCGGCCTTATGCCTGGTGTTTTGTTCCACTCTTGCCGCCTAGTTTCCGCTATATCGGTATTATGTTCCGGATTTTGCATCCCTAACGCGGTCGGGTGATTTATGGGACCCCTTGACAGTTCGCTTTGAATAAGACTTTTCCAAAGAAGGCCCAACATTGGTTTTACCATTTGCCTCACCTAGCCCTTTTTCCCTTGGGTTTCGGAGCCCGAGGATCATCTTTATTTTAACCCCCCCCTCGGACCAGTGCTCCTTCGAGTGTTGGCCCGAACTAGAGCCCTGTGCAGCGCCCCGTCAAGGCAACTTGAGGTCTGGTTTTAGTTGTACGGACTGCTCATCCGGTGTGCCTCGAGACCGAGATATGTGCAGCTCCTATCGATTTGTCGGCACATCCAGCGGCTTTGCTGGACTTGTTTTATTGCTGTCGAAATGTCTTGTAGCCGGATTCCGAGACTGATCGGGTCTTCCCGGGAGAAGGAATATCCTTCGTTGATCGCGAGAGCTTATCATGGGCTGTTGGGACACCCCGCAGGGTTTGAACTTTCAAAGCCGTGCTCGCGTTATGTGGCGATGGGAATTTGTTAATGTCCGGTTGTAGAAAACCCGGTTGATCTTAATTAAAATACACCAACCGTGCGCATAACCGTGAGTGTCTCTTTTCGGGTTGATCGAGAGGAGAACACGGTTTCGGGTTATGTCCGACGTAAGTAGGAGTTCGGATCACTTCTTGATCATTACTAGTTGACGACTGCCTTTGTTTCTCTTCTCGCCTCATTTATGTAAGTTAGCCACCATATATGCTTAGTCGCTGCTGCATCCTCACCACTTTATCCCTTCCTTTCCTACTTAAGCTTTGCTAGTCTTGATACCCATGGTAATGGGATTGCTGAGTCCTCGTGGCTCACAGATTACTACACCACCAGTTGCAGGTACAGGTTTCGCGATGTTCTTGACGCGAGAGCGATGTTTGCTTGGTTGGAGTTCTTCTTCTGCTTCTTCTTCGATCAGGGGATAGGTTCCAGGTCGGCAGCCTGGGCTAGCAGGGTGGATATTGTTTGAGTTTCTGTTTATGTTCCATCCGTAGTCGGATGTTGATCTCTTGTATGATGTTGATGTATTCTTGTGGCATTTGTGCCTTATGTATGTATCCCCATCTATTATGTAATGTTGATGTAATGATATCCACCTTGCAAAAGCGTTTCAATATGCGGGTCTATCCTTGGTGGGACCATCGAGTTCCTTTTGGATAGGGTCGCATATTGGGCGTGACAGAGATCTACATATCCGTATCGCCAAGCTTGCCTTCCACGCCAAGGAAAGTCCCATCCGGACACGGGGAGAAGTCTTCAATCTTGTATCTTCATAGTCTAGGAGTCTGGTCGATGACGATAGTCCGGCCAATGATAGTTCGGTGATGATGGTAGTCCGCTATCCGGACACCCCTAATCCAGACTCCTCAACGAGGTTCACCGACATGGCTACATCCTCGGGCCCGACTACGGGCGCCTCCCGTGACACCGCCACACACCGCACACCGCCACTCGGGCGCCGCAGACACGCCACCGGCTCCCCATGCGTGCGTGCTATTATGTTGGCATAGGTTACATCCTGTGTCTAGCCCCACTATATATGAGAGGCCTAGGATACAAGTGTCCTACTAGGACACGACTCCATATTATATCTAAACACAATACAACTACAAGTCCAACTGTAACCTACCTTGTACACTATATTCGACACAACTCCAGCAAACTCCACCTTGGCGAATATTCTCCACCACCTTGAATTCGTCAATGCATCAAACTTCCATGTACATTGGACTTGAGTTTATCCCATGAGCACCGCTGCTACTCCAAAGACTCTGTATGACTCCATCTGCAACTTGTAGTCCCTTCCTTTCTTGACCATAGTCAACACTCGAGCAAAATTAAGTTCCTTGTTACTCTAGTTTGTGCTCCCAACTTCCAGAGTATCCGTCCAACGCAATCACACATTGATCACTGACCTGTGTGAAAATGAACAACTCACATATTGGATGTCACACATAAGAGTTACCTGAACTCAACATCACCGCTCCTTCCTTGACAGCCTGTCTGAAACTTGAAGGATTTCACCATTGCATGTAGTCATCCCGAGTCAAATTCACAGTTGTCTCACCACATATATGACCACTAGAGCCCTGGCCCGTCTCCATGTCCTCGTGCGTGCATCGCACGCCGCCCTATTACGGGTCGAGCCTCGCTGTCCTTGGCCGAGTCTCAAGGATCACGAACCCACACCACTCAACCCCCATCGCAGAGTACCACCGATCATCACCGACCGATGACGAAGTTTCATGCTTCCATCGACCACCGGGCTCCAAATCAATTGCGTGTCACTCGCTTTTCCCCAGCTGAAATAGGCTTCAATTCTCGGATCCTTACACCGTAGCCCCTCAATCCAGCTCCACCTTCAACATGACTCCATGGTAGATGATCAGTCCACCGCGCGCCCGCCGACTTCAAGCTCGTGTGTACATCACCTTGAATCAACCCCGCGCCATAGTCTTATCGAAGCCACACAAGCCCTCGGGCCTGCGCCACGTGTTTCCACGCCCCAGAAGTCGGTCACCATCAGCATCACGCTCCTACATCGTCGTTGCCGATCCCACCACCGTCTTCTGTACCAACCGACATGCCTCGGTCCCGTCAGACTATCCAGTCGACCCAATCGAACTCGCTCGATCAGCACGACATGCTCGAGGCTCCCAAATCGTCTTCCGCGAATTTTCATCCATCACATGATAATTCCATCTCAGTGACATGACTTCCCGCAACGCCTTCAAGCATCCTCATGTGCCAACAAATGTTTCACCTTTGTCCGCCATAACTCAAGGTTTTAGTCCCGTTGAACTTCTCCACCTCAAACTTGGTACCCGTTGGCGCCATGGTTCTTCGTATGGTTGACTCTGCGAAAAATTAACCGAGCTCCACCACAATACCCCAAGTACACAAGCAAAACCTGATGAGGTGCACCCTGTGTACTAATAGCAAAAATCGTGATATGCTCTCGCTCAATATATGATGCTAGCGTTGCCTTACCATGTCTCGCTTTCCAATGGATGCACAATGTGATGGTCTTTTGCCTCCGCCAAATCGATCTGTTTGTGCCTCGTCCCGTCAGTCCCACGGTGACCCAACCAGGCTGCTCTTATTAGCGCCTCACGCCTCCGCCTCAAGCACGACAGAGAGTACGCTCCACAAAGGACTCGGTCCCCTTTGGTCTCCAAACAAATCTCGTGACTTGTTGTTTCCGATTGCACCATATATATCGCTAGAATCAGACGCTCATGACCGATCGAGTCCACTCTCAAATGCCCCTCGTGACGCGCCCTTTGCTGCTTGGGCTGCTCGTCCATGTTCCGCTGGACCGCACTTGGCCCATCTGCGTTTCCACAAGCCACGCCCCAACCTTGCCGACTCGAGTACGCCACTCGGCGCCCATGCAATCGTGCCACACGCCGATTCGTCTGATCTCGCCGACTACTGATTCTTCCATGATAATTTCGGCTCTAGATCAACACAATCAACCTCGATCTCAAACCTTGCTCTGATACCACTTGTTAGAATAAATCCGAGGCATACCGTCGATCATCCGAGGAACAAGCAATCACATGAGCAGGACATCAAGATTTGTTAACGAGGTTCACTGATATGGCTACATCCTCGGGGCCTGACTATGGGCGCTCCTCCCCGTGACACCGTCACAATACCGCACACCGGCCACCCGGGCGCCGGCACACGCCGCCGGCTCCCCCTTGCGTGCCTGTGCTATTATGTTAGCATAGGTTACATCGTGTGTCTAGGCCCGCTATATATGAGAGGCCTAGGATACAAGTGTCCTACTAGGACACGACTCCATATCCTATCTAAACACAATACAACTACAAGTCCAACTGTAACCTACCTTGTACACTATATTCGACACAACTCCAACAGTCAATTCAACCACACCTGGAAAGTTGTTTCTCTGCAACACAGTGTTTAGTAGCACAGTAGTTTGATAGTTTGGATACTAACGATAACAGTAACAGTAACAGAAGCAGCTTTATAATGATTGTAACAGCGGCAGCGAAAGTAGTAACTTAGCGAAGACAATATGAGCAAAGCATAGGCATTGGATCAGTGAAGGATATTTGTGTGGATGACACTCATCATGTAACAGTCACAACCTAGAGCGATACAAAATAGCTCCAATTCATCAATTCAATGTAGGCATGTATTCTGTATATAGTCATATGTGTTTATAATAAGTACTTGCATGGCATCTTTTGTCCTACCCTCCCGTGGCAGCGGGGTCCATAAGGAAATCTAAGGGATATTAGGCCTCCTTTTAATAGAGAACCGGAACAAAGTATTCACATACTGAATACATGAACTCCTCGAATTACAGTCATTGCCGGAGAGTATCCCGATTATTGTCACCTTGGGTCTACGGTTCAGAACAATACCAAGTGCATATAACTAGTAGTAAGATCAAGAACTCAAATATATTCATGAAAATATAGAGGGTTCAGATCTGAAATCATGGTGCACGGGCTCTACTAACAAGCATTAAGCATAGCAAAGTCATAGCAACATCAATCTCAGAACGTAGTGGATAGTAGGGATCAAGCCCTAACAAATTAACTTGATTACATGACAAATCTCATACAACTCCATCATCGTCCATCAAGCCTACGAAGGAATTCGTCACTCGCAATGGTGAGCATCGTGGAATTGTTGATGAAGAAGGGTTGATGACGATGATGATAGCGACGATGAATCCCCCTATCCGGAGCCCCGAACGGACTCCAGTTCATCCCTCTCGATGAAGAACAGGAGGTGGCGGCGGCTCCATATCATAAAACGCGATGAAACTTTCTCTCTGATTTTTTCTCCGCCGTACGGAACTTACATGACCGGAGGTAGGAAAAACAGTGGCCCCCCTCTAGCCGATCTTTTTTCTAGTATTTTTATATAGTCCAGAAAAATTCTCCGTAAATGTTCAGCCCAATCCGAGAACTTCTATTTATGCACAAAAAACAACATCATGGTAGTTCTGCTGAAAACAGCGTGAGTCCGGGTTAGTTTCATTCAAATCAT
This sequence comes from Aegilops longissima, assembly GCA_021605205.1. Classification (NCBI taxonomy): domain Eukaryota; kingdom Viridiplantae; phylum Streptophyta; class Magnoliopsida; order Poales; family Poaceae; genus Aegilops; species Aegilops longissima. The sequence continues at coordinate 585,209,883 of CM038677.1, read as the reverse complement.
GCAAATTAGAGTCCAAAACAAGACGAAAGGTGTTTGGAAAAGTAGATACATTTGAGACGTATCTATGTGTCACGATCTCATGTTTGTGTAGCTCGAGGACGCGCGTGACCCCGTGGCCCTGTCATATCAATACCCCAGTCCCCTCTCTTCAAAAGCCCTCAACCTATTTCATCAAAGCGCTGTCGGGCTGCTCGCACCACCGCTGTCGCCTCCTCATCACGAAGGATCTCCGACACGATTCCGGTGAGCCCAGACCCAAGGTTTCCCAATCGCCGCCACCGTCACCTTTCACACCACCCAGTGCACCTCCTGGACTCCCCAGCATGCCCGAGGACCACCAGAAGCTTCACGGTCACCCTCTGAACCTCATCAACCACCTTACTGTCGCCAAGGACCCGGGGAACATCGAGTTCGTCCATGCTCGTAGCCGCCCCACTTTCCCCAACAATTCCAGTGACCTCTCTGACGACCTAAGCACCCCTTGAGCCTTAGATCTAATCTCATCCGTTAGATCTAGATCCTACGCGTTAGATTAGATGACTTAAACAAGCAGTACGTTTAGATCTCAGACGCCCAGATCACTTTACATCTAACGGTCGCGTTATGTTCTAGTGTCGAAATTGTATCACCCAATCAGAGAGCGCCACGCGTCCTGGTTTAAAATTAAATCAAATTCGTTTAATCCAGAAAGTGGTAGATTTACAAAAAAAGCCCCTAAAACTTCAAAACATCATAACTTTTTGTGTGCAAGTCCAAAATAGATAAATCTTTTTGCAAAACAATCCTTGTAGAATAACCTTTTTCACAACTATAAAAACAAAAAACTGAATATTTAAATTTCAAATTCAAACATAACCAATTCAAACATAACCAATTCAAATTTAATTAGGGTGTGGCTTGAAATTTATAAATCCGAATTAAGCTTGTGGCCTTGTCCCGCATCTAGGACGCACATGCTTTCGTCAAATGTTTGGCCACAAAAGTCGACGCAGCCAAAGCATCTCTTGCATGCGAGGACACTTCCAAAAGAAGGAATAGTGAAGGCAGCGAGCGGTGGCCACAACAAGCAACAACGTGGGGGGGGGCTCAGAGGAGGGAGGGCAACGAGGCAGTGCGCGGCAACCCCCATCGCCCGCGGGGTAGAGCAGGCGGTTGGGACGGTGCACGTGGGTGCTTGGAGGATCGGGCACTGATTTGTACATGGGGAGAAGAAAGCATGATATAGATGATCATCTAGCTGCCCATTCATCATCGAACTACTCAGTTTTTTTTACTGGCCCCAATTTCTCTTCAAGTACCTAACATATATAGGGACGTGGTGTTTCTAAGCTCGTGCTCAAATGATCTTGGTTGAACAGTAAAATCCAAAAGAAATCAGAAACTACTGATTATTTTTGTGGCAAATATTGACTAATGTTTTGAGTGCTCACAAAATTTCATCTTGAAATGGTATTTTGGAAGTCATGGCAAAAAAAATGCTCCGAAAATGCTGTTTCTTTTTTACTATTTTGGAGTGCCAGTGTTATTTTTTTGTCATGATTTCGATGAATGTTATTAAATGATGAAATTTTACAAGCAGTGAAAACATTCGTCGAAGTTCACCCCCAAAAAGATTCAGATTCCTTTGTTTTTCTGAATTTTACTGTTTATCATGAGTTTATTGGAGCTCGCGAGCAGAAGATGACTTTCGACATTTATAGGCGGTCCTTAATTATTGGGTCAGCTTTTCCCGCTTCAATTCAAACATCTAGAAGCCGTCTCTAAACTGGCCTGCAGCACTCTTATTTTGACGAGACTGATGGGATCTTGATTCACCGTCACCCGCGACCTTTTCTTTCGTTTCGAGCAGGTCCTAATCCATCCACTCCACGCATGCATCATACATAGGGTCGACCAATCTCAAAACAACCACGGTGAAAACATCAGTCAAGGCAGTGTTTACCGCCATTGCTATATATCATATCACGCCCCTGGAATTGCCGGTGGAAGTGTTTACAGCTTGCGGCATGCCTATCTTTGGGCGGATTGCGATAAAGTGACCGGTGGAAAATGTAAGGTCAACTAGGATCTCGTCTGCAAGCCCAAGATCTTCGGTGGTTTGGGCATCCTCAACCTTGAGAAGTTTGCTACGTCCCTTCGTCTGCGATGGCTTTGGTATGAGTGGGCTGACCCCCCCAAGACTTGGGCTGGGACGGGAACACCGTGCAATGATGATGATAGAGACCTGTTTGCGGCAGCCACCACGGTTAGTGTTGGAAACGGATGTAAGGCGAAGTTCTCGGAATCATCTTGGCTGAATGGCATGAGACCCAAAGATATTGCCCCAAAGATATTTGACCTTTCAAGAAAGAAATCTACCTCGGTCCAAAAAGCTCTCCGCAATAATTATTGGGTTAGTCAGATTGATACCCATCATGGGCTCACCATGGAGCATATTCAGGAGTTCGCCTTGCTATGAGAAAAGCTATCCTCTGTTACTCTCGACAATGATGCGCATGATACTATCCTATGGAAGTTCACGTCTCATGGAGAATACTCGGCGTCGACGGCCTATATGGCGCAGTTTGCGGGACACACGACAAGCATCATGCCTGCTGCTGTTTGGAAGGGTTGGGCCCCTCCGAAATGCAAATTTTTTGCTTGGTTGCTAATTCAAAACAGAGTTTGGACAGCTGATCGATTGCACCGTCGTGGATGGCCGAACTGCAACCTCTGCCCGCTTTGCAAGCAAGTCCAGGAAACCGCAGCACACCTTCTCTTCCAATGCAGGTTCTCCCAACGTGTCTGGATCAAGGTTGCAACATGGCTTGGTATACATGGTGATATGGTGAGGAGCTGGCGAAATGAGGTTTCGGTTCGAGAATGGTGGATTAAAAATGTGGTTGAGCGTGGAGATCAGAGAAAAGCTATCGCCTCCTTGTTCATGCTCATGTCTTGGGAGATTTGGAAAGAGCGTAATGAAAGGGTTTTCCGTAACATCGCCGCTACGACGATGATGCTCATCGCGAAGATAAAAGAGGAGGCCCATCTTTGGTCTACTGCCGGTGCCACCCACTTGAGTATTGTAATGCCGCGAGAGTAGATATTTGTCTCCCGCTTTGCGGTCGTTTGTCTTAAACCTTCTCCCTTAATCAATGAAAATGGCAAATCTTTTGCCTTGTTTCAAAAAAAAAGAAAGACATCAACTACCATCACATTCACAGGTAAATTCTTGATTCGGGTCACTAGACAGACAAATCTAGTCCGATACAACGTGTTTGGTTGGGCTGATTTTTGTCCTCGTTTGACTACAGTGCTGCGATCTGTTAGACTGCTTGCCCCTGACAGCATCACGTCTAGGCTGCAATTTTTGGACCAAACGCCTCACGAGTCACGTCTCTCATGATCTTGCGCGGTGGGTGCGGTTCACCGCACATGATCGAACAGCGCCCGCAACCGCGACATCCACAATGCTCAGCTTTCGATCTCATGCCAACTTATAGCTAGCTAGCTGGCTATCTAGCTTCCCCGTCATCATCACCGCTCAGCTGCCTCGCGGGCGAGCCATGGCGCGGGAATTCCAAGGGTCGTGGTCGGCGGCCGCTGTCGTGGCTGTCTCGGTCCGGCGCCTCCGCGGCGACGGCGACAGCGACGGGAATCGTTTCCTTTCTCCCCATGCACAAGTCCACACGAGGCGACGGTTTCGCTCGCGGGACGGGCGGGCGGAGGGACGGGGTCCACGCGCTTCCACCGCCGATGGGGCTTCTTTTACGTGAGCGACGGCGAGATAATGGTTTTTCATCTGCTCCGTCCCTCTTTCGGCGCTCTTTTCATCCTTCATTTAGGCGTTGTTTCATTGACTGGGTTATTACGTGCATCATAACAAAGCTTCTGCAACTACGTTACTTCTGTTAGCTTGTTTATTACTCCAAGTATTATAACTACATGAATCAATCAGCTAAATGTGTTCGAGCAGGCATGACACACTCTGAGCGAATTGTTTACTCGCTGAATCGGCGCGCGCTGTCTTACCTGAAACGGTCCTCTGGACTGAACAAGTGTTTCCGGAACCTCGATAAACTAGTTCCAGATCAGCTGCCTGAAATGAAGGAAACACTACAAGATAGTACTGATCAAGGACCAATTAGCGGCCAGACTAGACAAACTGAAGAAACCATTTCCCAGAGACACCAATGGTGTCGTTAGGCATGGCAGTTTAGACCTTGAGATCACTGCTCGTGCCAATGCCCAAGCCCAATCATGAGTACGCAAATGGGGCGATTTGTTTGACTCGTTTGGGGCTCCCAGTCCCAGCCATGTGCTTAGCTCTATCAGCTAATTCGTCTGGTCGTCCTCCTGGCTTTCGGCTCCGGAAATCGCGGTGTTAAAGAGCCTTTGTCTGCTACATTCGTGGGCAGTTTGATTGACACAAGCCAAAGTGCACTTCCTTCGTTTCTGCCTCCAATCTATTAGCATTAGTGCTAGTTTTCTTTAGGGGAGTATTAGTACAGTTGAATGACGCAAACAACCGGGTCAGTCAATCTTTCTCCTAATCAGACCACCGTTCAGACAAATGGCTGTGTGTCGATCGATGCTGAGGCCAGCCAGGATTATCCTCCTTTCCAAAAAAAAAAGAGCACCCTTCAGACCTGCCTAAATGGCCCATCAAGAATATATAAGAGTAATGCTACATTACAAAAAGGTTAATTTTTTACAAACAAGCTGATGTAGGGGATTATGATTGGTAATAGGGGGATGAAGAGGCCCACCCCAGTTGAATTCAGGGAGGGGGACATGGTTCATTTGACTTGTTCATGGCACCTTCTGAGCCAAACAGCATTCTAATATACTCCCTCCATTCCTAAATATAAGTCTTTTTAAAGATTTCAAATGGACTACAACATACGAATGTATGTAGACATATTTTAGAGTGTCGATTCACTCATTTTGCTCCGTATGTAGTCCTTTGTTGAAAACTCTAAAAAGACTTATATTTTGGAACGGAGAGAGTAGTAGAGTACATAAAGACAGCAACAAATGGAGAGATTATCTTGCAAGTCTCTGCAGTTAAACTCAAATAGGCTAGACAAACTGAACTACCCTGGACCATGCGATAGCAAATCACACTGAGAACACCACAACATTCTTTATAGAAGGCAGTACACCTCTTTGCCGCATTGACTCACTGACAGTACTTGGACCTTTGCAGTTCTGATCCATCAGATTCAGCATTCAAGCTGCCAGCTGCTGCAGCACCCCATTGACGAGCAGACGATCATAGCAATGATGTTACGTTACATGATGACCTTCAAAGCTGACAAGAATTAACTCCTGCCCCTCCTGTTCTGTAGTCAATACGTACAGAGCAGTGATAGCATCACATCATATGAATGAATTTCAGTACACTAGGCGAGAATCGCCATCCGCCAGAAAAAAACAGCTGATCGTCTAGTTGCGTCGATTTACTTAGCACTGGCATAAACCAACCGTGGAATGCTAGGGTTTAAGATTCCTGGGCATGAGGACGCAGGTTGCCTCTGAAAAGGTCACCGAGATGATGAACCAGCTTCTGGGGCTGTTGCCACCACATGGCTTCAGAAGCGACCGGGCTTCGATACACATCGTCTTGGGTGCTGAAATTCTTTGTGATGCTATCTGAGAAATCACGCCAGTTAAGCATGGCACGCTTCAGCCGGGATGTTCTCTTGCCAGTGACGAGGTATCTGGTGTAGTCCCTAGCAAGGCGGTACAGCTCCTCTCCTCTGATGATGTGGATATACTGCATAACAAAGCAAACCTTGTTTAGAAAGATGATGTGGAGGTCCTTTTCACAACCAACAAGAATATCAACACACTCATGTTACGTGTGTTATGGCGGAAAAGGATTTGGGCGGAAGTCTTGTCTTTGGCAGATGCAAGTTTAGTTTCCCATATATATTTAGAACAGCACTAGTGATGAAGATGGTCACCAGAAAACAGAGCACGTGTTACTGACGGTACACCAATCAACTAACATTCCTACAGGTAAACTTCTAGTACGATGGTAAATTTATCTTCTTACTTGTAAGTTAGTCCACAATTCCACATAGATTAATATTTACGAGAAATACAAAACAGCTGCCACGAAGAAATAATAAAATCTTCTTTGGCAAAAGCTGGAACTACACGGATGTTCTCTCACTAATGGAAAATGGAAATATCAGCATTCTGTGCTTCAAGTATCCACATTATCCCTTCTGAGCTGGCTAAGTCCACAAGGAGAAAGGGGTGTTCAAAATAATAAATATATAATAGACATCACATATTTGTACCATCAACTACGGCTGTGAATAAACATCAAAAGGTTTGCACTGAAAATAAACAAAATGCTAGCTTAATGTAGTATGTTTAGGCATTATAAGAGATCGAAGGGTCCGCACAGAACTATAGTTGTAAAATATAGCATTTCAGATCGAAGGACAATGATAAGGAAGAAAGAAGCAATGCAATTACCGTGAGTACAAAAGCAACAGTTGCTAACACAACTTGGACCACTTCATACAATGAATCCGTGAAAGATTCGTCATCTGGGCCATCAGAACCACCACCGCTGCCTCCATAACGGTTATTATTTCCTCCATTTCCACCAGACCCCTGTCCTGTAATCTTAGCCATTTGCTCCATCAGGAAGCCTTGTATAGACTGTTGCTTTTTTGCTCCATCCATTGCTTTGTTCAAAGATTCCATAGAGAATGGCTGAAAAGAAAGCAACAGTAAATGTAGCAGATGATTCCACATGAGCAATTGTTCCTAACAACCTTGATGTGTTAAATATGCTTGGTGTGTAGCATATCAACTGCCTACCACACCCCATTTTACACCGTATCCCTATTTCCCAAAAAAGGAGGAATTCCTGAAACTAAAGCATTCCCACAACATCAATAAGAAAATTCCATTGTGCCAAACCAAGTCAAACTTGACAAATTTGCTAAGCTGCAAGGAGGTTGCAAGTTTCCAATAGAAAACCAATCACAAAGTAAGAAAGCTGTGAATGCTACTTACATCAAGGTTTCCCTTCCCGCTTGAGGCATATACAGGACCAAGCCTCTTATAGCAAGCAGCAACAACAAGCCTTGGATATACTTTCTCTTGCAGCTTGCAAGATCTAGAAAAATGTTGCCATACAGAATGTTGAGGAAGTATTTTGCAAGTTCTCCCAAGACCTAATGGTCTGTCCAAAGTGAGCCCACCAAGAGGCTTGTACGTTGTAGCTTGGCAGTAGCTCATGTTTCCAACTTCTTGAATTCTAGAATTAACTAGAGCCAAATCTGGAGGTTAAAAATAGGAATGATTACATACTGAATTAGGAAGAAGAATGTCAATATCTACAACACTAGAACAGTATCAATTGAACTAATCTAATTCAAAAGAATAAATCTCTCTGTTTTGCATAACATGCAGTCAGTGCTCAAGATGATTCACCAGAAGTCACGGTCTTGCTATAAAACGAATAGGCCAGCGCAATCCCATAATGCTAAGAAGTATGAGCTAAATTAAGCATGCATGTTGTCAACAATTTCCCAAACAATGAACTGAGTCTGCGCGAAAGGATTTTGGGCAGCAGAAAAAATAATTTCCAGGTAGAGCAAAATTCCCGATGTTCAGAGAGGATTATGATGGAGATCAGGTGAAGCCTATGAGCCCCACCTGAAATAAATTTTATAGGAATTCCACGCCTGCAAATACAACAGCCAACAGTTATGAGATCACACTTGAACACCAATGCAGGCTGAAATACAGCATTCCACCCCTGTATTCGGATACTTAACATGAATCCTGGTAAAATTGAAATGTAACCAACAATCAGGAAATCATGCCACGGGCAAAGCAAAACCGTACTACGGACAGCTCATAGGTCGACAGCCAGGGGGCAGATCTAGATGGTGTGCCGGGTGCGCACCAGGACACCCGGAAATTGTGGGATTAATCTAATCGCTGGAGTGGAGGGTAATACCTCATACCTCAAAACCCAATGGCCAAAGACCGCGGACGGGGTGTATACAGCAGGAACACGACGTCCCGGCGAGGAAGAACGGTGATGGCGGGTCGTGTGAGAGCGGGGGCGGGATCGAGGCGTCAGCTGTAGCCTGTGGGATATGCTACAGAAGAGATTCAGAGCCGCGTCGGTAGGTCGGGAGGACTCAGGAGGGCGAGGAAAGAAAGGTACGGGAAGAGGAGTAGAGCTTGGCTCCGCCGCACCGCACCGCGCCGCGACGAGCTCTCCGGTCGGCGGAGAGTGGGGACTGCGGAGGGGAGGCGGAGTGGGGAGAAGAAGGATTGGATTGCGTCGTCGTTTTTTTCCGCTACAGAGGGGGGCCCTTTTCGTACAACCGTACTGGTACAGACCAAAATGTAGCCCGTTTGGGCTGGTTGGTTAGTTCTGGGCCTACTTCACGCCAACAGACCAAAATATACCATGGTGCTTCTTGAAAGTTTATTTCAAACTTACAAAACTGACGTTTCTCAAAAAAAACTTTAAAAAATGACAGATTTTTTTAAAAGTTTGTTTTAAACTCGGCAGTTTTTTGTTGAGAAATCTCGCCAACCTTTATTGATTCAAAGTAATATCCACAAGTACAACTGTTGGGTCATGAGGATTGCCCAACCACACATGTCTACCTATAGCAGATTACAAGCAATTTTGGCGAGATTATCAGCCTCGAAATTGAAGTTTATACATTCATGAATGAAACTACAAAACTGAAAACTAGCTTTACGTTATAATATTTCATGTATAATAGCAGCATGGGACCTTATCTCCCCTAAACTCAGCAGATGGGAGAAACTAAATGAGGGGTACTCAATGGTCATTTTTTGTGGGCTGAGAGCGTCAGCCGCCGCCATGTGTCGCCTGTTGGGTGCTCCCTCAAGATTTTGTTTTTCTATTTTTTTTGTACACGTTTTCGGGTTTTAGCTAGATTGGGGGGTTTCAATTTTGCCCGGTTTTTCTTAGGTTTTGGACAAAAAATAAAAAAATGCGCAGAAAATGCATTTTTCTTTCTTTCGCGCGAGGCATAGTTGTGCCTCTCGAAAAGAGAAAATAATATGTTTTTATCTGTCGCGAGGAGCATAGATTTGCTTCTCGTGGAGGCAAAGGTTTGCCTCCGCAAGAAGCCTCTCGAAAAAAACATGTGTTTTTCTTCCATGAGAGGCACATATTTGCTTCTCACGAAGGCACAGGTTTGCTTCCGCAAGAGGCACAACTGTACTTCCTCGAAAAGAAAAAATATATTATTTTTCTTCCGCGAGAGACACAGATTTGCTTCTATATGGGGCACGGTTATGCCTCTCGGAAAGAGAAAAAAAAGCCCGGGGGGGGGTCGTGCTTCCGACTCTTTTTTTGTTTTTGTTTTTCGTCGGAACCTATTAATATGGGATTTAGTTTCGAAGATCTCGACGGAGAAATCCAACGGTGAAAACGGTTCGCGATTTCGGCACATTGTTTAAGATATAAAACATTTTGAATAAATGAATCTACGAAAAAAGGGAAAACTCCTATTTGACGCTAGATGTTAGGGGAGCTCCTAATCGGCACTACTTGTGTTCACACGCACACCCTCGTGGGCCGGGCCATGTAGAAGGCGATCGCTTGATCGCATTTGACTGGTTATCCCCTGGTCGCTCGATCACCCTTGATCCGTAGCGGTTAACCAATTTGACCGATCAACTGTTGACTTTCGAAAAAGATACAAAAAAAATAAAAACAAAGAAATCACAAAAAAATTAAGGAATTCAAAAATGTTCATGGATTTTGAAAAAAGTTCACAAATTTCAGAAAAGTTCAAATTTTTTGAAAAGTTCATTAAATTTGAAAGTAATGTTCACAAAAGTTCATTGATTCTAAAAAGAGTTCATCGAATTGGAAAAAAGGTTCATCAGATTTGAAAAAAAATCATCGATTCAAGAAAAATGAAAAAGAAAGTAAAAAATAAAGAAAAAGGAAAACTGAATAAAAATGATCTAGAAAACCAGAAAAAGAATAAACCAGGGTCCTCTTTTTAGCGCTACAATGTGGCGCGCAACAAAAAGAAGAAGAAAAATGGTAAATAAGCACGGAAGGCGAACTGTCCAACTTGGTTACGTTGGTTACTACCAGAGCATGAGGTTCACAGTTTGATCCTGCTGTGTCACTGTAGCAAACCTGTTTTGATTTTCCAACAATGTTCACAATTTCGAAAATGTTCACAATTTGCAGCCTGATCACATTTTTTTTTCAAAAATCGTTCAGAATTCGTGAACTTTTTCCCAAATTTTTGAATATTTTCAAAATTGTTAACTTGTTTCAAATTCTAGTTTTTTTTCGAATTTATTAACTTTTTCAAATTCATGAAGATTTTTAAAATACATGATGAACATATTAAAAGGAAAAATAGTTCTATGTCGTTCAGAACATACCACCAAATGCCACTGAATTTGAAACAGTTTCTTTTTCTAATATGTGATGCTCCACGACAGCAATGTAGGGAAATCTAATATTTTTGAATGGTCCAGTGTGAGATATACATTTATTTCCATGTCAGTTCACAAACTGTTCGTTGCAAAAATCTATCATCCCCAACACATCAATGATATATAGGGCACAAGATTGGTTTGCACATATTATTTTCATTGTTATACTATTTCCAATGAAGCAATGATACGTGTTTGCATACCTTCAGAAGGGCCTTTCCAGTTCCATCACAAAACCTGCATCAATGTTTCATGTTCCAGTTGCGAATTGAATAAAGGATCCAACACTGCAGGTATGTGAACCTGTACCAAGGAGAACCTACACACTATTGGTTAAACGTGTACAGCAAGATCACACGCTTCCCCTACTTAGTTTAGCCAGTAAAATACCTCGCTTGGTTGGGATACAAAACCATCAACACATATTTTATGCCAAATGACAACAGTTTAACTGAAATCAACTTTAGAAAGAAATTAGAAACTTTTCATAATGGTATATCTAGAACAGTAGATTAAAAAAATTCCTTAGCCGCAAGAAAACACCATGACCGCCAAAAAAATCCATGGAAATTCTTGTGTTGGATTTGAAAACTCAATCGGGAGTGTAAAATTATGCTAAAAAAGAGAGAGAAAATAGATAACAAGCCTACAGAACTGAATAAGATGGTCAATGACTTTAGCTGTGCACCGTGGGACCGTTAGCTCTGTAAACATTACCTGATCAATGTTGCTAGTTCAACATTCAGACATCACTTGTAGTAGATGTAACTAAAAAGTTTTCCCAATATTAACTGAAATCATGGTTGCCATTAAGGAAGAGTGCAATACGTGCAGTATTAACTTACCACTACGATAGAAGCTTTGCATTGTGAATGGCAGCGTGCTGATGGGCTTAAGGTCCAACATGATGTTAAGTGTTCTCTGTCACCTGAAACCAGATGATCCTTTTCTTTTGCCGGCAAAATCCAGACGATCTTGTGCACCACTCCCAGACATTATCTCACTTCGTGATATTAGATTGAGCTCGAGATACAGTAGAGATGGCACACAATAGTTAGAAGCGGTGGGAACTTGCACTCAAGAAGGCAGACCACGGAGACACATGAATAAGGCCATTCCAATTCAGCGCTTTAAGCACGCATCCCTGCAAACGAGGGTACACCCTCCTCCCTTCCTTCGCTACTAACGGGCCGGCCCATATAAGGTTTAACGGAGAGAGTTGTTCCCGCTTTTTGGAAGCTTCCAGAAGCTTTCCTAACCGGTTTTCGGAAGCTTCCGGTTGTCCTTTTTCGTTCAGGTTTTTTGGAATGGTTTTGTGTGGTTTTATCATTTTTTTTCCTTTTTCTTTTTCTTTTTTCTTTTGATTTTCTTCTTCTTTCTTCTTTCTTATTATTTTTCATTTTTCCCCAAATTTGATGAACTTTTTTTAAAATCGAAGAATTTTTTTTCAAATCATTTAACTTATTTTCCTTTTTTATGAATGTTTTTTTTCAAATTTGATGAACATTTTTAAATTCATTGATTTTTTTCAAATTGAATGTACTTTTTTTCAAACTTGTGAATGTTTTTTGAAATTTCATATACATTTTTTGAATTCATGAATTTTCTTCTTTTTTTAGTGCCAACAGTGACCGGTCAACTGCGACCTGTCAGCAGCGAACCCAAGCGATCAGTCAGCGAACGCGCACGTTTTGGGCTGGGCCCAATAGCGTGCCTGCGTGAGCGCCATGACCTCTAGTTGGTGCCAAAGGCGCTGACTAGGAGCTCCCCCATGAATAAAGGATTGGGGAGTCGGCACTGATGGGAGCGGTGCGGACAGGCTGGCAGCTCCACATCGTGTGAGCACAGCATGTGGAATTCAGCTATGTATAATGAAAACCTTTTTGCACCCCAAATATGTATGACCTAAATAAAGTAAGTACTGCTCTCAGGTATATATTGGACCAAACAAAATGCAGTGCAACTATCTTGATTTCAGACAACAATTGGTATAGCGTACCATCTTCTAGCGTGATAATAATAGCAAAAATACAAATGCAATGATCCACCAAATTCATGTATAATCTAATTTGAGCTACAAGGTGCATGCGCTAAATCACGATATATGGAAAACTGAAACCGTTGATCACATGGAAGAAAGCAGGAGGAGGAGATGCGTCCGGCACGCCTCTTCCGCTGGCGCTGGAGATACTGGTCGGCCCAATACTGTAGCATGAGACGCGTCTATGTACTCTGCGGTTTCTTTACCAGTTATTTACTGTTTGCAGCGGTTTTCTTCCGTCTTTTTTTTTTCTTTTCCTTTTCTTTTCTTATTTGGTTTTCTTTGTTTCTTTCTTCGGTTTTCACAAGTTTATTTGGTTTTCCATGGTTTTTATTCCTTCTTTCCTTTCTTTGTTTTAAGACATGATTGCATTTTATAATACACATTACAAATTTCCGTATACATCAGGACATTTTTTACACATGCCTGACTTTAATAATACATGAATTTTTTCAAATATATGTTTTGATGTCTAATTTTTAATACACATTGTACATTTTTTACAGATTTGAAATATTTTTCATACACATTGTAAAAAATAAAGTACATGTTTTTTTAATATTTTCTGATTACCTATTAAACATTTTTTCAAATACATGTTTAATTATTCTTTTGAATGATAAGAAATATTTCTTTAAAACTATGTAAACTTTTATGCATTGTATTAAACTTTCTATAATGTAACAGACATATTTTTGAAACTAGTGAACATTAAAAAATATTTTTCATTCTTTTGAATGGTGTAAAACAAAATAAAATTACCAAATATTTCTTACATCATATAACATTTTTTAAATGGCACGTACATGTTTTTGAAACACATGAACATTTTTTTACACAACATGAACATTATAAAATAACTAAACTATTTTTTGAAAATATATCTATTAAGTTTTTTAATAAAAAATAGAATGCATGACGTCAGCCAGACGAATGGGTACTGGGCCGACCCAGTAATCAACACCATGTAGGCGAGCCGAGCTACTGCCTCGCACGAAACGAGATATCTGTTTTACTACACTATAATGGATTTTTTTGCTGTAGTGTACGCCAGGTCGCTACAGTGCATCAACAGAAAAAACACTAGCTTTCAGTGGGAGCAACTAATTGAGGAGCGCTCATTCGGGATCCTCCTCAAGGGTAACCTGGGGCTGAGTGCATGCCACTTGGCGCGCTCTTCACGTGTCGTGCTTTGGGCGCTTCTTCCGGATTTTGTTTTTGTTTTTAATTTTGTGCACGTGTTTTTTACTTTTTAGATGGTTTTTTCCGCATCTTTTTTGGCTTTTGTTTTCCACCAGTCTTTCTTATCTTAACAAAAAACAATTTTTTTGAGAAAAAATCATGCGAAAAAATGTGTTTTTTTTCTTCTGGGAGAGGCATGGTTTTTTGCTTTCGCGAGATGCACGGTTTTGCTTCCGTGAGAGGCACGGCTGTACCTCTCAGAAAAGGAAAAAACACATTATTTTGCTTCCGCGAGAGGCATGGTTTTGCTTTCACGAGAGACAGGTTTGGCTTCCGCAAAAGGCACGACTGTGTCTCTCGGAAACGAGAAAAAAAATGTGTTTTCTTATTTTTCTTTCCTTCCATGAGAGGCATGGTTTTGCTTTCGCGAGAGGCACGGATTCTTTCGCAAGAGGCACGGCCGTGCCTCTTGGAAACGAAAAAAACGTGTTTTCTTTTTTTCCTTCCGCGAGAGGCGCGGTTTTGCTTTCGCGATAGACACGGTTTTGGTTCCGCGAGAGGCATGGCCATGCATGCCTCTCGAAAACGGAAAAAATGTGTTTTCTCTTTTGTTTTTTTTTCTTTCGTGAAAGGCCCCATTTTACTTCCGTGAGAGGCATTAGAAATGACTTTCAGAAAGGAAAAAAGTGCTCTGAGTGTGGTTTTTTCATTCGGTTTTTTTCCTGAAATTTTTTGTCAGAATCTATCAACATGTGATTTAGTTTTGAAAATCTCGACGCGAGGAATCCAACGGTGAAAACAGTTCGAGATTTAATTGCCCGATTTAAGAGAAAAAACATTTTGAATAAATGGAAATACGAAAAAAGGAGAAAACCCTCACTTGTTGGGAGGTGGAAGTGATCTTTGGATGGAGTATTACTCAATTAGTTTTTTAAGACAATCTCGCGAAGCTTTTTATTAATTCGTCACAATGTTTACAGGGATTATGGAAGATCTCCAGGGTGTCCTAGCCAAACAAGGCGACCACCCCTGAGAGAAAGAGCATGCTTCGCTAAGTTGTGAGCTTCACAGTTTGAGCTCCTAAATTCATGACTAAATTTACAAAAATCAAAAGTCGCAGAACGGTTTATTATTTCATGTATGATCGCTCCATAGCTTGCCGCATTGTCCTTCTTTATGTCTTCGACCACCATTTTGCAATCCGATGCCAGATGTATTTGCCGGAAATATAGATCGTCTGAGAGTGCCAAGTCTTTCCTTATCGCGAGTGCTTCAAGAGTTTGTGGATCCGCTATGTGCCTGAAAAATAGTGTCGAAGCTCCCATGAAGGCTCCACCATGATCTCTGTAAATTGCCCCAACTGCACCATAACCATGGCAAGATACATAAGCATCAACATTTACTTTTGCAACCCCCGTTTCTGGCCTTACCCATTTAGTTGACCTGGGAGCCGCAACAACGACCGAACTAAGTTCTTCTATTGACAACTTGTCGCTCTCCCACGTAGCTAGAAATAAACCCATTAATAGAGTGCGGAGATTGATAAATGTCCTCATGAATCGCCTTTTTCCGTGCTCCTCAAATAGGCCATGCAGGCACTGTTAGCCGTACTCTTCAATTAGTGATTTCGGCTTCCAGCTTCCTATAATATAACGTGAGTGGCATGGCCCATCAGCACGTGCCATGTCTGTTTTGCCTCCAATTTTGACACAATTAGTGTCAAATAGAAGGTCCGTTAAACTTAAGGAGTATTTTTTTTCTCATTTTCTGATGCTTGCTGACGACGGGTCCCCGGGCGAGGGGTTGACCGTTGACCCAACAGGTCTGGGGTGTCCCAAGTCCATTCCAGATTATCCACCGGGCTAGGCCACTGTCATGAAGGTCACTCAGCTAAAGCCTACACAAACCCCCAAAAAAGCTAAGGCCCTGTTTGGTTCCAAATAAGTCATCAACTTATAAGTCCAAAAGTGAAAAAAGTGACTTATTTTCCCAAACAACCCTAACTTATAAGTCACCCAACTTATAAGTCATAAGTTGCTCCACCCCAACTTAAAACTTATAAGTCACCCTCTTTTTATGGGACCCACCACCTTTTCTCCTTCAGGTCCACACTGGATGCCCACCCGTGACCCATCCCGAGCTCGATCCCACCGCGCACCCAACCCCTCGCCGCCAAGACTCCATCGCGAGCTCGCCCCCGCCGCAATCCTTCCGATCCAGGACGCCGCCGAGATCCAAGACGGCGCCGCCGGATCCGCCGCCTTCTCCGCCGCCGCCGTCTCCACCATGGCGGTAGGAACTCGAGGTTGCAGCTCAACCTTTTCAAGATTCCCAAGGCGCCGACGAGGAAGACGACTTCTTTGGTGACGGCTCCTGTGTCGGCAACTACTCCCCACCGATTCATGTGCGTGCTGCTCGCTTAGTGCTCCGGCGGCCGGAGGCTTCTCTCCGCACGTGGGTGCCTGGCGCGCGATCGAGGCCTGGTGCTCGAAGGCGCGGTTGCCGGCCTCCTCAGCGTGGGTGCTCCGAGGCACCACAGTGCCCCGACTTCCGCCGATCCGCTCAAGGCCGGGACTGGACTCAACTCCGAGGCGGTGGCGCTTCGGCTGGGGAGTACCAAGATGTTCTGCAGCCCCAGGAGGCCCCTCCCGCCGACGCAGCGGCAAGCATGTGGTGGCTACGATCGACGCAATGAGGTGCGGGCGGAGGCGCAGGTGGCCGAGGAACCTCATCCAGCGCCGGCATGCCTCCTCGCCCAATGAGGTCGGGGCTGGTCGCGGTGGTGGTGGTGTCAGCGCGCAGTCCTCGACCAATGCCGCAAGCGCTCAAACTGAAGGCTACATTGACCGGACGACGACGAGGAAGGCTTATATTGACCAGCTCCAACATGCTCCAACTCCGATGAGGAGGAAGACGACTCGATGAGGTAATATTTGCAAGTGCTCATGTGTTTCACAATTGCAATGTATCACATAGTATCGCTTTTGTAATCGATTTGCAATGCATGACAAAGATGGCTTTGATATCGCTAAATGGAATGAACAAAGGCTAGAACTCTTTCTAAAATTAGTCATTCGCGAGATTAGTAATGGGAACCGCCAAACAATTAAATGGCTGTTGTTGGGTGGAAGAACATATGCAGAGATTTTCGAGATCTTGTGGATGAAATATAATGTGAAGGCTATGAAGAATAGGTATACCCAAGCAAAGGTCTTGGCAACTTTCTAGAAAGAGGTGCGGTGAAGTCCAATGGACTAGGCCGAGGTCCAAATGGTGAAATCCAGCAAGCGAGTCATGGTGGCAACCTAATACCAAGGGAGAACCGAAAGTGCTACAGAGTATTCAAGGATCGAGTGCCCCCTATCTAGATGATTTGATGTCGATCTTCGATAATGTGACAAAGGATGGAGCATCCTGCATTTTGTCCAGATTTGATGAGGAAGACAACCAGCCACGAATGGTGTTGCAGCAGATCTTTATGATCTCATCGGAGAAGGCGACACATGCAGTCCCATGGGCAAGCCAACAAGAGGGCTAGTAGTAGCAAGAAGAGGGCCACCAAAGATTGCAACAACAGGAGAGAGCCCTTCCAAGAAAACCAAGAGTCCTATGGTTAAAGCTCTTAGGGGGCTGGTGAATGAAATCAAGATTGACGGGGAGGAAGGAAAGAAAAAGGAGGACAATTACGCCAAGAGGGAGGAGGCTCGGTCCAGGGCAATTGTAAATGCACAAGCACAGATCATGGTGCAAAAATGCCACTCAATTCAAGAAGAGATGGATCAGTGTGTAGCTCTTGCTAAAGAGTGTGGGGTAGCTGAAGCATCCGTGGAAATGTGGGTGGCTTCGGAGTTGTTCATGGATGCTAACAAGAGGGCATTTTTCAGAGCTATGCAGACTATTGAAGCAAGGCTTGCGTGGATCCAAATGCATTGCCAGCAGAGAGGAACTGTGACCAAGAAGTAAATTGTAGCAGTGTGATGCTAGTAGTAATCATGTTATGTCGTGTTATGTGAACTGTAATCATGTTATGTCGTGTTATGTGAACTTGAATCATGTTATGTCGTGTTATGTGAACTTGAATCATGTTATGTCGTGTTATGTGAACTGCAATTTGAACTTTGATTGGTCATGTGTTATATTTCTGTTGACTGGAGTAATAATTGTGAGCATTTCTTCATTTGATGTGAACTGGTGCATATGATCCATCATATTCTGTTACTTGTTGGTACTAAATTGATCCTCTACCCTTTTTTGTAGCAATGGACGGCTGCCACCATGGATCAGTGGGCAGAGGAGGACGAACAAGAGGAGGAGCAAGAAGCTACAGCAGCAGAGAGGAGGAAGAACATAATATTGAGCGCTGCACAAATCATTGGTACGTACCACCTTGAGAACATGGCAAATAAAAATATGTACCGCCAACCTAAAGAAACTGGATATGAGTGGGTCATGAGGACATTACATCATAAGACACAATGTTTCAACATGTTTAGAATGGATAGAGAGGTGTTTGATAGCCTGCACAATTTGCTAGTAGAGTCATATGGATTGAAGTCTACTAGGAAGATGACATCTGTGGAATCTTTAGCCATGTTCTTATGGAAGGTTGGTGCTCCCCAATCTATACTGGCAGACTGAAAATCGCTTTTGTTCGATCAATGGAGACACTTCATAGGAAGTTTGATAAAGTCTTGGAATGTTTGGTTAAGTTGGCAGGAGACATAATTCGCCCACTAGATCCACAGTTTAGGACACCTCATCCAAGAGTCCAAAATCCAATATTTGCTCCGTGCTTCGACAATTTCATTGGAGCCATTGATGGAACACATATAGAGGTGGTTGTGCCAAAGACAGACCTCATCACACACATGAACCGAAAATCAACTACTACTCAGAATGTGCTAGCAATATGTGATTTTGACTTGAGATTCACCTTCATCGTTACTGGGTGGCCTAGGTCGGTTCATGACATGAGGGTGTTCAAGGCAGCACTAGACAAATTTGGCAGCCACTTCCCACATCCTCCCCGAGGTACATTTAGATTACAGTACTCATTTCTTTGATCAGCCCGATGATTGATGCTTTTCTAACAGTTTAACATTGTAGGGAAGTTTTATGTGGTGGACTCGGGATTCTCTAACCAACCTGGTTATCTTGCACCGTACAAAGGAACGAAGTACCATTTTCAAGAGTACAATCAAGGTCCACCGCCAAGAGGTAAAAAACAAACATTTAATCATAGACATTCTCAAATTCGCAATGCAATAGAGCGATGCTTTGGAGTACTGAAGAACAAGTTTAGGATTTTGTTGCACATGCCCTCTTATCCACCACCAAAGCAAAGTAAAATTATTTCAGCATGCATGGCTTTACACAATTTCATTAAAGAGAGTAAATTGGAGGATAGAGATTTTGGAGAGTGTGATGATGATGAGGAGTTCATTCCAATGGTGGATGAGCCTAGTTGCGATTACGCCGACGCCAACGATTTAAACCGTGCAACTCAATCGCAGGGGCAAAACTCGCATGATGATCATAACATGAACGTTTTTCGTAATTGGATAGCGGAAGGACTGTATAGTAGGCGGTAATTGGTATTTGTTCTAGTGCCGAACAATGTAATTTGTATTTGTTAGTGATGAATCAATACTTGTATGGATATATGTATGCATATTTGAAATGGATTTGTAAAATGAGGTGTGGTTATTACTTTTGGTCAGGTAGGAACTGCTCTTTACCATAATTAGTTTACACTTGTTTCTGCATGCCTTGGAATATTATGGATCTGAATGCATGCACTCAATCTTTTTGATATTACCCAATGCACTCATTTTTTTTGATATTACCCAATGCACTCATTTTTTTTCATATACTGTCGTTCTAGATACTGTGCTCTTGGAATGTTATGGATCTATGCATACCAATTATCAAGTTTATGTTGCCTTTCATACTACTCGTATGAGATAGCTACTGATGATCTTATTGATCTATTCTGCTGTTTGGGTATACAACATGAATTATTGCTTTTATACATGAATTATTGATCTATTTTACACATGCATTATTTTAAGGTGTGGTCAGGTGACTTATAAGTCACTGGTTTTAAGTCACCTGACTTATAAGTCAGGTGACTTATTGGAACCAAACAGGGTCTAAAGCCTGCACCACACGCCCACTCGGCTGGACATTTGGTGCGCAATCAAATTATGCACTTTTTGCATGATTGTGTTACTTACTGCACTTTTACGCTCTAGAGAGTTACACTTGGTGAACATACGAACCCCGGTCTAGTTTTTAGCATAAAAATCACCCAGGTCCGGTCCTGAGATTAGTGGGGCCCGAGGTGAGACTAGAACCAGTAACCCCTCAATATTAACATACAAATCTCTATCTCTACCACTTAAATCTATAGTCTCTAGTAGCATTTAAAAAGAACGTAAGGTTCCCATTTTACCACTATTTCGTCCAACCTTCCTTATATACGTTCCACTCTTTCCTTCTCCTCTTTGATTTTTCCTTCCATCTATGATTTTCCATCCATTCTCCCTAAAATAGAATCAATTGTCTCATGTTCTATTAACTTACCCAAATAAAAACATATTTTGTTTGGTAAGTTATTCAATTCTTATCAAATAAGCGCTTAACAATAAAATGGCAGGTAAATCATGGCGATTGCAACGCATGGGCAATTGTGTAGTAGTATTAAATATATTCCCTCAATTCCTAAATATAAGTATTTTTTAGAGATTGCAACACGAACTACATACGGATGTATATAGACATATTTTAGAATGTAGATTCACCTATTTTGCTTCGTATGTAGTCCGCATTGGAATCTCTAAAAAGACTTATATTTAGAAACGGAGGGAGTATGTATATGTGGAATATTATTAATAAACAGTATAGTAAAGTGCAACCAAAATCCAATAATTTATATTTTACCTTAAAAATTCCGCTAACATTCCTAGATGCAATTATGTTTATTATGGTATTAATATAAATCTCATTCAATAATTTTTAAAGTTACCATACTATTTAAGATCCCTTGGAAATTTACAAACCTCACATCGTTTCTCACTATATAACTACTTAAAAGATGTGCATGCTTCTTACAATATGACAATACTAACTACTCCCTCCGTAAAGAAATATAAGAACGTCTGGATCACTAAAATAGTGAGTAAATGATCTTATCTTTCTTTACAGAGGGAGTACCACATAAGGCAACATACCTTGGCCATCATAGGCACATCCAGTGCCTCTTATACATGTCCTTATTGATAAAAGAAATGGTTCTTTGATGAAGCATTAGAATCGTCTTATAAGCTCTAGAGATAACACGGATAACGAGTTGAATGTCATAAACTATAAGTGGAAACTGTTGAACAGAACAAACAATATATTACTAGATATCATCTCTAGATCCAAAAGGCATTATTTTGTGTCACCTTTGATCGTAGAGATATATGTTAAACTTTCTAAAAAGATGGAAACATCTGAATGGCTTTGAGAAAGTGATTTTGCAAAATCACCATGAAACCATAAAATTGAGCATCAAGTTAATTGAACAGACAAGTTCATACAGAATTTGACATAACTTAGGGGTCAATCCTGCTTCAATAGACATCATCCCCTACTCAAAATTTATCTAATCGAACAGTAACATCACGACCATAATTTTTGAATGCCAAACTTAAATCCTACTCATGCTGACTATTTCTTGCCACCGAGAGCAAGGAAGGGGAGAAATTTGAAAATCCATACAATCCCACAAGATTCGATCAAAAAAGAGCAAAGAGACCATTCGCAAGGCCTTAGGATGAGCCTACCTGTGTGGTCCTCCTCCCTCGCCGCCACCATAGCACCGACTGCGGTGATGGCCTTGCCGCGATTGAGTGCTGAAGTTTTGTGTGGGCGGCGAGTGGTGGGCATCCACGATTTAAACAAAGGAGACGAGGGCATTGTCTGCTAGCCAGGGGGCTTCGACAACACTGGTCATGCCATACATGCATTAGGCCAGGTCCAGTATCCCAGCGTGGGCTGGATGATGGATCGCAATGATGAAAACATGACGATGTGCTTGTGTGATCGTCTTCGCCTACCTCCTTCTTACGCCTACCAAGTGATCAGACCTGCTGCTACATACCTGGTCAGAGGCCCCCTGGATTTGGGGGGCCCGGGGCGGCCGCCCCTTGCCCCCCCGTAGGACCTTTAAGTATGTCTAGAGGGGGGGGTGATTAGACTACTTGACCAATTAAAAACTTAACCCTTTCCCAATTTTAGACTTTGGCAGATTTTAGCTATCTTAGCACAAGTCAAGCAATCTGCACATAATTCAAGCAAGCATGCAAAGAGTATATGAGCAGCGGAAATTAAAACATGCAACTTGCAAGAATGTAAAGGGAAGGGTTTGGAGGATTCAAACACAATTGGAGACACGGATGTTTTTGTCGTGGTTGGAGACTTCAACCCACGAAGGGTAATGGTTGCGCGAGTCCACGGAGGGCTCCACCCACGAAGGGTCCACGAAGAAGAAACCTTGTCTATCCCACCATGCCCGTCGCCCACGAAGGACTTGCCTCACTAGCGGTAGATCTTGACGAAGTAGGCAATCTCCTTGCCCTTACAAACTCCTTGGTTCAACTCCACAATCTTGTCGGAGGCTCCCAAGTGACACCTAGCCAGTCTAGGAGACACCACTCTCCAAGAAGTAGCAAATGGTGCGTTGATGATGAACTCCTTGCTCTTGTGCCTCAAATGATAATCTCCTCAACACTCAACTCTCTCTCATAGGATTTGGATCTGGTGGAAAGAAGATTTGAGTGAAAAGCAAGTTGGGGAAGGCTAGAGATCAAGATTCATGTGGTAGGAATGGAATATCTTGGCCTCAACACATGAGTAGGTGGTTCTCTCTCAGAACTGGTAAGTTGGAAGTGTAGGTTTGTTCTGATGGCTCTCTCCACGAATGAAGAGGAGGTGGAGGGGTATATATAGCCTCCACACAAAATCTAACCGTTACACACAATTTACCAAACTCGGTAGGACCGAATCAACAAACTCGGTCGGACCGATTTAGTGAACCTAGTGACCGTTAGTGATTTGGGACCGACATGCAACTCGGTAGGACCGATATGGTTACGGTTAGGGCATAACGTATCTCGGTGAGACTGACATACAAACTCGGTGAGACCGATTTTGGTAATTAGCTAACCGTAGAGTTGGTCGTAAACTCGATGGGACCGATTCGCTCTTTTCGGTGAGACCGAAATGTTACGAAAGGGAAACAGAGAGTTTACATTGCAATCTCGGTGGGACCGATCGCTCACTTTGGTTAGACCGAAACGTTACGAAGGGAAACAGAGAGATTACAATCCCATCTCGGTGAGACCGAGATCCCTATCGGTGAGACCGATTTGCCTAGGGTTTGTGGCAGTGGCTATGACATTTGAACTCGGTGGCGCCGGATAGAAAGAATCTGTATGACCGATTTTGACTTTGGGTTTAGGTCATATGTGGATGTGAGAAAGTAGTTGAGGGTTTTTGGAGCATATCACTAAGCACTTGAAGCAAGAGGCTCATTAAGCAACACCTCATCCCTCCTTGATAGTATTGGCTTTTCCTATAGACTCAATGTGATCTTGGATCACTAAAATGTAAAATGTAGAGTCTTAATCTTTTGAGCTTGAGCCAATCCTTTGTCCTTGATATTTTGAGGGATCCACTTTCATCGTCCATGCCATGCCATTCATTGAGCTTTCCTGAAATATTTGTCTTGGAATAGCATTAGCTCAATGAGCTATACGTTGTTATGAATTACCAAAACCACCTAGGGGTAGTTGCACTTTCAATCTCCCCCTTTTTGGTAATTGATGACAACATATAGATCAAAGCTTCGAAAAATGATAATAAGATTGAAAAACATCGTCGCTTTGAGAAGTATGTGATAAGCAAGAGCCCCCCCCCTAAATTTGTGCATAGTTTAAGATTTGATTTGGACTGCAAATGCACAAGGAATTAGGCTCATGGGTTACTCTTCCATGTCACATACATCTTGGTGGAGCGCTCAAAATAATAAAGATTGAATACATGCACTCATCACCAAGCAAAGTGAATGATCATATAAGGATAAGTAAGATAATATCATTTAACAAGCATAAGTGTAGCTTATGATCAAGCACATGATCATCAATGTCTCATGCATAATAGCATAGTATCTCAAGCAATCAAAAGCAAACAAAGTTCAACCAAGAAGACAAGAGAGAACAAAAGCAAACTCTCTCTCTTTCTCTCTCGAAGCCTATGATCTATACATTTTTCTCCCCCTTTGGCAACAAGTTACCAAAAAGTTCCTAGAAAATGCATAGTACTATATCGTCTCTCAGGCTTGGTCTTCGGTTGGTGGTGTAGAGATGGCTCCTTGGACGAAGACTTCAGTTGATGTGGAGGGAGCTGAAGGAGTTGGTGCTGGAGCTGGTTGCACTTGAGTTGTAGCTGGTGCAGATGAAGTGACTCTGGTGTCTGTTACTGGCTCTGCAGTTGATCTCTGAGCTCGAGGCATTTTGGCAAATGCATCAGTGGTTGTTCTGCCCTTCCTCTCCTGCATGTCATCCTCAGTAGCTGCTCCACAACCGATCAATCTCGCCATTTTGACATCTAAATATAGAATTTTGTTCCATGATTCTTTCCGTGCTCTCCGGTTTTGAGTTAGGGTGGCTGTCGGCGCCAAACCGCGGATCTCGGTAGGGGGTCCTGAACTGTATGCCTAGGCGGATGGTAACAGGAGACAAGGGACACGATGTTTTTACTCAGGTTCGGGCCCTCTCGATGGAGGTAAAACCCTACTCCCGCTTGATTAATATTGATGATATGGGTAGTACAAGAGTGGATCTACCACGAGATCAAAGAGGCTAAACCCTAGAAGCTAGCCTATGGTATGATTGTTGTTCGTCCCACGGACTAAAACCCTCCGGTTTATATAGACACCGGATAGGGTTAGGTTACACGAGTCGGTTACAATGGTAGGAGGTCTACATATCCAGACGCCAAGCTTGCCTTCCACGCCAAGGAAAGTCCATCCGACACGGGACGAAGTCTTCAATCTTGTATCTTCATAGTCCGTGAGTCCGCCAACGGTGATAGTTCGCTATCCGACACCCCTAATCCGGAGTCCATGGAGTGACACGGCTATTACCTTTAATGCCGGATTTAACCTAAATTCAACAGCCCGAGCACCAGCCGCATTGGTCCCTAGTCCGATAGTGGATTTGCCGCTTTACTAAGGTACTCATGGATGGCGGCGCGACTAAACCTCATCTATGAGGAAACCCTCCAAAATGGAAATAGACTCGAACCGCATTGAGCTAAGTAGCACAACCTTTAGAGGAATAATCCCTAGCCGGGAAGCATGCTGCACAGAAAAATCACATCGACATAGTGTTCGCCCACGGACAATTACAGGTCCGAGGAGGTCACATTTCAAGTGGCCCTGCTCAGCAGCGGATATCACGCTTTATTAGGGCGAGAGGCATTCACAATTTTTCAAGCTATACCCCATTATGGGTACATGAAGCTTAAAATGCCCGGACCTAACGGAATCATCACTCGCTAGTGATCCGAACATAGCACTCGCTACCGAAACAAGACAGCCGCACTAGCCCTCGAGGCACTATCCAAAGCCCTAGCGACCGATTTAACTCATCGCGATGCGCCCATGGTGAACAGGGACGATGTGATACTTGATAAAAGACCCAAGTCCACCTATTTTAAACCAGCAGATGAAATAGTCAAATTCCAAGTCCACCCAACGGACCTCGCAAAGACGGCCTCCATTGGGGCACAATTAAACCCGATGTAGATGCCGACCACGAGAATTTCTATGAGAAAATCGACATCTTTGCTCGGCACCTTCGGACATGCCAGAATCCCACGCCGGCTGGCCGAGCACAGCCTAAATATCCTAAAAGGATTCAAGCTACCAAACAGGCTCTTCGGCGCTTTTCCAACCCAAGAGACAGGCTATGGGAGAGGAGCTAGCCAAACTTTTGGAAGCCGGATTCATCGTAGATATAAAACATCCGGACTGGCTAGCAAACCTGGTGATGGTACCAAAGAAGGATAAATCTCGGCGCCTATGTGTTGATTTTAAAGACCTTAATAAGGCTTGCCCAAAGGATCCCTTCCCGCCCCTCGAATTGATCAAATTATCGACGCTACAACAGACACGACTCATTGTGCTTCTCGACACATACCCGCTACCACCAAATCAAGAAGGCGGAGCTGCATCAAGCTGCAACAACATTCATCACTCCATACGCCCGCTCGCTTCAACACAATGCCCTTCGGCTCAAAACGCCGGCGCAACATATCAGCGCATGATTCGTATATGTCCGCAAACCAGATCGGCAAAACAAAGGAAGCATATGTAGATGACGTGGTCGCCAAATCCAAGTATGTCGAAACTCTAGTAGACGACCGAGGCTCACATTCAACAATCTCCAAAATATGACATTAAGCTCAATCCGAAAGATGCGTCTTGGCGCTCCAGCCGAAAGCTCCCGGGCTTCATTGTGTCCGTAGAGGAATTGAAGCAAACCCAGCCAAGATCCGAGCTCTGTCACAATTGATATTCCAAAAGACCTCAAACAAATACAAAATTGATCGATGCGAGCGGCTCTAAGCCGCTTTATTTCCCGCTTGGGAGAAAAGGCGCACCCTTTACCGCCTCCTCCGCAAGACCAACACTTCGAGGGATTTGATGCCGCCACGGCTGGACTCAAGAAATAAAGGCCATTTTGGCAACAACCGTCCTGCCACGCCCAACGTGGGCAAACCAATGCTATTATATATCGCCGCAACACATCAAGTTGTCGCCACGGTGCTCGCGTCGAACGAGAACGGATGGACACCGTTCCCTCTTCAAAACCGGTTTACTATGTGTCCACCGTCCTAACTCCATGCAAGTCCTGCACCCACACTATCAAAAGATAGCATAAGCGGTTTTCATGGCATCCCGAAGCTGCGACACTACTTTCAAGAGTGTTCGATAACGGTAGCCTCCGAAGTACCTCTTAACGACATTATAAACAACCGCGACGCGACGGGCCGGATTGCTAAATGGGCCATAGAGCTCCTTCCATTCGACATAACTTATAAGCCACGACGAGCTATTAAGTCGCAAGTTTTGGCCGACTTCGGGGCGAATGGACTGAAGTCAACTCCCTAAAGAGTACGACGCATACCCAATTGATCATGCACTTTACGGCTCCAAAATGTTGGCCGGCCTGGGCTGGCATCGCCCGACGCCCCAACCGGGTACACAGTCCAATACGTTCTTCGAGATAATATATACGGACTCCAACAACGCAGTCGAATACGAGGCCCTTCGCACGGCCTCCGGATGGCGCTCCATGGGCATTAAACGCCTATAGGTGCGCGATTCAACCTCGCGATATCTCAAATAAACGGAGACTTTGATGCCAAAGATCCGAAAATGGTAGCATACCGCAATGCGGTCCTAAAATGTCAGACGGTTCAAGGGCTCAATTTCATCATATAGCCCGGATAACAACCAGCGGGCGGACATATTGGCACGCATCGGTGCAAAACGCGATGCCGCCCCGCCTAACATCTTCCTGGAACGACTGTTCAAGACATCCATACTATGGGAAGGGGAGTCCGAAAATAACAATCCGGACCCAACCGCACCGCTCGACGCCAACACTCGACACAATCGGAGGCTCGCCACCGAGATAACACCCTCGCCCACGAAATAATGGCGGTTATCGCCTGTGGATCTGAGCCATTCCTAGCCTACCTAACTAGGCAGGAACTCCCGAAGACCAAAATGAGGCTCGCTGCATAGTACGGTGATCTAAATCCTATAAAGTCCATGAGGGAGAGCTTTATAAGAAAAGCACAACAGAGTCCTTCAAAGGTGTATCTCCAAGAGGAAGGGCGAAACCTCCCGGCTGAAATTCATGCCGGACTGGGTGGGCACCACGCCGCAGCCCGGCCCTTGTAGGCAAGGCCTTCCAGACAGGATTTTATTGGCCGACGGCCGGCAGATGCGCAGGATTTAGTCCAACGATGCGTCGGTTGCCAGCTCTTTGCTAACCAAAGCCACATGCCACCCACCGCCCTCAAAACTATACCCATCACCTGGCCGTTTGCGGTCTGGGGGCTTGACATGGTTGGACCCCTTAAGGTGGGAACCCACAAGCAAAAATACCTATTGGTCATGGTGGATAAATTCACCAAATGAATAGAGGCCAAACCTGTTAAAATGTCCGAATCCGGACCGGTGATAGACTTCATATCAGGGGTAGTTCACCGTTACGGTGTCCCCCACAGTATCTCACTGATAACGGCACCAACTTCACGGCCGATGAGGTCAAATTATGGTGCAAAAACATGGGCATCAAGCTTGATTACGCCTCAGTCTATCACCCTCAAACCAACAGCCAAGTCGAACGAGCAAACGGTCTAATCATGAGCGGCATTAAACCCAGACTAGTGCGGTCCCTTAAGGAATCTAACACGACCGGGTTGAGGAGCTCGACCAGACTGGGGCTGCGGACCACGCCAATCGTACTACGGATTCACACCATTTTTATGGTGTACGTGCAGAGGCAGTCCTGCCTCATGACATAATACATGACTCACCTCGCGGCGCATGTATGAAGAAAGAGAAGCCGAGCTCGATCGGCAGGACAGTTGGACGCATTGGAGGAGGAGCGACGTGGAAAAAGCTCGCTCCGCATTTTATCAACAACAGGCTCAAGATATCAAAGCAGGAAGCACGGGCCAAAGCTTATAACGCTGGCGAACTAGTTCTACGCCTCACCGGACAAGAAAAAGGACAAACTCAAGCCCAAATGGGAAGGTCCTTCATCGTCGACCAGGTCCTTGACCGGCGGAGCATACCGTCTGCGAAACGCATCGGATAACCGACTTGAGCCGAACCCATGGAACGCAGCCCGTCTACGAAGATTCTACGCCTAAGCGCCGGACTCCAAGTTCGTTTCCTTCCTCCGTCCACATTTTCTATTTTTGCTGTCTTTTATTTCTCTCCTTCCTCCTCCTTCTTCCTGAAGCCTTTAGAGGTTCGTTTGCACTTTGTTCGCACATATTTGACGCGCTGTACGCGCTCATTATACCTGGGGGCTTCTTTACCAGAAACTTATTTATACGGGCTTCATGCCCAACACATGCGTCAAACTTCCGCATGTACCTTTTATTCACCATTATATGCATCGATATGACTTAAGTTTTGGCCAAGATGGGCTGCCTGGCTCCTGTGCTTACCCCTAAGTTCTCGATTGTTCGGCTAGGTGGTAAAGGAGCACCACCGCAATTGTTATCGCCGGTCACCGGATGTGTACCTCGACCGGGTGAAGCCGAAAGCTAGCGTTTTAAGGGAATATCCGGTCGGTGAACTGAAAGATGATTTTAACTATTTACCCATCTGCCCCTGATGATTTTCTGCTTTCCTAGCATTTTTGACATGCACTTTAGGGCATGCATCCCAGCAAAAGGAACCCTTAACGGAACTATTCTCCTGAAGATGTTTCTTACTATCCATGTAATATAACATAACTAGTTGGGCACTTGTCTGATACAGCAATAATGACCCCTACGCCTTGTCTCCATGCATACCCCGGTTCTTATATAACCACGAAGGTATTCGGAAACACTCCGGACTATTGGGTCCCGAGGTCGGCTTAAAAGGTCCGCTATGACAAACGATCTACAATCCGCTAGAAGACATTTTTCATGTCATATTTTACATAGTCAACTCGACTCATTATATTCCTCCTCAATGCCATCTAATAGGCTATCTAATTTACAATCTTGTTGGGAATACTTGGCGCCAATTCTACTTGGCCGCACACTAAGCTTACAGGATCTCCTTCCCATCGTGCCCCACAGTCCGACTCGCCATGTGGTTTGGGTCAGCCTTCATGTACCGCGATCTTTACCATGGCCCAGCCTCCGTGGCGCCTTTGACGGCTGGCCGAAATCTTCCATAGTCGGAAGCGCCGTGCTCCTTGAAGCCGCTCTGCCAGCTCCTCAATGCCTTCGGGCAGGGAGATAGATGGCCACAAGGCCTGGCCGACGCTTTTCATCACCGCCAACTCGTTCGTGCAGGTAGACGCAGTTCGGGAAGAAGATCACCAAGAAATGGGCATCTCCTCCTCGGACGACCTGTGAGCAAACCTACATACATGTTTATGTTAGTCGCCTTCCTCGCCAACTCTTTCAAAGTTCGCCAAGCACTTATCGAAAATGCCGCGACGGCCGCCGATTCTCCTTTACGGAGTCGCACAATTGGGCACGAACATCCTTTAGTTCCTCACCCAGTTTGGTGTTGGCATCTTGGAGGTTATTTTTCTCCCCGCCGCACTCGTAAGCACGCCTCGCCGCCTTTAGCTGGCGCAAGAGCTGTTGCTTGTCCGGATCTAGTCCGCGCCATCTGCAATATTTTTGTCGATTTACACACCCGCCGCACTTCATAAACTATTTATCTTTTGAAGCGATATTACCGTAGGGGTCTCTGTGGCTCCCTTAGAAGCGGCTAGTGCGGCCTCAAGTTGGGCCTTGCATTCTTCAAGCTCCCGGACAGTCGGGTACTTTTTTTGTAAGATCTCAGATAATCTAATGATCCTTAAATCAGTTATTCTAACTATTTTAAGTCTCGGGCTACTTGCATATATAAATGTCTAATTTCCTCACCAGATGTCCTTTACATACTGCTCCGTGGCTCGCTAGACCATCTTGAGCGGCACGGAGGTGCGATCTCCCGAATTGAAGGCATTCAAGGCCTCTTGGGAGAAACATGCGCCACGAAGAACTGTCCAGCGGCCTCTGTGATTCATGGCCCTTCCACCTCGGAGTTGGTGGCGGACAATTTGTCGGCATCCTCTGTCGGAGGAGCATCCGACGACGCCTCGTGCTCGCCTCCGCTTCGACCCGGCTTTGGAGCCTGGCTCATGGAGGTTCGATTATAACCTCTCCGACTCGGTCCGCGAGCTTTTTCCTGAAAAGAGCATCAGCGTAGTACGCCTTCCAGAATCAAACCTAGGAACATGGTGACACGCCATACCGTTGCGGTGGAGTTTCGATCCAGACCACACTTCTTTTTAGCCCGCGGAGTCGTACTGCCCCTTGTTGGCCAGCCGCCGCGGGCTCGGCCTCCTGCCTCGAAGGCACCCCCTGCGAAACACCATTGGTATACGGTGATCAAGAAATAAGCACGGCTGGGTCATTATCGAGTATTGGGACCTCGGTCTCGCCATTACGCGAGGCTGGAAGTATTCCGGTAATCGGTCGTAATGGCAACCAAAGCATTTTCAATGCTAAGTTGGTGGAACACCCGCCGATCAACTCCACCTTTATATCCGGATCCTCTTCGAGGCGGATCGAGGGACCGCTCCGATCCTCGGGTTGTGGGGGCGGGCTGTGTATCTTCTCCACAGTCCGGCAGCCCTCTGCAGAAACCATGAAATGAGATATTTAACCATGGGAACATGGATCGGACAGGCCACAAAGATGTTTGCTTACCCAACTTCGAGGATTATTCAAGAAAACTCCTCGATGGATTGACACGAGGAAATCCTCCTCCTCCCTTTATACATGGCGCACAAGGTCTTCACCAGTTCGGTGACCGATCCTGCCCTTTGCGGCCATGGCGGGTGGCATCGCCCTCCCGCTGAAGTCCCACATGGGTGGCCCCTATATTGGAGCGGCTGCACTCCCCTCATAATGCAGATTGCCACGACTCCAATCATGGTCAATCCGCATGAGCCAAGAATCTTATTTGGCTCATCAAGTAAAGGACATCCTGGTCATTTCCCTTTGGGGGCTCCGAGGGCGCCAGCTTAGGCGCTTCTTCAGAGCATTGCTAAACTCCGAAGGCCGATCCAACAGGATCCGCAGCGGGATGTCCTCAATGTAAAACCATTCAAGGCCAGTCTTGGACGCTTCTTCGGGTTCCGATAGATATCCGTCCCGCGATGCGCCATAGTTCGCTCTGCCCACTTGATATATTGACCCCTCATGAGAACGGGTACTAGGCAGAATAATCTCTTTCACAAATAGCGAAATGAGCCTCGACGCCCAAGAACAGTTCGCAAAAGGCCACGAAGCCCGCGATGTGCAAAATGGAGGCAGGCGAAGGTGGTGTAACTGGAGGCCGAGAACTCCAAGAGCCCCGGGAAACAGATGGATTGGAAATCCGAGTCCTCTTACTAGATAAGAGAAGAAGCATACCCGCTCTCCTTTAGAGGGATCGGGGACACTCTCCACTTGCTTTCCGCCTTGTAGGTGGCAAGTCCGCTCGAACCGGAACCATGAAGGCCGGGGAACAAATCCCTTGGTTTGGAGTATAACTAG
This sequence comes from Aegilops longissima, assembly GCA_021605205.1. Classification (NCBI taxonomy): domain Eukaryota; kingdom Viridiplantae; phylum Streptophyta; class Magnoliopsida; order Poales; family Poaceae; genus Aegilops; species Aegilops longissima. Next base: position 585,177,803 of record CM038677.1, on the reverse strand, counting down.
CTTGCTATGCAGGGTGAGCATCTCTCCCAATTTCTGTGCCGAGGGCTGGGAGCGCAAGAGGAGGAGCCAGCGTCGACCGTCCATGATGGAATGGGCTTTGGTCGAGGCGCCCAATGAAAGCTCATGGGGGGGATGGTGTGACTCAGATCTAGATCCTCGCCTTTTATAGGCAGCACATTTGCGCAGCTAGGGGGTAAGTGTAAAATACCTGCTTTTCGCATTCATTCAAACACGTGGAAGATGGCCATTATTGGGCGTAGAAGCCAAGGAGCGCAGCATTTATCGGAAGTCGGACATTATTCGACAAGTATATGGAATTTGGAGAAGAACCCGCCGCAATGTCAAGACAATCAACGCTACGGACTCATCGTCATTGAAGCCTGGTTAGGGGACTCTTGAGGAGTCCCGAATTAGGGGTGTCCGGATAGCGAACTATCACCGTTGGCGGACTCTGGACTATGAAGATACAAGATTGAAGACTTTGTCCGTGTCCGGATGGACTTTCCTTGGCGTGGAAGGCAAGCTTGGCGTCTGGATATGTAGATCTCCTACCATTGTAACCGACTCTGTGTAACCCTAACCTATCCGGTGTCTATATAAACCGGAGGGTTTTAGTCCGTGGGATCGAACAACAATCATACCATAGGCTAGCTTCTAGGGTTTAGCCTCTCGATCTCGTGGTAGATCTACTCTTGTACTACCCATATCATCAATATTAATCAAGCAGGAGTAGGGTATTACCTCCATCGAGAGGGCCCGAACCTGGGTAAAAACATCGTGTCCCTTGTCTCCTGTTACCATCCGCCTAGACGCACAGTTCGGGACCCCCTACCCGAGATCCGCCGGTTTTGGCACCGACACCAGGCTTCAATGAAGATGAGTCCGGCGCGCATATTGTCTTCGGCATTGCAAGGCGGGTTCCTCCTCCGAATACTTGATAGAAGATTTTGAACACAAGGACAGTGTCCGGCTCTGCAAAACAAGTTCCACATACTACCGTAGAGAGAATAACCTTTGCACAGATCTGCTGACGTATTCCGTGGTGTGACATCACACCACGGCCAGGCCTTTATACGAATCATTTTTACTGTTCCACCTCAGCACGTTTAGCGAGGCGGTTTCCTTGGCACGTCTTATCAAAGCGAAGATCGTGCCCCCTTATTCCGGGATTCTCATTGTCGGTGTCAAAACCGGCGGATCTCGGGTAGGGGGTCCCGAACTGTGCGTCTAGGCGGATGGTAACAGGAGACAAGGGACACGATGTTTTTACCCAGGTTCGGGCCCCCTCGATGGAGGTAATACCCTACTCCTGCTTGATTAATATTGATGATATGGGTAGTACAAGAGTAGATCTACCACGAGATTATGATGGCTAAACCCTAGAAGCTAGCCTATGGTATGATTGTTGTTCGTCCTACGGACTAAAACCCTTCGGTTTATATAGACACCGGATAGGTTAGGGTTACACAGAGTCGGTTACAATAGTAGGAGATCTACATATCCGTATCACCAAGCTTTCCTTCCACGCCAAGGAAAGTCCCATCCGGACACGGACGAAGTCTTCAATCTTGTATCTTCATAGTCTTGGAGTCCGCCGTGATGATAGTTCGCTATCCGGACACCCCTAGTCCAGACTCCTCAAGAGCTCTCTGAACCAGGCTTCAATGACGATTTAGTCCGCACGCATATTGTCTTCGCATTGCAAGGCGGGTTCCTCCTCCAATACTTCATTGAAGGTTTTGAACACCAGGATAGTGTCCGGCTCTGCAAAACAAGTTCCACATACCACCGTAGAGAGAATAATTTTTGCACAGATCTGCTGATGTATTCCGCGGCGTGATATTACACCACGGCCAGGCCTTTATATGAATCATTTTTATACTGTTCCTCCTCAACGCGTTTAGCGATGCGGTTTCCTTGGCACGTCTTATCAAAGCATAGATCGTGCCCCCTTATTTCGGGATTCTCATCAATACGGACGTGGGTAATCCATCTGTGCCATTGATTACGGCGCTTGGGAGATAAGCGAGTTTTACCAGGCTGGTGGGGGACGCATAGCTCCGCTCGTCCATATAAGGGGATAAGGATCCACCTTTTCACCTACGCCTTCTTCCTCCTTTGCTCATCCATTTTCACAAGACTCGAGCTCCAGCGCCCAAGTCCGCACACCCCACCTCAACCTTCTCCAACTATGTCCGGAGCGGGAGGCAGGTGGATGGCCTCCTCCGTCACGGAGGGGCACATCACAAAGCTGCGGGAGGCCGGATACTTGTCCAGCAACATCACAGACCGGCTGCCCGACGCGGGCAGCTCATTCCAACCCCCAGTGCCCCATGAGAGGGTGGTGTTTCTCCCCACTTCCTCCGCGGACTAGGTTTTCCACTTCACCCATTTGTCCGGGGCTCATGTTCTACTACGGCTCGACGCCCACGACCTGTCCCAATTTCATCCTCAACATCTCGGCGTTCATCATCGTGTGCGAGGCCTTCCTCAGATCCAGCCTCACTTCGCTTATGGCTGAAGATCTTCAACGTCAGCCGAAGGTAGTGGGCGGCCGTCAAGCGGAGTGCGGAGGTGCCATGGTTGGCAAGATGGCCAAAGTCCTATGGCTCGAGGGCTCCTTCGTGGAGACAATAAATGGGTGGCAATCGGGGTGGTTCTATATCACCGAGCCGCGGGACCCCAAATGGGCGGCGGCCCCCGAATTCAGATCTGGCTTCCCCACACGGCTCTTGTCATGGAAAGAGACGGGCCTGACGTGGGGGAATTCGGACGAGCTATCCGGACTCCAAACATGCGTCCGAAACCTGGTGGACAAGAATCTCAGGCTTGTCAACGTAATCCAGGTGATGCTCATCCGCCGGATTCTCCCATGCCAACAATGGGCCTTCAAATTGTGGGAGTTCGATCTGGCACAGCACCCAACTCTGAAAAGGCTCTTCGACACTACGTACGAAGATGCCTGGAAGGTGCTGTTCAAGGGCGCCGAGGCTCCCACATCCACTACCGAAGATCGCGGATTCAGCTCGCAGCATCAAGCCAGTGAGGTGAGTAATTTTACCCTTTATGGGACTCTTTTTTCATAGATTGACTCTATGTGGGATCTAAAACTCCCTAACCTTTAACAGGACTGGCTGAAGACGTCCGGACAGGTTAACTGTCCGGTCCCTTTGCCAGAAGACCCAGCAGATGCCCGATTGACGGGGCTGCTGGCTCCGGTACCTCATGTGGTGCCGGAGAAGAAGGCCAAGAAGGAGGCAACGGGAACTCGAAGGAGCTCCCGACGCCTGGTGATGTCAGATTCTGAAGCAGAATCCTCTCCTGAGAACGAGGAGGAGGAAAAAGAAGTCTCTCCCCAGCGGGAGAAGAGAGAAAAGGAAGGCCGCCCTAACCGGGAGGCCGGAGGGTCCAAGAAGGAAGAACCTTCCTCCGGACTTCTCCACCAACGCCGACAACGACGAGGAGGAGGGCCAACAAGGGCCAAGCCTCGGCGAGATTGTAAGTGTCCGGATACCCATGGCTTTTTTCATTGCATAGTGTTCTCTAATGCCGAAAAATTATGCAGCCCGCCTAAGGGCGAAGTTCGCCGCCTCACCGAGCGGGTCCCCGGTTCGCCGGAAATGGAGAGTACTTCACTTCGGCCCCTCCTCGCGTCACGCCATGGACGACGCCGAGGTGGGGCCCCAAGGGGGGCCTGGTCAAGAGGAGGTGGCGCAGGAGGCGCCGCAAGGCGACCTCCCGGACTCCAGGCGCGTGGGGGGCGAGACCCCGAGGGGCTCTAAGCCCGACCCTTGTACGGACTCCATAACGGAACCTTCAGCAGCTCCGAAGTCCGGCAAGCGGCCCCTTCGTAAGAAGGGTAAGAAGCCGGTGTCCTCCGTCCAACCGGAGACACCGGATAACTTACTGGAGGCGCTTAACAGCGCCTCCATCGAGAGGAGCACCGCATTTATTATGAGTGCGTGATCCGAACAGTTCATCCGCCAAGAGCGGGTTGACCGAAGCCTGTACCAGCCTTCTAACAGGCTTTGAGGTAAGTTTAGAATATGTAAAAATATTACCGCATAGACAGTAGCCCCTGATGCTTAGTTCGGTGTTCGGAAAGAAAAGCCGGACTAAGGATCTAAAAAGATATACGCATGAGTCTAACATAAGTATGTCAATATGGGAATGCAGGCTGCACTGCTGACCTCTGCCGCACTGACTACAGAGGTCAATGCATTGAAGCAGAGCCTCGAGCGGTCCGAGAACAAGCTCGGCCTTGCCAAGAAGCAGCTCGAGGACAAGGAAGGTAAGTAATACCTTATTAAAGAAATACCTTATAGAAAGGTTTCGGTAGCAAAAAATAACAGGAATAACATGGGTACTGCACGGGCCACGAACGAGGTGGCGACCCTGAAGGAAGCGGTGTCCGTGGCCGAAAACAAAGCGGCCGCGGAGCGCACCAAGCGAGAGAAGGGGAGGCGCTGCTGGCGGAGGTACGGCAAGAGCTCCAAGCTCTCGTGGAAAAACACGAGAGTTTGGAGCGTGACTCGAAGACTCGAGAGTCCGAGCTCGCCTCGGCTCTTGAGAGTGCCAAAGCTGCTAAGGCCGAGGCCCAAAAAGCCCTCCAAGAAATTGAATCATTAAAGAAGATAGCGGTGGGTAAGGCATTCTTTATGCAGAGCAAGAATGTGAAAGTGAATTACCTATTACTTACCCGGATTCGGAGCTCTCCAGGAGCATTCGCAGATCTGCCTCATAGTGTATTGGATGCTGCCGCGTTCTACCGCGCCAAGGAGGGAGCTCGACGGAGAAGGTGTTCTCGTCTCAAGATGTCGAGGCCGAACGTCCGTGCCCCGAGCGACCAACTGAAGCAGCTGGTCGAGCTCCACAAGGTCGCCGAACAGGCCATGAAGGGCGTTATAGTTCGGCCAGGCCATTGGAAGCCATGCCAGGAGCTACTTGGCTTAGTGCAGCGGCTGGTGGACGCCGTCCATGGATTGAAGTCATCAAGCGCCCGTCTGCATTGAAGGTGCCTGTCGGACCCTTGCCCGTGCTAAAGTGCACTGGGGCAAGCTGGATGCGAGAAGCTTGTGACGGACGGGCCACCAAGGGCAAGGAGCATCGACGCCCGAAATGTACTATGAGGGCCTCTCAAGGGTGCCCGCCAGATAGCGGATGAGTGCTCCAAAGATGTAATTTTGAATAGACTCGCATGTGTTATCCTCAGCGCTGAAAACTTGTTCATATGGGCTAAGCAACGCTTGTTAATTTAAAATATTACCTTCAGGCGGCCGCTTATCAAATTTGAGAGATGGCAAGTCGTTGGCTTCACCCCCATGCCACGAAAGTGCTGGGTGTTCGGGATAAACTTGAGCGCTCTTGTTCCCATTCTTGGGTCCATCGAGGAGGCGCTCAACGAAACGAACAAGGCAACCAGACTTATAATGCTTGAACACTCTCACTTAGCCATAGAATTCTATAATATTAAATTTCGCGAAGACCCTAGTATTCGAAGACCGAGTTCGGGCGCTATCCACGCCTTGGCCGGACAATTCCGTTCCTCGCTCTAAGCGGCATAAGTCTTTAGGGACACGAAAAACCTCTCGAACAGCGATCGGCTCTCGCCTATCATGACGGTCAGTTTTAGCTTTCCATCGAGGTGCTCAACCCAGCTCAACTGGGCACAATCGCAGTGGTTCTCCGGTGCTACCTTAGCCGATATAACGGAACGTAAGGTACCAAAACACGGAGCCGGCAAACCCAACTATTGACCCAAGACATGATTCGAGCCGATGCATATAATGCTATAAGTTCGGGTGCCGCACTTGTGAAAGTGTTCGGACTTATCACACCATAATTTTGGGGTACTTAAGCCCCTGGTGTATTGGCCGTACCAAAGTGTACGGGTGCGACATGTCATGAAATGAACATATAAAATAGGAAAGATGTCAATAATAGGCAAGAGCTATATATTGGTTATTCAAAAAGGTACTGCAATGAAAGCAGAACGATACAAATAGTGCGATAAGCAAGGGATGGGACTATCTAACATGTCCTCTCCGTGGGTAAGCTGCGGGATGGTATGTAAAACAGGTATAATGCTCGTAATAGAGACCACCTGAACACTCGACGTAGCTCTCTGCTTCCCTGGCTGTTGCATCGTGAGTTCGGCGATTCTAGTGCCGGACAGGACTTTTGGAAAACGGAGTCCCGAAAGTAAGAAAAAAGAAAAAAAAGAAAAGGAAAAGAATGACACAATCGGGGCCCCAGTGCGGTTGAGCCGCATTCTGGCGTGCCCGTGGTCGTGCCCTCCCTTATGCCCATGGTATCTCCAGAGCGTAGTTATGTACGCGTAGTAATTGGCTTCGCAATTTCGCGAGGGCTTGGGTTGGGGCCGGATTGCTACGCGATGCTTGAATCGTGCGAGCGGTCTTGTTGTAGGTTACTCGGGCACGCTTGATGTGTCCGGACGCTTAGTGGCCGGACTCAAGAATTGCTGTGAGAGGCTGCTTTGCACCTCCGCCGCGAGGGCCGCCGTGTGCTCCTCCGTTCGGAGAGAGCGTTCGGTGTTTCCATTGACCGTGATTACTCCTCGAGGGCCTGGCATCTTGAGCTTGAGGTATGCGTAGTGCGGCACCGCATTGAACTTTGCAAATGCGGTTCGTCCGAGCAGTGCATGATAGCCGCTGCAGAACGGGACTATGTCGAAGATTAACTCTTCGCTTCAGAAGTTATCCGGGGATCCGAAGACCACTTCGAGTGTAACTGAGCCCGTACAATTGGCCTCTACACCCGGTATGACGCTTTAAAGGTCGTTTTTGTAGGTTTAATCCTTGAGGGGTCTATGCCCATTTTGCGCACTGTATCCTGATAAAGCAGGTTCAGGCTGCTACCGCCGTCCATCAGGACTATGGTGAGGTGAAATCCGTCAATAATTGGGTCAACCAATGCGGCGAAAACACCATGACGAATGCTAGTGGGGTGGTCCCTTCGATCGAAGGTGATCGGGCAGGAAGACCATGGGTTGAACTTTGGGGCGACTAGCTCCATTGCATATACGTCCCTTAGTGCACGCTTCCGCTCCCTTTTGGGTATATGGGTTGCGTATACCATGTTCACCGTCCGCACTTGTGTGGGAAAACCCTTCTCATCCTCTATTGTTCGGCGGCGGGGCTCTTCCTCGTCATCGCTATGCAGCCCTTGTCGTTGAGTTCGCACTTAACTTGCTCGCTTGCTTGAACACCCAACAATCCCTGTTGGTGTGATTGGCTGAGCTGGGTGCCATGTATCCGCACCGATGATCGAGTATTCGGTCCAAGTTGGACGGGCCTGGTATTTCTTTTGAATGGCTTCTTCCGCGACCGGTTTAGAGCCTTTGAATCCGCATTGACGGTCGATCTTCAGCATTATCGCCGCTAATGCGGCGCTTGTTCTTGTTGCGACGCGACCTGCCATTACTGTCCTTGGTATCCGAACTATCAGGGTGTTTGGCCAAGTTGTTGCTTCGAGCTAGCTAGTTGTCCTCTCCCGCACAAAAGCGAGTCATGAGTGTTGTGAGGGCTGCCATGGATTTCGGCTTTTCGTGTCCTAGGTGCTGGGCGAGCCATTCGTCACGGATGTTATGTTTGAAGGCTGCAAGGGCCTCTGCATCCGGACAGTCGACAATTTGATTTTTCTTTGTTAGGAACCGTGTCCAGAATTGTCTGGCCGATTCTTCTGGCTGCTGAATTATATGGCTAAGGTCATCGGCGTCTCGTGGTCGCATATGTGCCCGGAAGTTATCAAGGAATGCGGCTTCTAGGTCCTCCCAACAACCAATTGATTCTGCTGGCAAGCTGTTGAGCCAATGCCGAGCTGGTCCTTTAAGTTTGAGTGGGAGGTATTTGATGGCATGTAGATCATCACCGGGGCCATGTGGATATGGAGGAGATAATCCTCGATCCGCATCATGGATCTGTGGTACCATCGTATGATTCGATGTTTACAGGTTTGAAGCCCTCGTGGATTTGATGATCCATTACTTCATCCGTGAAGCATAGTGGGTGTCTTGGCGCCTCAGATTGGGCTATATCACGACGTAGCTCATATGAGATTTGTTCATCGTGTTCGCCCGCCGGATTGCTGTATCCGCGTGGACGGTTATCATCACGCGTCGTGGGCGCCCACGCGATCCGTAGATCGATCTTGTATGTTTTGCCTTATCCTCCAATATATCTCGCAAGTCCGCGCGCTTTCCCGTGCCTTGGTACTTTTGAGCGGCGGGGGTGTGGCTTGAGCGGAGGGCCGAGAGGCTTCTCGTCGCGCCACGGGTGGCCGGTCTGCCATGTCGTCTTGCTGGTAACTTGGGTGCTTCCTCCTCGATCGAGGCAACGACCTCGCTTGGGGTAGCTTTTGAGGGCGCTCGAGTTCATACTCTTCGCTGCAAGGACTTCATCCATCCGCTGCACTAGCGGTCTTGGTCAGTTCTAAGTGTTGCTGCTTTTTCTTGAGGCTGCTTGTCGTGGCTATAAGCCTGCGCTTTGAAACGCCCTGTTCGGCGGGATCCTCGTGCACGGCAAATTGCCGCCGTCGAGGCTTGCCTCATCTTCGGAGGGAGACGATAATTATCGCCCTCTACCTCTCTTTCTCGCGCAGACCGTCGTGCGGACTTGCTTCTCCTTCCTCCCGCATTGAGTCCTGCTGAGGGGGGTTCTCTTCGCACCGTCCGGGTGTTATTATCTCCGTGCGGAATCACCGCTTTTGCTGTGGCGGATTTGGAGCGGCGCCACGACGCCGGCGCTTCGTTGCTTCTTGAGGGTCATCCTCCGTTGTTCCATCACCGCTCCCATCTTTTGGGATGTCCACCATGTATATGTCGATGACGAGGTGGCCTTCCAGAGCCTCAGGCGCTGGGTCTTGGTCGCCTCGCATCGCCGCCCATACCGCCGATGTCTTCGGTCGAAGTCGAGCATGTCGGTTAAATCGTCGACAGTGGCTACAAAGTGGGTGGTGGGTGGGCGTTGAATTTCTTCGTCGTCCGTATCCCAACCTTCCTGTCCGTAGTCCGGCCAGGGCTCACCGGATAAAGAGAGAGACTTTAGTGAATTCAAGATGTCGCCAAAGGGCGAGTGCTGAAAGATGTCCGCGGCAGTGAACTCCATGACCGGCACCCAATCGGATTCAACTGGAAGGGGCGCAGAGGGTTCGGAGTCCGGAGAGGAGTCCGGCACCTTGGAGTCACGGTCTTCGCAAAGGACAAAGATTGTGTTCGGCTCAATCACCGTAGAGATTTCAGCCCCCGAGGTCGCGTCCAACCAACCATCCTCGATCGGCGAGATCGGCTCCGAATCAATGTTCGGAGCGGACACTAGTGCGGCCTCTAGGACACTGTTCGGCGGCAGAGTTAGATCATGCCCATCGAGATAGTGCGGCGCGCTTGGCTGCGGCTCGAATCCGTAGAAGATCAAGTCTCCGCGGATGTCGGCCGTGTAGTTTAAACTTCCAAATCTGACCTGATGGCCTGGGGCGTAGCTTTCGATCTGCTCCAGATGGCCTAGCGAATTGGCCCGCAGCAAAAGCCGCCAATACGAAGATCTGTCTGGGAGAAAAGTCTCACCGGACTGCGCGTTGTTGATGATTGAAGGAGCCATCGGGCCTATCGGTGACGACACGGAGGAACTCTCAATGAAAGCACCAATGTCGGTGTCAAACCGTGGATCTCGGTAGGGGGTCCCGAATCTGTGCGCCTAGGCGGATGGTAACAGGAGACAAGGGACACGATGTTTTTACCCAGGTTCGGGCCCTCTCGATGGAGGTAATACCCTACTCCTGCTTGATTAATATTGATGATATGGGTAGTACATGAGTAGATCTACCACGAGATCAGAGAGGCTAAACCCTAGAAGCTAGCCTATGGTATGATTGTTGTTCGTCCTACGGACGAAAACCCTCCGGTTTATATAGACACCGGATAGGTTAGGGTTACACAGAGTTGGTTACAATGGTAGGAGATCTACATATCCGTATCGCCAAGCTTGCCTTCCACGCCAAGGAAAGTCCCATCCGGACACGGACGAAGTCTTCAATCTTGTATCTTCATAGTCTTGGAGTCCGCCGTGATGATAGTTCGCTATCCGGACACCCCTAGTCCGTGACTCCTCACTCATCAATACGGACGGGGTAACCCAACCGCGCTTATTGATTACGGCGCTTGGGAGATAAGCGAGTTTTACCAGTGGCGGGGGACACATAGCTTCGTCCGTCCATATAAGGGATAAGGATCCACCTTTTCACCTCGCCTTCTTCCTCCTTTGCTCATCCATTTGTGCGCTTTTCGAGCTCCAAATACCAAGTCCGCACATCCCACCTCAACCTTCTCCAACTATGTTCGGAGTGGGAGGCAAGAGGATGGCCTCCTCCGTCATGGAGGGGCACATCAAGAAGCTGCGGAAGGCCGGATACTTGCCCAGCGACATCGCGCACCGGATCCCCGACGAGGGGCAGCTCATTCCAACCCCCAGGCCCCATGAGAGGGTGGTGTTTCTCACCCACTTCCTCCGCGGACTAGGTTTTCCACTTCACCCATTTGTCCGGGGGCTCATGTTCTACTACGGCCTGGACTTTCACGATCTGCCCCCGAATTTCATCCTCAACATCTCGGCATTCATCGTAGTGTGCAAGGCCTTCCTCTGCATCCAGCCCCACTTCGGCTTATGGCTGAAGATCTTCAATGTCAAGCCGAAGGTAGTGGGCGGCCGCCAAGCGGAGTGCGGAGGTGCCATGGTTGGCAAGATGGCCGAAGTCCTATGGCTCGAGGGCTCCTTTGTGGAGACCATAAAGGGGTGGCAATTGGGGTGGTTCTACATCACCGAGCCGCGCGACTCTCAATGGGCGGCGGCCCCTGAATTCCGATCTGGGTTCCCCACACGGCTCACATCATGGAAAGAGATGGGCCTGACGTGGGGTGATTCGGACGAGCTATCCGGACTCCAAACCTGCGTCTGAAACCTGGTGGACAAGAATCTCAGGCTTGTCAACGTAATCCAGGTGATGCTCATCCGCCGGATTCTCCCATGCCAAAAACGGGCCTTCAAATTGTGGGAGTTCGATCCGCACAAAGACCAACTCGAAAAGGCTCTTCGACACTACGCATTTAAGATGCCTAGAAGGTGTTGTTCAAGGCGCCAAGCTCCCACATCCGCCATCAAGATCGTGGATTCAGCTCGCAGCGCCTAGCCAGCGAGGTGTTATTTTACCCTTTATGGGACTCTTTTTCATAGTTTGACTCTATGCGGATCTAAAACTCCCTAACCTTTGACAGATCGGCTGAAGACGCCCGATAGATTAACCGTCCGCCCCCCGCCGAAGACCCAGCGGACGCCTGATTGACGGGCTGCTGGCTCCGCACCTCACGTGGTGCCGAGAAGAAGGCCAAGAAGAAGGCCACGGGAACTCGAAGGAGCTCCCGGCGCCAGGTGCTGCCGGACTCATCGTCCGACAACTCTGAGGCGGAATCCTCCTCTGAGGAAGAGGAGGAGGAAAAATAATCCTCTCCCCCAGCGGGGGGAGAGAAGAAAAGGAAGGCCGCCCCGACTGGGGAGGCCGGAGGGTCCAAGAAAGGAAGGACTCTCCCTCCGGACTTCTCCAACAACGCCGACAACGACGAGGAGGAGTGGCCAACAAGGGCCAAGCCCCTGGCGAGATCGTAAGTGTCTGGACTCCGGAATAGCTCATGACTTTTTATTTGTCGCACAAGGTCTTCTAACGCCAATATAACCATGCAGCCCGCCAAGGACGAGCTCTGCCGCTTGCCGAGCGGCTCCCTCAATTCGCGAATGTGAATAGCACTTCACTCCGACTGCCTCCTCCTCATGACGCGGACGACACCACGGTGGAGTCCCAAAAGGCCCGCCAGAGGAGGTGGTCTGGAGGCGCCAAGAAGGCGACCTCCCGGACTCGGCGCAAAGGGGCGAAACCCTAGAGGGCTCTAAGTCCGCCTCGTGCCGACTCGCATCGAACCTTCAGTGGTTCCAAGTCCGCAAGCGGCCCCTTCGTAAGAAGGGCAAGACTACGACGCCGGTGACCTCCGGCCCATCCGGAGGCACGGATAGCTTGGCCGGAGGCGCTTAACGACGCCCATCAACGAGGAGCACCGCACTGCTATGAGTGTGGTGATCCAGAAGTTCAGTCCGCCAAGAGCGGGCTGATCAAGCCTGCACCAGCCTTCTAATAGGCTTTGAGGTAAGTTTAGAATATGTAAAAAATATTACCGCATAGACAGTAGCCCCTGATGCTTAGTTCGGTGTTCGGAAAGAAAAGCCGGACTGAGGATCTAGAAAGATATACGCAGGAGTCTAACATAAGTATGTCAATATGGGAATGCAGGCTGCACTGCTGACCTCTGCCGCACTGACGACGGAGGTCAATGCATTGAAGCAGAGCCTTGAGCGGTCCGAGAACGAGCTCGGCCTTGCCAAGAAGTAGCTCGAGGACAAGGAAGGTAAGTAATACCTTATTAAAGAAATACCTTATAGAAAGGATGTGGTTCCAAAAATGACAGGACTAACATGGGTATTGTAGGGGCCACGAACGAGGTGGCGACCCTGAAGGAAGCGGTGTCCGCGGCCGAAAGCAAAGCAGCCGCGGAGCGTACCGAGCGAGAGAAGCAGGAGGCGCGGGTGGCGGAGGTGCGGCAAGAGCTCCAGGCTCTCGTGGAAAAACACGAGAGTTTGGAGCGTGACTTGAAGACTCGAGAGTTCGAGCTCGCCTCGGCTCTTGAGAGTGCCAAAGCCGCTAAGGCCGAAGCCCAAAAAGCCCTCCAAGAAATTGAATCATTAAAGAAGATAGCGGCGGGTAAGGCATTATTTATGCAAAGCAAGCATGTGAAAGTGAATTACCTATTACTTACCCGAATCCGGAGCTCTCCAGGAGCATTCACAGATCTGCCCCGTAGTGTGTCTGATGCTACCGCATTCTACCGCGCCAAGGAGGGGAGCTCGACGGAAAAGGTGTTCTGGTCTCATTATACTGAGGCCGGACATCCGGTGCCCCTGAGCGACCAGCTGAAGAAGCTGGTCGAGCTCCACAAGGTCGCCGAACAGGCCATGAAGGGCCTCATAATTCGGCTGTGGCCATTGGAAGCCATGCCTGGGAGCTACTTCGGGTTAGTGCGGCGGCTGGTGGACGCCTGTCCATGGATTGAAGTCATCAAGCGCTCCGTCTGCATTGAAGGTGCCCGTCGGGCCCTTGCCCGTGCTAAAGTGCACTGGGGCAAGCTGGATGCCGAGAAGCTTGTGACGGACGGGCCACCAAGGGCAAGGAGCATCGCAAGTCCGAAATGTACTATGAGGGCGCTATGTAGGTGCCCGCCTTATAGCGGTGAATGCTCCAAAGATGTAATTTTGAATAGACTCGCATTTGTTATCCTGTGACGCTGAAAACTTGTTCATATGCGCTAAGCAACGCTTGAATTTAAAATATTACCTTCATGCGGCCGATTATCAGATTTGAGAGATGGCAAGTCGTTGGCTTCAGCCCCATGCCACGAGTGCCGGGTGTTCGGGATAAACTTGAGCGCTCTTGTTCCCATTCTTGGGTCCTTCGAGGGAGGCGCTCAACGCAACGAACAAGGCAACCGGACTTATAGTGCTTGAACATTCTCACTTAGCCATAGAATTCTATAATTTTAAATTTTGGCGAAGCCCCTAGTATTCGGAAGACCGAGTTCGGGGCGCTATCCACATTGTGAGGGGTGCCATGGATTTCGGCCTTTCCTGTCCTAGGTGCCGGGCAAGCCACTCGTCGCGGATGTTATGTTTGAAGGCTGCAAGGGCCTCTGCATCCGGACAGTCAACGATTTGATTTTTCTTGGTTAGGAACCGTGTCCAGAATTGTCTAGCCGATTCTTCTGGCTGCTGAATTATGTGGCTGAGGTCATCGGCGTCTGGTGGTCGCATATATGTGCCCTGGAAGTTATCAAGGAATGCGGCTTCCAGGTCCTCCCAACAACCAATTGATTCTGCTGGCAAGCTGTTAAGCCAATGCCGAGCTGGTCCTTTAAGCTTGAGTGGGAGGTATTTGATGGCGTAGATCATCACCAAGGGCCATGTGGATATGGAGGAGGTAGTCCTCGATCCAAACCGCAGGATCTGTTGTGCCATCATATGATTCGATGTTTACGGGTTTGAAACCCTCGGGATTTGATGATCCATTACTTCGCCTCGTGAAGCATAGTGGGTGTGCGGCGCTCAGATTGGGCTATATCACGACGCATCTCAAATGAGCTTTGTTCATCGTGTTCGCCCGGCCGGATTGCTGTATCCGCGTGACGGTTATCATCACGTGTCGTGGGGCGCCCACGCGATCCGTAGATCGATCTTGTTTGCCTTGCCTTGTCCTCCAATATGTCTCGCAGTGCCGGCGCGCTTTCCCGTGCCTTGGTACTTTTCGAGCGGCACCGGGGTGCGGCTCGGATGGAGGGTCTAGAGGCCTCTCTCGTCATGGGTCACGGGTGGCGGTCGGCCGCATCATGCGCTGGTGATGTAGGTTTGGGTGCTGCTTTCTAATTGGGGTAGCAGCCTGCGTTTTGGGTATCTCTTGAGGGGCGTTCGAGTTCTTACTCTTGGCTGCGAGGACTTCACCATCCGCCACCTAGCAAGTCTTGGTTAGCTCTAAGCTGCTGCTGCTTTTTCTTGAGGCTGCTTGCCGTGGCCATAAGCCCGCGTTTGAAACGCCCTGTTCGGCGGGATCCTCGGGCACAACAAATTGCTGTCGCCGAGGCTTGCCTCATCTTCGGAGGGAGGCATATAATTATCGTCCTCCACCTCCCTGTCTGACGCTCTATCATGAGGGATGGCTTCTCCCTCCTCCTGTGCCGAATCCTGCTGGAGGAGGTTGTCTTCGGCACTGTCCGGGGTGTTGTTATCTGCCGTGCCGGAATCACTGTTTTTGCTGTGGCGGGATTTAGAGCGGCGCCACTTACGCCGGCGCTTAGGCTGTTTCTTGGAGGGGTCATCCTCCGTTGTTCCATCGCCATTCCCATCTTTTGGGATGTCCACCATGTATATGTCGTATGACGAGGTGGCCTTCTAGTGCCCTGTGGGGGGTTCAGAGTCCGGAGAGGAGTCTGGAGAGGAGTCCGGCACCTTGGAGTCACGGTCTTCGCAAAGGACAGGGATAGAGTTCGGCTCAATCGCCGTAGAGATCGTAGCCCCCGAGGCGGTGTCCAACCACTCGTCCTCGATCGGCGGAGTCGGCTCCGAGCTAAGGATCGGAGCGACGCTGGTGCGACCTCGAGTGGCACTGCTCGGCGGCAGAGCTAGATCATGCCCATCTAGACAAGGCGGCGCTTGGCTGTGGCTCAATCCGTCAAGATCAAGTCTCCGCGGATGTCGGCCGTAGTTCAAACTCCCAAATCTGACTCGATGGCTGGGGCGAAGCTTCGATCTGCTCCAGATGGCCAAGTGAGTTGGCCCAAGCGGCCGCCGAATACTGAAGATCTGTCCGGGAGAAAAGTCTCACCTGACCGCGTCGTTGTTGATGATCAAGGAGCCATCGGGCCTAAGGATGACGACACGCAGGAACTCTCAATGAAAGCACCAATGTCGGTGTCAAACCGCAAATCTCGGTAGGGGGTCCCGAATCGTGCGTCTAGGCGGATGGTAACAGGAGACAAGGGACACGATGTTTTTACCTAGGTTCGGGCCCTCTCGATGGAGGTAAAACCCTACTCCTGCTTGATTAATATTGATGATATGGGTAGTACAAGAGTGGATCTACCACGAGATCAAAGAGGCTAAACCCTAGAAGCTAGCCTATGGTATGATTGTTGTTCGTCCTATGGACTAAAACCCTCCGGTTTATATAGACACCGGATAGGGTTAGGGTTACACAGAGTCGGTTACAATGGTAGGAGATCTACATATCCGTATCGCCAAGCTTGCCTTCCACGCCAAGGAAAGTCCCATCCGGACACGAGACGAAGTCTTCAATCTTGTATCTTCATAGTCCAGGAGTCCGGCCAACGGTGATAGTTCGGCTATCCGGACACCCCCTAATCCAGGACTCCCTCAGTGGCCAACCCCTTCTCAATCCTCAGAGTTGATGCTATCAAGTAACCAAGCTGGTCCTGCTTGCTCTTCAAAAAGTACTCAAATGCCTCCTCTTGAGTTGGCATCTTGGCAGCCTTCTCTTTCTTTGCTTTCTCCTTCTTCTCTTGAGCTTGTACTGATGATGGTTCATTCTCATTCATCACAACTTAATTGTCCTCAAAGTCTGGATAGAGAACAAAGTGTTCCTTATCCAACAGATATTTTCCTATGCCCATCTTTGAGTTAATCAACTCCTGAATTTGTGGGGCATATCCACAACTTCTCTTTTGGTCTGCTGCTGTCCTCTTGATAGTCTCAACCATGAGGCTCATGATCTTGAATTTCTGTGGCACATCAAATATGTGTAGCAAATTAATTGCATGCCCTCTGATCATGTTGTGGTCACCTGACTTGGGCAAAAGAGTGTGCCTTAGGATCCAGTTGATTGTTGGCAGCCCTGACAGAAGAAAATGGACTTACCCAAACTTGAAAGTTTCAAGGGCTTCGTCTGGGATCTCCTTGTACATTTGTGACATAGAATTGTGATCCATCTTTTTCTTGGCATAGACGTCCAAGTCATCTTCATTCTCCTTTGGGGCATTGATCAGATTGGTCCATTCCTCAATAGTTGATTGGTATCTCGTTCCTTCAGACATCCAAACAATTCTTCCATCTGGATAGAAATGTGCTGTGGAGTAGAATTGCATAATGAGCTCATCATTCCAGTTTGTGAGCTTCCGCCCAACAAAGTCTGCAACTCCACACGCACTGAAGCCGTCATATACTCCTGGATAATATTCTTCATTCTCCTTCATGTAGGTCCAGTCGACCCACCTCATATCACACACTATAGGCTTCTTGTCCAACAAGATTGTCTCATAGAAATCCTGCTGTTCCTTTGTGTGGAACCTGTGGTCAACAACAGTCCTTCTCCTGGTGGCATATGGATCTGAATCTCTCCATAGCCTCAACCCCGAATCTCTCCTGATCTTCATGTTCTCAGCCACAGGATGAGCATCATTGTGGTCTGGAATCTTGGGTTTGAGCTTCCTCAGGATTTGTCCTTCATCATCTTCCTCAAGAAGAACATCGAGCAATCGGGGCCTTGTTCTTCTCAAGAGCGATATGTTCCCGGTATTCCTCTTAGTTGCACTCTTGGGCTTGGAGGCAGCTTTGGGTGCATCTTTGGGCTTTGATGTTGCAGCCCTCGACCTTATAGCATCACCCATCGCTTTCAGGCCTTGGGTGTCAAAAGAACCTCTTCTTCTTCTTCTTCCATCATGGAAGGCTTTCCAATCACTCGCCATGGTCTTCTTGACCTTTCCTTCCTTTTCTTTCCTTCTGCAGCAGGCTCTTTGGGTTGGGATTCCAAAGATGCTTGAGTGGAGGCTCGGCTTTAGACATGGTTGTCTTCCTGCTGGCCTTTTGATCTTCATCCTCGGCTTAACTGCAGCTGAGCTGCATCCTTCTTGAGCACTTTCTTCTTTGAAATAGCCTCATCTTCTATCGCCACATAATCCTCATCCTCGATTCTGAAGTTCTCTTCTTCCTTGTCCTGGTGGCAGCTTTGGGCAAATTGTCGGGAGTGCTTCGCTTCCTTCATCTGAGCTGCTAGAGGACTAGTGCCCTCACTCATGTGAATCTGCTCTTCTTCCCTGTTCTGACTATCACTTTGGTCTGACATGCTGCAAACATTGATTGCTGACCCTGTGAATAGTTATAGATGAGATAGAGTGGATGAGCATCACAAAATGCAGAGATTTTTGCAAAATAATGATTCAAAAACTTAGTTTTAGTTTTCCACAGAAAGCATTTCGGATCAACCGATTTTCCAACTCGGTGATACCGAAGCAGTTTTGGAACCTAAACTAGTGAACTCGGTCAGACCGAGTCACAGTTCGGTGGCACCGAGACTGCTAGGGTTTCACAAAGTTCTAAAATTGGTCATACCGATTAGCAATTCTCGGTCAGACGAGAGTTACTAGTGCAATGGCGTTAGCCGAATCGGTGGGACCGAGTTTTTCTACTCGGTGGGTCCGAGATAGTTTCGGCGGAAACCTAACCCTAAATTTTCAAATCGCATCTATTCTAAGGATTGTTTTGACTGGATAGAGGTGTTTCAATCGAGGCAAGAATCATAATGAACACAATGTGCTGAGAATCAGACGAGGATAGCACTGTGATCGAGTTCATACCCTAGTTCGGCGATGAACTCGCTACGGTGGCAACGGCGGAGATGAAATCCATTGACGGCGGCGAGACCAGCGACAGAGGCGGTTGGCGGCAAGTCGACGATCTGGAGACCTAGAAGGCAGAGCGAGTTATGCGCTGGCGAAGAGGTTTGGAGAAAGTTTTCCAAAAATTTCCGTGTGAATATATAGCCCGACATCGCCGGTGTGACCGAGTGGAACGATTGGTGGCACCGAGATGCATAATCGTTGATGATTACAGCAACTCGGTGTGACTGAAAAGTTCAAATTGGTTGCATCGAGATTGAAAACCTAGATCGACTTAGTGATCTTGGTATGACCGAAATGGAGGAATCGGTCAGACCGAAAAGCACAAAGAAGTTTTGGAAGTTTAAGTCTATGACGAATCGGGGACTCCGGGTGCTCCTCACACAGAGTGGTTCGAATCTGACTTGATCAAATTTTGTGATGTAGCATGAATAGAGTTTGAGACGAGAAAAACATAGATAGCTAGAGAAGGTTCTTAGGCATTCTTGTCCATCCACTTGGCCAAAGAAAAAGAAACCAATCAATCAAAGCTACAAGTGGATGTCCTCGAATGAGTAAAATATGCAACCAACATGCTCACACAATAAAATGACAAATGAAATATGTGGCAAAGCACGCACAAACAATTCTAGCATCTATCAAACAATTTGCGATGACTAGGTCATCTATATATGAGTATATTGACTTAGGAGTCAAATGAGAACATTTGATCATAGGTCATACTCATCGTTTAAGATCAAGTGGGGTTACCACTTTTACATAATGCATTGATGTGTTCACATCATTAGAGTTGCCTTGACTCAATTCTTAGAGTTAAGCTCCCCCTAGATGTGAGATCCCCCCTTAGAGGGATGAACTAACCTTGGGTTTTGTCGATGATGACTTCATGTAGGTGTTGAAGATGTGGATGCTCAATGTTGATGTAGATCATTTGGAGCAATCCTTTGGAGTGAATTGCACTTTCAATACCTACATGGGTTAGTCCCACAAGGAACAAACAAGAATATCCATAGACATAGAGTGATGCACACACAAGATGATGTCCATGAAAACATTAGGTTACCTTGTCCCTTGCCTTACCAACATGAGGGTTTGTAACTCCTTGAACTAGTGCAAGATATGGAAGTTGATTGCACTTGTCCTTGCCATAATGATATGAGTGAAGAATGTTGGCGAAGTCACCCTCAAGAACTCTCTAGTTCTTCTTCTTCGGGATCCACATCATCTTGATGGGAATCCTTGGAGTTGTAGTTGTACTTGATGAGGTAGAACTTGACGTAGTCTTGGGAACCCACTTGACCAAGGCCTTAGGTGCTTCTTCAAATGCATCAATCTCCTCTTGAAGCTTGTCCTTGCCTTTGTTCTTGTGGTCTTGTGGTGGAAGATCATCTTGTGCTTGTGTTCCCTTGAAGGAAGTAGGATCATACTTCTCTTGTTGAGGAACAAACTTCGTCTTGGGGTATTGATCTTCTTCCCACTCAACTCCATTTGCATTGAACTTTCATTCAAAACCAACACCTTGATTCTTCCAGTGCCTTCCTTGCTTGCGTACAATTTCCTCGAATTGCTTACTCCCGGCAAGGCTTTTGTAAACACCTTTCTCTATAATTCCCTTCAATAAGCTATTTTCTTGCTCAAGTGTAACTTGGCTAAGAGAATCATTAGTGGAATCAAGAGAACTACTAGAAGCAACAATATTGGATTTAGCATCATTATTGTTACTACTAGAGGAAGGATCTTTCTTGTTCTTGTTACTAGACTTGACTTGAGGCATGTAAGTAGATAAGAGTAAACGCTTGGCAATGTAAGAAGAACTTTTCTTACGGAGATCATCATTGATTGCCTTTAAGAACTCATGCTCTTGCTCAAGATTGAGCTTTTCAAAGCATAACTTCTCATGAGCCCTTAAAAGTTCTCGATGATCTTCGAAGGTAGTTTCATGAGCTAACTTAAGAGTGTTTAGTTCTTTAGTTAGAAGCTCAATCTTCTCCTTACCATTGTCATTCATTTTATCTTGATTAACATGATTAATTGACGTTTCATCATAGTATTCATCACTAGAGTTGTCAATAAGTAAATCATCATCACCTAACAAGTCATCTTCATCACTATTAAAATCGACATACTTGGGGTGCGTTACCTTAGGACCTTTGTCCATGAAGCATCTTCCAATTCCTTCATTTGATGAATCAAATATGTTGTAGGAATTGGTTGACACAAGTGCTAGACCGGCAACACCTTCATCTTGAGTATATTCGGAGTCGGAGTGATAGCTTCTCTCGGAGTGATTGTCGGAGTCGGAGCCGGATACCCATTCACCAGCATGAGCTTGATGTCTTCATTTTGTGTAGCTCTTTGATGACTTGTCCTTCCTTTCTGAATCCTTGCTTCTACGCGAGGGTCTTAGTTCATAACGATCATCTCTACTCCTTCTCTCTCTTGGTGGTGATTCTTCTCTTATACTTCTTCTTTTTGGAGAATCTTCTCTTCTTTTGTAGGGTGCCGTACACTCATTGGAATAGTGTCCGGGTCTCCCACAATTGTAGCAATTTCGCTCTCGACTAGAAGATCTTTTGTCATTGTAGGACCTTGACTTAGAGCTTCTTTCTTTGCTTCTACTCTTGTAGAATTTGTTGAAGTTCTTCACCATTAAGCTCAATTCTTCATTGAAGGTTTGTTTCTCACTTGATGATGTGGGGGCTTCACATGAGGCTTTATAAGCACCACTAGACTTGTTTTGAAGTTCCTCCTTATCCTTGAGTGACATCTCATGAGCAACAATTCTTCCAATGACTTCCGTTGGCTTGATATCTTTGTAATTTGGCATCATTTGGATCAATGTGCACACGGTATCATATTTTCCATCCAATGCTCTTAGGATCTTCTTGATGATGAATCTGTCGGTCATCTCTTCACTTCCTAAGCCGGCAATCTCATTTGTGATAAGAGCAAGCCTAGAGTACATTTCAGCGACACCTTCACCATCCTTCATTTTGAACTTGTCAAGCTGACTTTGGAGCACATCCAACTTGGATTCCTTGACGGAGTCGGTACCTTCATGCATATCAATCAAAGTATCCCAAATTTCCTTTGCATTCTCAAGACGGCTGATTTTGTTGAATTCTTCGGGGCACAATCCATTGAAGAGGATATCACAAGCTTGAGCGTTGTATTGCAGCATCTTCAACTCATCCGCGTTAGCTTCACGGTTCGGCTCTCTCCCATCAAAGAATTCACCTTGCAAGCCAATACACACAATAGCCCAAACGGCGGGGTTATGTCCGAGAATATGCATTTTCATCTTATGCTTCCAACTAGCAAAATTAGTGCCATCAAAGTAAGGACCTCTACGGTGATAATTTCCCTCGCTAGACGCCATACTCTCCTAGGTTGTGAAACCAACGCTATGACCACCAAAAGCTATGGAAATCAAAGCAAATGGAGATCAAAGCTCTGATACCACTTGTAGGACCTTGAAGTATGTCTAGAGGGGGGGGTGATTAGACTACTTGACCAATTAAAAACTTAACCTTTTCCCAATTTTAGACTTTGGCAGATTTTAGCTATCTTAGCACAAGTCAAGCAATCTGCACACAATTCAAGCAAGCATGCAAAGAGTATATGAGCAGCGGAAATTAAAGCATGCAACTTTCAAGAATGTAAAGGTAAGGGTTTGGAGGATTCAAACGCAATTGGAGACACGGATGTTTTTGTCGTGGTTCCGATAGGTGGTGCTATCGTACATCCACGTTGATGGAGACTTCAACCCACGAAGGGTAACGGTTGCGTGAGTCCACGGAGGGCTCCACCCACGAAGGGTCCACGAAGAAGCAACCTTGTCTATCCCACCATGGCCTTCGCCCACGAAGGACTAGCCTCACTAGCGGTAGATCTTCACGAAGTAGGCGATCTCCTTGCCCTTACAAACTCCTTGGTTCAACTCCAAAATCTTGTCGGAGGCTCCCAAGTGACACCTAGCCAATCTAGGAGACACCACTCTCCAAGAAGTAACAAATGGTGCGTTGATGATGAACTCCTTGCTCTTGTGCTTCAAATGATAGTCTCCCCAACACTCAACTCTCTCTCATAGGATTTGGATCTGGTGTAAAGAAGATTTGAGTGGAAAGCAACTTGGGGAAGGCTAGAGATCAAGATTCATGTGGTAGGAATGGAATATCTTGGCCTCAACACATGAGTAGGTGGTTCTCTCTCAGAAGTGGTAAGTTGGAAGTGTAGGTTTGTTCTGATGGCTCTCTCCACGAATGAAGAGGAGGTGGAGGAGTATATATAGCCTCCACACAAAATCTAACCGTTACACACAATTTACAAAACTTGGTCGGACCGAATCAACAAACTCGGTCGGACCGATTTAGTAAACCTAGTGACCGTTAGTGATTTCGATGGGACCGACATGCAACTCGGTAGGACCGATATGGTTAGGGTTAGGGCATAACGTAATCTCAGTGAGACCGATTACACAAACTCGGTGAGACTGCTTTTGGTAATTAGCTAACCAGAGAGTTGGTCAGGTAAACTCGGTGGGACCAATTCGCTCTTTTCGGTGAGACCGAAATGTTACGAAAGGGAAACAGAGAGTTTACATTGCAATCTCGGTGGGACCGATCGCTCACCTCGGTTAGACCGAAACGTTACGAAGGGAAACAGAGAGATTACAATCCCATCTCGGTGAGACCGAGATCCCTATCGGTGAGACCGATTTGCCTAGGGTTTGTGGCAGTGGCTATGACATTTGAAATCGGTGGCGCCGGATAGAAAGAATCGGTAGGACCGATTTTGACTTTGGGTTTAGGTCATATGTGGATGTGAGAAAGTAGTTGAGGGTTTTTGGAGCATATCACTAAGAACTTGAAGCAAGAGGCACATTAAGCAACACCTCATCCCTCCTTGATAGTATTGGCTTTTCCTATAGACTCAATGTGATCTTGGATCACTAAAATGTAAAATGTAGAGTCTTGAGCTTTTGAGCTTGAGCCAATCCTTTGTCCTTGATATTTTGAGGGATCCACTTTCATCATCCATGCCATGCCATTCACTGAGCTTTCCTGAAATATTTGTCTTGGAATAGCATTAGCTCAATGATCTATATGTTGTTATGAATTACCAATGCCATGCCATTCATTGAGCTTTCCTGAAATATTTGTCTTGGAATAGCATTAGCTCAATGATCTATATGTTGTTATGAATTACCAAAACCACCTAGGGATAGTTGCACTTTCACCCCCCCCCCCCTCGGGGATGGCCCTGGAATCATCTTCCAACAACTTTTACAGGTTTTTTATTTTCAGTTTTGTTTTATTTTGAAAATAGAAAAGTATTTGCCACACATTATCTTTTAGTTGCCTTGTGCAACTAGCAAGGATTGACAACCCTTGTAGGCATGTTGGGAACACAAGCAAAGTTTTGATTGTGTTGCAGAGCCAACTATTGCAGGAAGTTGGTACTCCATGGATTGATACATTGGTTTCTCATCTTGCCCCAGGCAAGCACACAAGTTTCCGGCATCGTTGCCGGGGAGTACATGTTGTTGGGGAACGTAGTAATTTCAAAAAATTCCTACGCACACGCAAGATCATGGTGATGGCATAGCAACGAGAGGGAGAGTGTATGTCCACGCACTCGTGAGACCGAAGCGGAAGCGTTATAACAACGCTGTTGATGTAGTCGACGCCTTCACGATCCGACCGATCCAAGTACCGAACGCACGGCACCACCGAGTTCAGCACACGCTCAGCTCGATGACGATCCCCGGCCCGATCCGAAAAGCGCGCCGGATGAGTTCCACAAGACGATGGCGTGGTGACAATGATGATGCTCCACCGCGCAGAAGCCGCTTAAGCTCCGCGACGATATGACCAAGTGGAATATGGTGGAGGGGGGGGGCACCGACACGGCTAAGGAACGATCCGTAGATCAACTTGTGTGTCATGGGTGCCCCCGCCCCAGATATAAAAGGAGCAAGGGGGTGCGGCCAGCCCTAGGAGGAGGCGCGCTGAGGAGTCCTACTCCCACCGAGTAGGACTCCCCCTTCCTAGTTGGATTAGGACTTGGGGGAGGGAGAGAGGAAGGGGCGCCCCCTCTCCTTGTCCTATTCGGACTAGGGGAGGGCGCGCCTGCCCCGGCCGCCCTCCTCTTCTCCCTTATGGCCCATTAAGGCCCAACATCCCCGGAGGGTTCCGTAACCCCGTTTTCGGTAAAATCCGATTTCACCCGAACTATTCAAGTCCAAACATAGGATTCCAATATATCAATCTTTATGTCTCGACCATTTCGAGACTCCTCGTCATGTCCGTGATCACATCCGGGACTCCGAACAAACTTCCGTACATCAAATCTTATAAACTCATAATAAACTGTCATCGTAACGTTAAGCGTGCGGACCCTACGGGTTCGAGAACTATGTAGACATGACCTAGAACTATTCTCGGTCAATAACCAATAGCGGAACCTGGATGCCCATATTGGTTCCTACATATTCTTCAAGATCTTTATCGGTCAAACCGCATAACGACATACGTTGTTCCTTTGTCATCGGTATGTTACTTACCCGAGATTCGATCGTCGGTATCCAATACCTAGTTCAATCTCGTTACGCAAGTCTCTTTACTCGCTCCGTAATACATCATCTCACAACTAACTTATTAGTTGCAATGCTTGCAAGGCTTATGTGATGTGTATTACCGAGAAGGCCTAGAGATACCTCTCCGACAATCGGAGTGACAAAACCTAATCTCGAAATACGCCAACCCAACATGTACCTTTGGAGACACCTGTAGTACTCCTTTATAATCACCCGATTACGTTGTGACGCTTTGGTAGCACCAAAGTGTTCCTCCGTAAACGGAGTTGCATAATCTCATAGTTACAGGAACATGTATAGGTCATGAAGAAAGCAATAGCAATATACTAAACGATCAAGTGCTAAGCTAACGGAATGGGTCATGTCAATCACATCATTCTCATAATGATGTGATCCCATTAATCAAATAACAACACATGTCTATGGTCGGAAACATAACCATCTTTGATTAATGAGCTAGTCAAGTAGAGGCATACTAGTGACTGTATGTTTGTCTATGTATTCACACATGTATTATGTTTCCGGTTAATACAATTCTAGCATGAATAATAAACATTTATCATGATATGAAGAAATATATAATAACTTTATTATTGCCTCTAGGGCATATTTCCTTCAGTCTCCCACTTGCACTAGAGTCAATAATCTAGATTACACAGTAATGATTCTAACACCCATGGAGTCTTGGTGCTGATCATGTTTTGTTCATGGAAGAGGCTTAGTCAACGGGTCTGCAACATTCAGATCCGTATGTATCTTGCAAATCTCTATGTCTCCCACGTGGACTTGGTCCCGAATGGAATTGAAGCGTCTCTTGATATGCTTGGTCCTCTTGTGAAATCTAGATTCCTTTGCCAAGGCAATTGCACTAGTATTGTCACAGAAGATCTTCATTGGTCCCGATGCACTAGGTATGACACCTAGATCGGAAATGAACTCTTTCATCCAGCTCCTTCATTTGCTGCTTCCGAAGCAGCTATGTACTCCGCTTCACATGTAGATCCCGCCACGACGCTTTGTTTAGAACTGCACCAACTAACAGCTCCACCGCTTAATAAAAACACGATCCGGTTTGCGATTTAGAATCGTCCGGATCGTGTCAAAGCTTGCATCGACGTAACCATTTACGACTAGCTCTTTGTCACCTCCATATACGAGAAACATATCCTTAGTCCTTTTCGTATTTCAGATGTTCTTGACCGCTGTCCATGATCCACTCTGGATTACTTTGGTACCTTCCTGCCAAGCTTATTGCTAAGCATACGTCAGTCTGGTACACAGCATTGCACACATGATAGAGCCTATGGCTGAAGCATAGGAACATCTTTCATTTTCTCTCTATCTTCTGCTTGTGGTCGGGCATTGAGTCGACTCAATTTCACACCTTGTAACACAGGTAAAATCCTTTCTTTGCTCGATCCATTTTGAACTTTTTCAAAACTTTATCAAGGTATGTGCTTTGTGAAAGTCCAATTAAGCGCCTTGATCTATCTCTATAGATCTTGATGCCCAATATGTAAGCAGCTTCACCGAGGTCTTTCATTGAAAAACTTTTATTCAAGTATCCTTTATGCTATCCAGAAATTCTATATCATTTCCAATCAATAATATGTCATCCACATATAATATCAAAATGCTACTGAGCTCCCACTCACTTTCTTGTAAATACAGGCTTCTCCAAAAGTCTCAGATAAAACCATATGCTTTGATCACACTATCAAAGCGCTTATTCCAACTCCGAGAGGCTTGCACTGCACCATAAATTGATCGCTGGAGCTTGCACACTTTGTTAGCACCTTTTGGATCAACAAAACCTTCTCGTTGCATCATATACAACTCTTCTTCTAGAAATCCATTCAAGAATGCAGTTTTACATCCATTTGCCAAATTTCATAATCATAAAATGCAGCTATTGCTAACATGATTCGGACAGACTTAAGCATCGCTACGGGTGAGAAAGTCTCATCGTAGTCAACCCTTGAACTTGTCGAAAACCTTTCGCAACAAGTCGAGCTTTATAGACAGCTTACATTACCATCGCGTCGGTCTTCTTCTTAAAGATCCATTTATTCTCAATGGCTTGCCGATCATCGGGCAAGTCAACCAAAGTCCATACTTTGTTCTCATACATGGATCCCATCTCAGATTTCATGGCTTCCAGCCATTTTGCGAATCTGGGCTCACCATCGCTTCTTCATAGTTTGTAGGTTCGCCATGGTCAAGTAACATGACTTCCAGAATAGGATTACCGTACCACTCTAGTGCGGATCTTATTCCGGTTGACCTCTGAGTTCAAGAGAAACTTGATCTGAAGTTTCATGATCAATATCATTAGTTTCCTCACTAATTGGTGTAGTTGTCACAGGAACCAGTTCTTGTGATGAACTACTTTCCAATAAGGGAGCAGATACAGTTATCTCATCAAGTTCTACTTTCCTCCCACTCACTTCTTTTGAGAGAAACTCTTTTTCTAGAAAGGATCCGAATTTAGCAACGAAAATCTTGCCTTCAGATCTGTGATAGAAGGTGTACCCAACAGTCTCTTTTGGGTATCCTATCAAGACACATTTCTCCGATTTGGGTTCGAGCTTATCTGGTTGAAGTTTCTTCACATAAGCATCGCAGCCCCAAACTTTAAGAAACGACAACTTTGGTTTCTTGCCAAACCACAGTTCATGAGGTGTCGTCTCAACGGATTTTGATGGTGCCCTATTTAACGTGAATGCGACCGTCTCTAAAGCATAACCCCAAAACAATAGCGGTAAATCAGTAAGAGACATCATAGATCGCACCATATCTAGTAAAGTACGACATTCGACGCTCGGACACACCATTTCGCTGTGGTGTTCCGTGTGGCGTGAGTTGCTAAACTATTCCGCATTCTTTCAAATGTAAACCAAACTCGAACTCAAATATTCTCCTCCACGATCAGATCGTAGAAATTTTATTTTCTTGTTACGATGATTTTCCACTTCACTCTGAAATTCTTTGAACTTTTCAAATGTTTCAGATTTGTGTTTCATTAAGTAGATATACCCATATCTGCTCAAATCATCTGTGAAGGTGAGAAAATAACGATACCCGCCGTGGCCTCAACATTCATTGGACCACAAACATCGGTATGTATGATTTCCAACAAATCAGTTGCTCACTCCATAGTTCCGGAGAACGGCGTTTAGTCATCTTGCCCATGAGGCACGGTTCGCAAGTACCAAGTGATTCATAATCAAGTGATTCCAAAATCCCATCAAGATGGAGTTTCTTCATGCGTTTTACTCGATATGACCCAAACGGCAAGTGCCACAAATAAGTTGCATTATCATTATCAACTCTGCATCTTTTGGTTTCAACACTATGAATATGTGTATTACTACTATCGAGATTCAATAAAATAGACCACTCTTCAAGGGTGCATGACCATAAAAGATATTATTCATATAAATAGAACAACCATTATTCTCTAACTTAAATGAATAACCGCCTCGCATCAAACAAGATCCAGATATAATGTTCATGCTTAACGCCGCACCAAATAACAATTATTTAGGTCTAAAACTAATCCCGATGGTAGATGTAGAGGTAGCGTGCCGACCGCGATCACATCGACTTTGGAACCATTTCCCACGCGCATCGTCACCTCGCCCTTAGCCAATCTTCGCTTAATCCGTAGTTCCTGCTTCGAGTTGCAAATATTAGCAATGTAACTAGTATCAAATACCCAGTACTATCATGCGAGTGTTAGTAAGGTACACATCAATAACATGTATATCACATATACCTTTGTTCACCTTGCCATCCTTCTTATCCGCCAAATACTTGGGGCAGTTCCGCTTCAAAGGACCAGTTTGCTTGCAGTAGAAACACTCAGGCCAGTGCTTAGGTCCGACTTGGGTTTCTTCTCTTGAGCAACAACTTTCTTGCTGTTCTTTTGAAGTTCCCCTTCTTCTTCCCTTTGCCCTTTTTCTTGAAACTAGTGGTCTTGTTGACCATCAACACTTGATGTTCTTTCTTGAGATTATACCCAGACATTTTGAGTATATGTTCACTGACAGAACTATTCTCCTCCATCTTGCAGCTATAGAACTTATTGGAGACTTCATATCTCTCAATCCGGGCATTTGCTTGAAATATTAACTTCAACTCTTGGAACATCTCATATGCTCCATGACGCTCAAAACGTCGTTGAAGACCCGGTTCTAAGCCGTAAAGCATGGCACATCGAACTATAGAGTAGTCATCACTTTGCTCGCCAGACGCTCACAACTTCGGCGTTGTTCTCGCAGCAGGCACGCACCCAGCGGTGCTTCCAGACGTAATTCTTCTGGCAGCAATGAGGATAATCCTCAAATTACGGACCCAGTCCGTAATTGCTACCATCATCTTTCAACTTTGCTTTCTCAAGGAACGCATTAAAATTCAACGGAACAACAAAGACGAGCCATCTATCTACAAAGAAACATAGACAAGCAAAATACTATCAGTACTAAGTTCATGATAAATTTAAGTTCAATTAATCATATTACTAAAGAACTCCCACTTAGATAGACATCCTCTAATCTTCTAAGTGATTACGTGATCCATATCAACTAAACCATGTCCAATCATCACGTGAGATGGAGTAGTTTCAATGGTGAACATCACTATGTTGATCATATCTACTATATGATTCACGTTCGACCTTCGGTCTCCGTGTTCGAGGCCATATCTGTTATATGCTAGGCTCGCCAAGTTTAACTGAGTATTCCGCGTGCATGCAACTGTTTTGCACCCGTTGTATTTGAACGTAGAGCCTATCACACCCGATCATCACGTGGTGTCTCAAAGACGAAGAACTTTCGCAATGGTGCATACTCGGGAGAACACTTCTTGATAATTTTAGTGAGAGATCATCTTATAATGCTACCGCCAATCAAAGCAAGATAAGATGCATAAAGGATAAACATCACATGCAATCAATATAAGTGATATGATATGGCCATCATCATCTTGTGCTTGTGATTCCATCTCCGGCACCGCCATGATCACCATTGTCACCGCGCGACACCTTGATCTCCATCGTAGCATCGTTGTCGTCTCGCCAACTATTGCTTCTACGACTATCGCTACCGCTTAGTGATAAAGTAAAGCAATTACATGGCTTTTGCATTTCATACAATAAAGCAACAGCCATATGGCTCCTGCCAGTTGCCGATAACTTCAGTTACAAAACATGATAATCTCATATAATAAATATAGCATCACGTCTTGACCATATCACATCACAACATGCCCTGCAAAAACAAGTTAGACGTCCTCTACTTTGTTGTTGCAAGTTTTACGTGGCTGCTACGGGCTGAGCAAGAACCGTTCTTACCTACGCATCAAAACCACAACAATAGTTTGTCAAGTTGGTGTTGTTTTAACCTTCGCAAGGACCGAGCGTAGCCACACTCGGTTCAACTAAAGTGAGAGAAACAGACACCCGCCGGTCACCTTTAAGCAACGAGTGCTCGAAGCGGTGAAACCAGTCTCGCGTAAGCGTACGCGTAATGTCGGTCCGGGCCGCTTCATCTCACAATACCGCCGAACCAAAGTATGACATGCTGGTAAGCAGTATGACTTATATCGCCCACAACTCACTTGTGTTCTACTCGTGCATATGACATCAACGCATAAAACCTGGCTCGGATGCCACCGCTGGGGAACGAGTAATTTCAAAATATTTCCTACGCACACGCAAGATCATGGTGATGGCATAGCAACGAGAGGGAGAGGTATGTCCACGCACTCGTGAGACCATAAGCGAAGCATTATAACAACGCGGTTGATGTAGTCGACGCCTTCACGATCCGACCGATCCAAGTACCGAATGCACGGCACCTCCGAGTTCAGACACGCTCAGCTCGATGACGATCCCGGGCTCCGATCCAGCAAGCGTCGGGGATGAGTTCCACAAGACGACGGCGCAGGACAATGATGATGCTCCATCAAGCGCAGAGCCGCCTAAGCTCGCGATGATATGACTCTACGGCGCAGGCTTTGCCTAAGCTCCGCGACGATATGACCAAGTGGAATATGGTGGAGGGGGCACCGACACGGCTAAGGAACGATCCGTAGATCAACTTGTGTGTCATGGGTGCCCCCTGCCTCAGATATAAAGGAGCAAGGGGGTGCGGCCAGCCCTAGGAGGAGGCGCGGAGGAGTCCTACTCCCACCGAGTAGGACTCCCCTTCCTAGTTGGATTAGGACTTGGGGGAGGGAGAGAGAAGGGGCGCCTCCCTTGTCCTATTCGGACTAGGGGGGGCGCCCCTGCCCGCCGCCGGCCTCCTCTTCTCCCTTATGGCCCATTAAGGCCCAACATCCCCGGAGGTTCCGTAACCCCGGTTTTCCTAGTAAAATCCCGATTTCACCCGAACTATTCAAGTCCAAACATAGGCTTCCAATATATCAATCTTTATGTCTCGACCATTTCGAGACTCCTCGTCATGTCCGTGATCACATCCGGGACTCTGAACAAACTTCGGTACATCAAATCTTATAAACTCATAATAAACTGTCATTGTAACGTTAAGCGTGCGGACCCTACGGGTTCGAGAACTATGTAGACATGACCTAGAAGTATTCTCGGTCAATAACCAATAGCGGAACCTGGATGCCCATATTGGTTCCTACATATTCTTCGAAGATCTTTATCGGTCAAACCGCATAACGACATACGTTGTTCCCTTTGTCATCGGTATGTTACTTACCCGAGATTCGATCGTCGGTATCCAATACCTAGTTCAATCTCGCTACGGCAAGTCTCTTTACTCGCTCCTTAATACATCATCTCACAACTAACTTATTAGTTGCAATGCTTGCAAGGCTTATGTGATGTGTATTACCGAGAAGGCCTAGAGATACCTCTCCGACAATCGGAGTGACAAAACCTAATCTCGAAATACGCCAACCCAACATGTACCTTTGGAGGCACCTGTAGTACTCCTTTATAATCACCCGATTACGCTGTGACGCTTGGTAGCACCAAAGTGTTCCTCCGTAAACGGAGTTGCATAATCTCATAGTTACAGGAACATGTATAGGTCATGAAGAAAGCAATAACAATATACTAAACGATCAAGTGCTAAGCTAACGGAATGGGTCCCATTAATCAAATAACAACACATGTCTATGGTCAGGAAACATAACCATCTTTGATTAATGAGCTAGTCAAGTAGAGGCATACTAGTGACTGTATGTTTGTCTATGTATTCACACATGTATTATGTTTCCGGTTAATACAATTCTAGCATGAATAATAAACATTTATCATGATATGAGGAAATAAATAATAACTTTATTATTGCCTCTAGGGCATATTTCCTTCACATGTCCTGCAAGAAACTTTTACTTTCCGTCAACTTGCCATTGACCAAGTCTCTGGTGTCATTGTCGGGGAATATGATGAATCCAAAATTGCATCACCCTTACTTATAGTTTTTTTTGCGAGAAAAACTTTCAATCTATTCATCTTTAATCATGGTAGTACAAGGAACACTAGAAATAATAAAAATTACATCCAGATCCGAAGACCACCTAGCGACGACTACAAGCACTGAAGCGAGCCGAAGGTGTGCCGCTGTCATTGCCCCTCCCTCGCCGGAGCCGGGCAAACCTTGCTGTAGTAGACAGTCGGGAAGTCATCGTGCTAAGGTCCCATAGAACCAACGCACCAGAACAGCAACCGCCGCGGATGAAGTGTATAGATCAAAAGGATCCAACCTGAAAACATACGAACTAAGATGAACGACAAACAGATCCGAGCAAATCCACCAAAGACAGATCTGCCGGACACACACCTCCACACGCCCACTGATGATGCTAGATGCATCACTAGAACGGGGGCTAGGCGGGGTTTATTCCATCTTCACGGAGCCGTCGCCGTCTCGCCTTCCTGAGCAGAACACAAACCCTAACAAAGCTCAAAAAAAGATCTAAAAACGGAGCCCTCCCACCGGCAAGGGCCGAGATCCACTCCGCCTCCATGGCCCTAAGGCCACCGGAGACGGGACGGACCGGCGGCGCCGGCGGGAGGCAGAGACCGCTGGCTTTTTTAGAGGCGGCGGCTGGCTAGGTCGGCAATTGATGTATCCCTTACTTTTAGTTTTGTGCCGTAGTCGTAAGTTTTGTCGGAATTTTACCACATCCGTGCACCCTTTTGTTCAGTTTCACTAGGATCTTGACCCGAGGAGGAAACCTGGATGTTAAAGGAGAAAACACAAGTATATGAGTGAAAACCACATTAATTGACGTGATTGGAACATACCATGAAAATGTGGTTTTACTTCCTATGGTGTCTTTGGCGCGGAATTGCAAGGCACCTATGTATGTCTCGTGTGGTGACTGTGTGTAATTTTTTTAAAGTTGTTACTTCTCAAAACAAACCTATAGGTGGTTATTGACCAAAAGTGGGGCTTTTTTGCCATGTCAGTGTATTTGGCTCTAAAGCTCAGGTTAATCGACCATATACAAAAAATTCTTTTGTGCGCGACTTTTAAAAACAAAATATTCACTAAGGATAGCTTGGTGCAATTCGGCTGGGTGCGGAATATGAAATACTCCGTATATGCTTTGCAGCAAAGTAAAGTTGATAAAACATTCTTTTAATATGCTACGACATATTGTGTTTTAGGATAGTTAATGTACTTTCAACATTGGGAATTGCGCAGGAGGTTCTTTGTACAATTTTTATCCTCAAATTAGGCTGGTGTGGAATATAAATCATACGTTTTGTAGCAAAGTAAAGATAATCGGTTGTTTTTGAATATGTACGACAAACTATATGTTGGGGATGTTGAATGTACTTTTAACATTTGGAATTGCTTAGGAAGTTCTTTGTTATCTATAGTTGGATTACTCTATTTAATTTAATCATAAAATAAGCACCTGTGTGGCCACCTAGGTTTGGTCACTTGGAAAACTAGAAATGTGGCATGCTTCTATAAACAAAATCCACATGATTCTAGTGAGTGTGGGGTGTTTCAGATGTCTCACTATTTATCTTACTGTGTTGATAAGGAGAAATAAGGTGACCATACTTCTAATACAAAAGAGACCACTTTCTTGTAGTCACGTCTATCTTTTTTTAGTCTGACTATTGGTTAAAGTTATTAGTATGCGCCGTCGATGCTTAGTTGATAAAATGTTATGAGAAACATTGCAACAGCCTTTATCTTAGTTATGTTTTGTGTGGATGGGGTGTTTCATCTCAAATATTGTGTGTTAAGTTGGAGATTTCGTCTGTTTGTTTGTAATAAAGTTTTATCGGATATCCCCGAAGGGACTGTTTGTAATAAAGTTTTGGTAATACGGGTAGTAGTGACATTTTAGGGGCTTTATTTTTGCTGTATCCCAAACAGGGCCGAGGAAAAAAAGTCTTTTTCTCTACCTAATAATAAAGCGTTAACTTTTTTAGAAACCCTCTGAGATTTCAGGTAATCAACCCGCTGTCCATATTTAAGTCATACGAATCGTTTTTTTGTATTTTAATAGAAAACCCCTTAACCTTTCGGTTAATCAATCCATAGTTTATCTAAAACAAAATTATTCATATATTTTAAACCGTAACTCCGATTTTAACATATTGTATATGAAATTTGATTAGAAAAATGTGTAGAATCTAAATATGCTGTTACTTTTAGTTGTTAAATATTTCTAAACTATTAATTTGGGTGCAAACTTAATCTATAGTGCACGGTCCGTTTTTCTTTCGCACCGACGGCGATCCAAATTGCAAATAAACACACATTAAAACCAGATTGAGTGGGAAAAACATTGATAACCATTCATGCACAACTCTGAAAAACCTCGCGGGAAAAAACAACACTTTTCTCATCTTATTCGAGTGATTGTGTGCGTGCTGAAGGCAGCAGCAGCGTGTGTGAGAGAGACGCCTTGGTGACCGACTCACATTCAAATGCGTTTTCGTTGTGTGAGCAGTGGGACCACCGTCGGGAACACAAATGTGATGCCATTTTAAATAAAGAACGTCTACCTATTAGGGTCTCGAGTCGTGGTCGTTGGGTTAGGCGTGTGTTTTTTACGTCTGTTCAGAACGCACGCTTTTTTTTCTTGAATAAGACAAAAAAAACATAGAGCCAAAATCCTCACAAGTTAGGGACATTCTCTTGGTGCAGCCAAAATCCATCGGTCTCTCTCAACGGACAGCAGTCCTAGCGATGGCGTGACCGCCGGTGATGCGAGCGACGGCGCCACAGCCCGAAAGACGCAGACAACAAACGAAACGCTAGAGGAGGCCCCACATGCACGCGCCGAGCACGCACCGGAACGACCGGGCCATGCTTTTCAATGGACTCGAGTGTGCTTTTTGACGAGAAAAGATTGCCCATGCATCTGGTTTTGGTGGGCCTTGTATAATTCGCCACTCCATTGACTTAACTTTCCGGTCTGTGGAAAAACACTCGCACGACAAACCCAGCACGTCTGGACAGCAGGACACCGGAAAGAAAACACACGTTTACACATGCCAAGCGGAGCGGGTGTCACCCACAACCACAACCAGTAGGCTAGCCACACGACATTTCCACGGGCCGCCTGCCCCCGGTGCTACAGTCCGGTTCAGCACCTGACCACCGGACGAAACCTTCTGACCACACACAGTACACGATAATTAGTAGTACATCGAAGCAGTAACGTTGCTCGCCAACTTGGTTGAGTGAGCGGAGCATCACCGGCCGAAGAGACCCGGTCACCCCCGGCGGAACGGGTTGTGGGCCTTGAACTCGGCCGCGACGTCGGCGACGGAGCCGGCCGCCGCCACGACGGACACGAGGAGGCACACGGCGCTGAGCGCCTGGAGGAACATCCACCGCGTGCTGCCCCGCGGCACCCGGCGCTGCGCGATGTACATCGACACGGGGAAGTAGACGGTGAGCGGCCAGAAGGAGATGGCGCCGATGAGCCCCACCACGGACCCGAAGAAGGGCATCGCCATGGCCACGGCGGTGGTCACGCACACGTACGCCGTGCGCCAGGTCAGCCGGAGCGGGCACACGGCCACGCGGACGGCCGTGGGCCACAGCCGGACCTCCCTCGTGCCCA
Source organism: Aegilops longissima (assembly GCA_021605205.1). Classification (NCBI taxonomy): domain Eukaryota; kingdom Viridiplantae; phylum Streptophyta; class Magnoliopsida; order Poales; family Poaceae; genus Aegilops; species Aegilops longissima. The sequence continues at coordinate 585,141,837 of CM038677.1, read as the reverse complement.
CGAACGCGCTGTCCGGCCAGGCCGCGGCGGCCCGCAGCTCGACGTAGGCGAAGATGGGCTGGGTGATGACCTGGTACGTGCCGACCAGGTGGACGGTCACCGCGGCGTTGGCCACGTCCAGTAGCCAGAAGGGCTCGTAGAAGCCGAAGCCCGTGAGGAGGTTGTCCGGCGCCCCGTCGCCGAACGCCGCGTACCCCACGCACCCGCACAGCAGGTAGATCACCGTCGTCACCGCCACGCTCACCGCCGTCGCCTTCTTCATCACCTTCGCCTCCGACGGCGCCGCCGCCTTCAGCGTGTCCTGCAATAATAATTAGCATGCAAGGAAGGAACAAATCAGCAAACCAGCCCCACCTGGGTACGACAATCACCGAATTAACAAAGACAGGACAGGTCATTAATTAAGGAAATCGAGATAGTATCTGGACAGCGACTTGCTTGGATCTCGAGCAGAACGATGGAGAAGCCGTAGGCGAAAGCCATGTTCCCAAACGCCTGAAGACTACGCCAGACTTTCTCCATCACGGTGATACTCTTGCCGGCGGCGTTGATGCCGACGGCCACGCCGGTGAGGCCGCCCTGGATTCCCACGTTGGCTGAAATTTTGTAGCAATGTCGTCGTCAATAGATTCCCTTGATTCAACATGTCGACGACGCGTCCAATTAAGACTTGGTATATACGCGACACCGACCAGAGACCACGTACCTACAATCTGCGCGACGCCGAGGGAGATGCCGATGGTGGAGTAGGTGAAGGACATGACGGTGGCGAGGATGGACAGCCACCACATACTGTCCAACCCCGGGATCTGCGAGAAGAAGATCTCCATGACGCCGTAGATGGCAATGTACGGGCTCATGGACGAACTGTTGCAGTCGCCCTTGTGTCCTTCCTTGTGGAAGCATCCCGCCTTCTTGATCGCCCTGTTCGTCATACCAAATCCAGCAAAAAGGAATGAAGATTGTTTGATAAGATGAAAAAAGGTAGGAAGTTGTGGTGGAGTGCGATTTAGTCTAGTTCCGTACAGCATGCTGACGGACGCGGCGATGGTGATGCCGATGCCGATACCGAAGAGGTTGACGAACTGGATGGCGCCGCAGAGCTTCACCTTGGACTCGTCCAGGGTGGCGCGGACGGCGGCCATGTAGGTGCGGTTGCGCGGGCCGGACACGGGGTCGCCGGTGCGGTAGCAGTCGGCCAGGAGCGCCGAGGTGTAGTAGATGACGGCGGCGAACAGCGTCATCACGCCGGGGCCGGCCACCCAGCCCAGCTGCGCCACCCCCCACGCCAGGGACAGCACGCCGGAACCCAGCACCGTGGTGATGATGTGCGCGCTGGCCGTCCACGCCGTGCCCGTGCGCCGCGGCCGGCCGTCGTCGTCGAGGTCGTCGTCCACCCGCTTGGACAACCCCATGGCGTCGTAACCGCCGCCCGCGCCTGTCTCCAACCGCCGCATGTCCACGGTTGCCATGGCGTGGGACGGGGCGAGATGTTGCAGACTTTGTGAGGGAGGGGATGGGAGATTGGAAAGTGGAGGAGGATCGCTACGGAATGAGGCGTATTTAAGCCGCAGGGTTCAGGATTTGTGTACAGATTTGGTGCTTGGGGGTCTTCTTATTTTTTTTTGGAAAAGTCTTTTGTTTTTGGAAAGACGCGGGTAGTGATTTATGAAGAATAAATGAACGAACCGCTGTCGCATAGAGAATCAATGCTATGGCAATAATTTACTGATAAGCACTCCTAGTTGTCAACACAATTCACAAGAATTGACAAGCATTAGAGTATGGATAATTATAGAACCACTAGTCGGCTCTGTCTCATTGACACATCATCTACGGTCAATGCAAGTAAGACAATCTCTTCACTAGAAAACATACACCGGGCCTCAAATTTTGGATTTCTTTGAGTTAGATTAAATTTTGGATTTATCCTGAAGAATATTGCTTCCTCCGATCAATAATAAGTGTCGCGGGTTTAAACTAAGGCACACTACGACACTTATTATTGATGGAAGGGCTACCTATGATCCAAAATGTAGATGTAAATCTCGAAATTTGTAATGAACTTGAATAATACTACCTCTAGTAGGTATTTTGAGAGTTGGGCACAAGTGACATTGTAGCTAATTTGTCGCTACAAAATTGGCATAGAATCAATCAACTGGGTGCTCATCTAACCAATATTTAGACGAAAATGACTATGGAACCTAAAATTTCACTACATGATGGCATGGAATCCACTATGAGCTAATTGAACCAATATTCAGTTAGTGGATGAAAATGACTATGGAACTTAAAATGCCACTACAAAATGGCATAGAATCAACGTTGTACTTGTCGAACCAATTTAGTTAGTGGACGGAAATGACTTGTTTAGGTGAAACTTACACCAGACCATCCATTTATTCGTCGAATCGATGTATGAGACGGTAATGCAGTTCGATGTACCAATCCAAAATGCAATTATGGAAACTGAAAATTCCTTTTTAAAGCGGGGATTTTCCTTTGTTAAATGCATAGGTGTGTCATATGGATTGAGGGATACATCATCTGAAGAGCAAGGGATAATTCATTTCAAGATTTTGGTTGCGCAGACCAAAGTGTTGTTTTTGGTAACCATGACGAAGAGAGAAAATTGTTTACATTATCATGGAAACAAAGCCATGTGGCGCAAACTGATGGTCGTGTCTAACTTATACCCCCCTCAATGTGTTACCCTCCCTACATGACAACATACCGTTCGTATTACATCATCTTGAGCGTTATATTTCTTTTGAGTTTTCACTTCCTCTTGCATAAACAAAACTTTGTGTTATTAAAAATTCTTGTGTTTTCACTTCATGTAGGATAAAATATAGCACTGCATCTCAAATCATATGTTTTTTTCTATTCCCGCATTTTAGTATTATACGAAATAATATGCCCTTATTGGTTGTGTGCATTGAGGATGCAGAAGCAAGGGGCCTAAACTATTTGTGCTTGTATTAGCTTGATATGTTCAAAGAAACCAATGAGGACATCCATGTATCAAAACTTAAAATGTCACTGCTACCATTCATTGATTTCTACAACTTTCTATAGACACTAAAGTTATATTCCCAATTCTTGATGGAATTAATGATGAGCTAAATATTATTATTATCTCCTTTGTGTTTACAATGTCCATCTAAAAAATCTAAAGTTTCCTGTTTGTAAGCCCCCTTGCTTTGAAAAATAGGCAAACATTTACTGCATTTGCATTGAATTATGTACAGTTTGGTTCTCATTGTAAAAGTAACTATTGCATGAATGGGATATGCATTATGTATTAAGTAATGGTATAGGAACTAATTAGGTTCTCCTTGGTTATAAGCATTTTGAAGATGAGCCCAATAAACTAAAAAAGAGGAAGCACAAACCACATGAGAAAAAAGGTGCACTAAATTTAGAACAGGCTAAATTTTGGATCAAATTTGAAAGTCTAAAAGGAGTTGCATTTTGAATTGATTTCCTAGGAACTTAGTATAGAAACTAGAAAAGAACAAAATGTCATATATATACCTTGTGTTTCACAATGTATGTCATGTGTTTATACCTATGAGGGGAAAAGATTAGTAATGCTTGACACATTCATACAATCATTGGTTCTACATAGCCACTATTAATCTAGTCGTTATAGCAAATGTAATGTGATTATATCAAATACTATTTAGATTTATGTCTCTGTGCATACGTGTGATCGGACATTGTGAAATTGAGAAGGAGGGATGCAAAAGTTACTATTTGTAGGGAAGTATCCGTGTATACGTGTGAACTTACTATATAAAATGTCATATATACCTTGTGTTTCGATGTTGCCAGCTTAGTTACAATACCATTGGAAATCTCCTTGTGTAAACTAGATAAAATAATTGTTCTATGGGGCGTGCTATGCGTCCGCCGACTGATATCTTTGAAAGATCAGCCGGCTCGAGCCGTCGGATTTGCCGCATCAAGCGAGCCGAGCGCGCCTCTAGTACTGCAACACATGTCTTGTTGTGGAATTATTTATGTAACATAGGTGTTGTTGTAGAATTTGTTTGCAACGGTTGTTTTGTTACAAATAAAAAAATTGCTACTAGGGTTTTGTTGCAACTGAAGTCTCGTTGCGGAAAATTTCCGCAACAGAGGTTTTGTTGCAAAACTAGACCCGTCGTAGACCATTGCAACACCGCATTTGTTTCTGAAACATAGCCTTTGTTTCGAAAACACGTTCGATAAAGGATGACATGCAAGCCTTCATTTGGACGCGTGTCATGCTGCGGAGGTGGCGGACGCGGCCACTACGATCCGCCGGATGACGGTAAGCTTTTTCCTTGTTCTATTTGCAGGGAACATGTGTGTTCATTATTAGTTGGTTTTCATGGCTTGGTTTAACAAGGAAAGCATTTCCGATGAGTGTTAATTTGTAGCTAGTTTAGTTCTAATAGTTGGTTCAACAGCGTCATGTTCCTAACTTGGTTCACAAGGATGAGGGTGATTCAAGAGGGAACCGGGAACTTGGGAGGAGGATAGATACCGTGATTTAGTGGTTTTGGTTTCAAGTTCATGCATTGCAGCCACCGATACACTTCACATTCAAACATCACCCTAAATAGGAAGCGGAGTCACGTGGCACGTGATGGGTTTGGCGACCCCCCCCCCCCCACACACACACACCAAAGCCCATACTAAGTCATAACCCAGGTCAACTCTACTTCAAGTGCCTTGCTCATCATGACATTCCCCTCCCATTCAAGATCGTATTATCCCTAAGGCTATGTTGTTGGGCCCTCATGATGCATGCTATCTCATCTTCCCAGCTGGCAGGATCCTTCGAGGAGTCCGTCCATGAGATGTGCACGAGGAGTCATGGTCTTTCCATGACGTCCTATGGCGCGCTATCTGAAAATGGGAGACATCATCAGTCGTAAGCAGCATAGAAGGTTGTCTTTGATCTGATAGGCTACATGCTTCTTGAGTTAGGACATGTACACCACTGGGAGCACCTGATTGGAGGCTAAAAATTTCAGTTGGTATGCCACCACACCCACATGATACATGATCATGTAGGGGGGCATATAAGCAAAATGAAATATTTACATTGCCACGCCCCGCCACCGATTGTTGTGTGTTGGGTGGTAGCTTTTAGGTACATGAGTTCATTTGTGGTAAAGGTGCGGTCGGACCAAGACTTGTTTGTCTCATGTTTCATTCGTTGTTGCGCTTGAAGTAGTTAGTGACGAAACCAAGTCGTGGTTGTTGCATGATCTTTTAGGCGGGAATCAAGACCACGGAGTGTGCAATCCATCATATTATAGATGCCAAAGTGCTAGGTAGGATGGCCAAATAGGGATTCAAAGGGTGCATATACCATAGTTGAATGATGCCACATATTGCACAAATATTTTTCCAAGAAAACTGCTCAAACCATATATCTTAGCAGGAGTGCGCACATCTTAGGAATGTTTTAAGACACTATTTAGACACTCAATATGCATGTATGTCCGAGGTGATATGTAGAATTCATGTGGGGAGTGATACATGTGTTTTGCAGATTTAAAGAATAAATTGCTCAATTACCATGCATAATCAATCATCTCTACTATATTGTACTACATCCATCTGGGTTTATTGGGCCCGAGAGCCGTCGATAGTTGTACTTGTTTATTAGGCCGCTCCATCGATTACATTGGTTATCCCCTAAAAATCGCCCTGGTTCCTGTGTTACTACATTGAAGCCAGCACATGGACCTCGCTCATTCGATGTGCATGCACGCCGCATACATTGGTCAGTTAATAAGGCGGTTTGATTGGGCTGTTAGGGAGCAAATTAATCAATTATTTCTCATGTACTAGCATGCACCTCCTTAGTCTTAGCGTTTTGGCTCTCGGTCCGAATAAACACGGGTGGAGGGAGTGCCTATGTTTTTATCTTTTATTATGTATTTGCACTTGCAGGAGACCAAAAACATGCTGAGGCTGGACTTTTTAGGATAGCACGTGGAAAAGAACAATTCTGGATAAGACGAAAATAAACCAAAATAGATTGGGTGGTTTGAAGACAAAAGAAACCAAGAACCAGAGATGCCACCCTAGGGAAACCCCAATGGGCTCACATGGCCTCCTTCTTGGCTTCCCATTTGAGTATGTCCCCCTTCATCCCAAAGAGGATACCCTAATTTTTCGCATAATTTTTTTGTGGCTTGATAACCCACAAGTATAGGGGATCGCAACAACTTTCAAGGGTAGAGTATTCAACCCAAATTTATTGATTCGACACAAGGGGAGCCAAAGAATATTCTTGAGTATTAGCAGTTGAGTTGTCAATTCAACCACACCTGGATAACTTAGTATCTGCAGCAAAGTGTTTAGTAGCAAAAGTGGTATGATAATAAAGGTAACGGTAGCAAAAGTAAAGATAAATGTTTTTGGGTTTTTGTAGTAGTTGTAACAGTAGCAACGGAAAAGTAAATAAGCGAAGAACAATATATGAAAAGTTCAGAGGCAATGGATCGATGATGGATAATTATGCGGATGCGATTCCTCATGCAATAGCTATAACATAGGGTGATATAGAACTAGCTCCAATTCATCAATGTAATGTAGGCATGTATTCCGTAAATAGTCATACGTGCTTATGGAAAAGAACTTGTATGACGTCTTTTGTCCTACCCTCCCGTTGAAGCGGGTCCTAGCGGAAACTAAGGGATATTAAGGCCTCCTTTTAATAGAGAACCGGACCAAAGCATTAACACATAGTGAATACATGAACTCCTCAAACTACGGTCATCACCGAGAATTATCCCGATTATTGTCACTTCGGGGTTGTCGGATCATAACACATAATAGGTGACTATAGACTTGCAAGATAGGATCAAGAACACACATATATTCATGAAAACATAATAGGTTCAAATCTGAAAATCATGGCACTCGGGCCCTAGTGACAAGCATTAAGCATAGCAAAGTCATAGCAACATCAATCTCAGAACATAGTGGATACTAGGGATCAAACCCTAACAAAACTAACTTGATTACATGGTAAATCTCATCCAACCCATCACCGCCCAGCAAGCTTCACGATGGAATTACTCACGCACGGCGGTGAGCATCATGAAATTGGTGATGGAGGATGGTTGATGATGACGACGGCGACGAATCCCCCTCTCCGGAGCCCCGAACGGACTCCAAATCAGCCCTCCCGATAGAGATTAGGGCTTCGCGGCGGCTCCGTGTCGTAAAACGCGATGAAACTTTCTCTCTGATTTTTTTTCTCCCCGGGACGGAATATATGGAGTTGGAGTTGAGGTCGAAGGAGGTCCAGGGGGCCCACGAGATAGGAGGCCGCGCCCTAGGGGGGGGGGCGCCCCCCTGTCTCGTGGACAGGCTGTGGGCCCCCTGGCATTAATTATTTCGCCAAAAATTCTTATAAATTCCAAAAGTGCCTCCGGATTTCCGTGACATTCCGAGAACTTTTCTTTTCTACACATAAACGACATCATGGCAGTTCTCTGAAAACAGCGTCATCCGGGTTAGTTTCATTCAAATCATGCAAGTTAGAGTCCAAAACAAGGGCAAAAGTGTTTGAAAAGTAGATACGTTGGAGACGATCAACTCCCCAAGCTTAAACCTTTGCTTGTCCTCAAGCAATTCAATTGATAAACTGAAAGTGATAAAGAAAAACTTTTACAAACTCTGTTTGCTCTTGTTGTTGTAAACATGAAAAGCCAGCATTCAAGTTTCAGCAAATATTATGAACTAACCATACTCACAATAACACATAGGTCTCACAATTACTCATATCAATAACACAATCAGCTAGCGAGCCATAATAATAAAACTCGGATGACAACACTTTCTCAAAATAATCATAACATGATATAACAAAATGGTATCTCGTTAGCCCTTTCTGAGACCGCAAAACATAAATGCAGAGCACCTTTAAAGATCAAGGACTGACTAAACATTATAATTCATGGTAAAAGAGATCCAGTCAAGTCATACCCAATATAAACCAATAGTAATGAATGCAAATGACAGTGTGCTCTCCAGTGGGTGCTTTTTAATAAGAAGGGATGATGACTCAACATAAAAGTAAATAGATAGGCCCTTCGCAGAGGGAAGCAGGGATTTGTAGAGGTGCCAGAGCTCAATTTTAAATAGAGATTGAATAACATTTTGAGCGGCATACTTTCGCTGTCAACGCAACAACTATGAGATGGATGTATCTTCCATACCACATGCATTATAGGCAGTTCCCAAACAGAATGGTAAAGGTTTATACTCCCCCAACCACCAACAAGCATCAATCCATGGCTTGCTCGAAACAACGAGTGCCTCCAACATACAACAGGCCTGGGGGAGTTTTTTAATTATTTTATTTGCTTTGATCTTTTGGATCATGGGATGGGCATCCCGGTTACACGCCCTTTCTCGTGAATGAGGAGCGGAGTCCACCTCTTGAGAATAACCCACCTAGCATGGAAGATATAGGCAGCCCTAGTTGAAACATGAGCTGCTCGAGCATACAAAACAGAATTTCATTTGAAGGTTTGGAGTTTGGCACATACAAATTTACTTGGAACGGCAGGTAAATACCGTGATATAGGAAGGTATAGTGGACTCATATGGAACAACTTTGGGGTTTAAGGAGTTTGGATGCACAAGCAGTATTCCGCTTAGTACAGTGAAGGCTAGCAAAAGACCTGGAAGCGACCAACCGAGAGAGCGACAACAGTCATAAACATGAATTAAAATTAATTCACACCGAGAACAAGCATGAGTAGGATATAATCCACCATGAACATAAATATCATGAAGGCTATGTTGATTTGATTCAACTACATGTGTGAACATGTGCCAAGTCGAGTCACTCAATTTATTCAAAGGAGGATACCATCCCATCATACCACATCATAATCATTCTAATAGCATGTTGGCACGCAAGGTAAACCATTATAACTCATAGCTAATCAAGCATGGCACAAGTAACTATAATCTCTAAATGTCATTGCAAATATATTTACTTCATAATAGCTGACTCAGGAACGATGAACTCATCGTATTTACAAAAACAAGAGAGGTCGAGTTCATACCAGCTTTTCTCATCCCAATAAGTCCATCATATATTGTCATTATTGCCTTTCACTTGCACGACCGAACGATGTGTATAATAATAAGAGTGCACGTGCATTGTACTAAGCTGGAATCTGCAAGCATTCAACCCAAGAGAGAAGATAAGTAGTATGGGCTCTAAATTAAATAAGCAATCATGCATATAAGAGCCACTAAGCATTTTTAATATGGTCTTCTCGACCCCCAAAAGAAATAAAAGAAAATAAAACTATTTACACGGGAAAGCTCCCAAGAAGTAAGAAGAAGAACTAGAAATCTTTTTGGGTTTTCATTTTAATTTCTACTACAAGCATGGAAATTAATCCAACTAATTTTTTTGGTTTTTCTCAAGGTTTATCAAACACACAAGAAGAAAACTAGAAAAATAAATTTAAACTAGCCTGGATAATACAATGGAAGAGTATGAGCACCGACAACTAGTGTGTGAACATGAATGTAAAGTCGGTGAGAAATACGTACTCCCCCAAGCTTAGGCTTTTGGCCTAAGTTGGTCTAGTACCAAGGACCGCCGTTACTCTCCCCGGTGTAATGGGAGGAGTAATCAGATACCATCGGTTGGTCATCTCCGGATCCCACTAGATGATGATGCACGATAAGGTCCAGTTCAGGTTCCGCTCAGTTCGAGTTCGGAGTAAAGCTTGAGCTCGATGATTGTTCATCGCTTCCGTGTGACAAGAAAATTTTCTGCAAGCAAATCAAACAACAAAGGTGCAGGCAAAATAATAATCTCAAAGTGTTTCTTATTGAATCTAAGTTTATACAAGAGCATCTTCTCTTCCTTGTCAACAATAAACTTGTGTGCTACCATGCTCTTGTAATCTAAAATGTGGGGAGGCAATTTTATCTCCTCCTCCTCATGGTGCCTAATGGGTATCTGAAAATGTTTAGCAAGACGTGCAACATAGATACCTTCAAATATGGGGCCTTTTGTATGATTCAGGGCTAGCCGTTTAGCAACGACGGCACCCATACTAAAAGTATTGTCTCCAAGCAAAGCATGTTGAAGAATGATAATATCAGGAACGCTCAAGTTTCCACTATTTCCTCGACCAATTAAGCATCTACTAGCAAATATAGCAAAATAGCGTAAAACAGGAAAGTGTATGCTAGAGACTTTCGCCTCGAAGCCCTTCTTTGGCTCCTCTACAGCAATAGTATTAACAAAGCCACCCACATCTTCACGATGGGGTTCATCTAATTCTCCCTCATAAGGTATCCTACATACCGCACAAAAATGACGTAAAGACATTTCTTTGAATTCATCATATAAATGAAATGATACTGCAGGCGGTGACTTCTTAGGATAACAATAAAAGTTTTGCACGAAAGTATTGGTAAGTAAGAGATACTGATCGATTCGGTCGTTGATAAAACCGGTGAGGCCTGCAGTCTCATTAAAGCATAAAAGTCTTCACGAATTCCGGCTTCTTTCAAGAAATCCTCGCATGGCCATTCACACGACCGTACTTCCGCTAAGCGAGGAAGATTATACTTGGCCTTTTCCTTCTCTTTGGCTTGTTTTTCCTGAGAGCTTTGGCTAGAAGAGCCTTTAAAGAGCCTCCTTAACATTTTGTGAAAATTTCTGAAATTTTAGTAACTTCAGAATAAAAGTGAATAAGACTAAACAAGATTGATAGCAACTACTCCTACAAGTGCCTAGAGCCCATATCATGCATTGGAATTGCTTGGGACCTCAAAATTTTAACATGCAAGCTCAAGAACATGGTCACCTAAGCAGAAAAAATTTGTAATGAATAAAGCATTAGAACAAAAACTAATTGGACCAATGGAGGAGTCACATACCAAGCAACAATCTCCCAAAGCAGTTTTGCGAATGGAGCTTTGAGCTAAGAGATCGAAAATCGCAGCAAAAAGAGCTAGAACTCGTGCTTGAGCTGGATGGGGATTTTTTTGGGTAGAAGATGAAGTGTGTGGGTGCTGGCATAAGTGGAGGGGAGCCATCAGGGGCCCATGAGACAGGGGGGCGCGCCCTACAGGGGGACGCCGTCCTCTCTCGTGGCCTGGTGCTTGCCCCTCCTGCAGTGTTTTCAGTGCCTAAAATCCTCAAATATTCCAGAAAAAATCATACTAGATTTGCAGGGCATTTGGAGCACTTTTATTTTCAGACTATTTTTTAATGCACGGATAATTCAGAAAACAGACGGATAATACTATTTTGCTTTATTTATTCTAAATAACAGAAAGTAAAAGGAGGGTACAGAAGGTTGTGCCTTCTAGTTTCATCCATCTCATGATCATCAAAATGAACCCACTAACAAGGTTGATCAAGTCTTGTTAACAAACTCATTCCGAATAACACGGAACCGGAGAAATTTCGAATAACACTAAGTTACCTCAACGGGGATATGAAAATCCCCAACAATAAGAATATCATACTTTTTCTTGACAGTAGGGAGAGGAAATTCAAAACCTCCAAAAATGGTAGTTGGAACTTTTTCAATTGAATTGATGCTATGAACTTGAGATTGTTTCCTCGGAAAGTGTACCGTATGCTCATTACCATTAACATGAAAATTGACATTGCCTTTGTTGCAATCAATAACAGCCCCTGCAGTATTAAGAAAAGGTCCACCAAGGATAATAGACATACTATCGTCCTCAGGAATATCAAGAATAACAAAGTCCGTTAAGATAGTGACATTTGCAACCACAACAGGCACATCCTCACAAATACCGACAGGTATAACAATTGATTTATCAGCCATTTGCAAAGATATTTTAGTAGGTGTCAATTTATTCAATTCAATTCTACGATATAAAGAGAGAGGAATAACACTAACACCGGCTCCAAGATCACATAAAGCAGTTTTAACATAGTTTCTTTTAATGGAGCATGGTATAGTTGGTACTCCTGGATCTTCAAGTTTCTTTGGTATTCCACCCTTAAAAGTATAATTAGCAAGCATGGTGGAAATTTCAGCTTCCGGTATCTTTCTTTTATTTGTAACAATATCTTTCATATACTTAGCATAAGGATTCATTTTAAGCATATCACCAAATGCATACATAAAAGATAGGTCTAATCATTTTAGCAAAGCGCCAAAATCCTCATCATCCTTTTTCTTGGATGGTTTAGGAGGAAAAGGCATGGGTTTCTGAACCCATGGTTCTCTTTCTTTACCGTGCTTAGCATAAGGACATTAGCTTTGTTGCAATCAATAATAGCCCATGCAGTATTCAAAAAGGGTCTACCAAGGATAACCGACATACTATCGTCCTCGGGAATATCAAGAATAACAAAGTTTGTTAAAATAGTAACGTTTGCAACCACAACAGGCACATCCTCACAAATACCGACAGGTATAGCAGTTGATTTATCGGCCATTTGCAGATATATTTCAGTAGGTGTCAACTTATTCAAATCAAGTCTACGATATAAAGAGAGAGGCATAACACTAACACCGGCTCCAAGATCACATAAAGCAGTTCTAACATAGTTTCTTTTAATAGAGCATGGTATAGTTGGTACACCCGGATCTCCAAGTTTCTTTGGTATTCCACCCTTAAAAGTGTAATTAGCAAGCATGGTGGAAATTTCAGCTTCCGGTATCTTTCTTTTATTTGTGATGATATCCTTCATATACTTAGCATAAGGATTTACTTTAAGCATATCAGTTAAGCGCATACGTAAGAAAATAGGCCTAATCATTTCAGCAAAGCGCTCAAAATCCTCATCATCCTTTGACTTGGATGGTTTAGGAGGAAAGGGCATAGGTTTATGAACCCATGGTTCTCTTTCTTTACCGTGCTTCCTAGCAACAAAATCTCTCTTATCATAACGTTGATTCTTTGATTGTGGGTTATCAAGATCAACAACAGGTTCAATCTCTACATCATTGTCTTTGCTAGGTTGAGCATCAACATGAACATTATAACTAGGTTCATGTTCATCACTTGATTGTGTTTTAGCATCAGAAATAGAAATATCATTGGGATTCTCAGGTGTGTCTACAGTAGGTTCACTAGGAGCATGCAAAGTTCTATCGTTTTTCTTTTTCTTCTTTTTAGAAGAACTAGGTGCCTCTAAATTATTTCTTTGAGAATCTTGCTCGATTCTCTTAGGGTGGCCTTCAGGATACAAAGGTTCCTGAGTCATTCTACCAGTTCTAGTAGCCACTCTAACAGCAAAGTCATTTTTATTATTCAATTCATCAAGCAAATCATTTTGAGCTTTAAGTACTTGCTCTGCTTGGGTAGCAACCATAGAAGCATATTTGCTAACGCGGTGAAGTTCATCTTTAACTCTAGCCAGATTATCACCTACGCGTCCTTTCTCGAAAGCATTGTTCTTTTACTCTCTACCAACATAAGCATTAAAACTTTCTTGTCTAGCCATGGAGTCATCAAATTCATCTAAGCATGGGCTATGAAATTTAGTAGAGGGTATTTCAACTTTATCATGTCTATAGAGAGAATTTACCTTTACTGCCTGTGTCGGGTTATCAAGACAATGTGGTTCTTCAGGCGGTATATTCAGACCATGTATTTCTTCAATAGGAGGTAAATTCTTAACATCTTCATCTTTAGTACCTTTTTCTTTCATTGATTTCTTCGCCTCTTGCATATCTTCAGGACTGAGAAATAAAACACCTCTCTTCTTCGGAGTGGGTTTAGGAATAGGCTCAGGAGTTGGCTCAATTGGTTCAGGAATTACTTCAGGAACTGGCTCGGGAAGAGTCCAATTATTTTCATTAGTCAACATATTATTCAATAATACTTCAGCTTCACGATCGTTCTTTCCTCGAAAACACAACCTGCACAACTATCCAAGTAGTCCTTGGAAGCATCGGTTAGTCCATTATAAAAGATATCAAGTATTTAATTTTTCTTAAGAGGATGATCAGCAAAGCATTATAATCGGAGAAGCCTCCCCAAGCTTGTGGGAGACTCTCTTCTTTGATTTGCACAAAATTATATATTTCCATAAGGCAGCTTGTTTCTTATGAGCAGGGAAATATTTAGCGAGAAGTAATAAATCATATCCTGGGACTACGCACACAACTAGGAGCAAGAGAATTATACCAAGTCTTAGCATCACCCTTTAATGAGAACGAAATATCTTAAGGATATATAAATAGCGAGACTTCTCATCATGAGTAAATAGGGTGGCTATATCATTCAACTTGGTAAGATGTGCCACAATAGTTTCAGATTCAAGGCCATAAAAAGGATCAGATTCAACTAAAGTAATAATATCAGGATCAACAGAGAATTCATAATCCTTATCAAGAATACGATAGGTGAAGTAGCAAAAGCAGGATCGGGTTTCATTCTAGCATTAAGAGACTGCTGCTTCCATTTAGCTAATAATTTCTTAAGATCATTTCTATCATTGCAAGCAAGGATTTCCATAGAAGCTTTTTCATTCATAACATAACCCTTAGGAACAACAGGTAATACATAATCATTGGGTTAACCTTCATCATCACTATCATCAATAATAGGTTCTTCAATATTTTCATTCCCCCTAACTCTAGCAAGTTGTTCATCAAGAAATTCACCTAATGGCAAAGTAGTATCACGCACAAAAGTAGTTTCATCATGCATAGCAGAAGTGGCATCATCAATAACATGCGACATATCAGAATTCATAGCAGTAGCAGGTTTAGGTGTCGCAAGCATACTAATAACGGAAGGAGAATCTAGTGCAGAGCTAGATGGCAGTTCCTTACCTCCCCTCGTAGTTGAGGGCAAAATCTTGGTCTTAGCGTCTTTCAAGTTTTTCATAGTGATCAACAGATATAAATCCCAAGTGACTCAGAGAATAGAGCTATGCTCCCCGGCAACGGCGCGAGAAATTAGTCTTGATAACCCACAAGTATAGGGGATCGCAACAGCTTTCGAGGGTAGAGTATTCAACCCAAATTTATTTGATTCAACAAAAGGGGAGCCAAAGAATATTCTTGAGTATTAGCAGTTGAGTTGTCAATTCAACCACACCTGGATAACTTAGTATCTGCAGCAAAGTGTTTAGTAGCAAAAGTGGTATGATAATAAAGGTAACGGTAGCAAAAGTAAAGATAAATGTTTTTGGGTTTTTGTAGTAGTTGTAATAGTAGCAACGGAAAAGTAAATAAGCAAAGAACAATATATGAAAAGCTCGTAGGCAATGGATCAGTGATGAATAATTATGCCAGATGTGATTCCTCATGCAATAGCTATAACATAGGGTGATATAGAACTAGCTCCAATTCATCAATGTAATGTAGGCATGTATTCCGTAAATAGTCATACGTGCTTATGGAAAAGAACTTGTATGACGTCTTTTGTCCTACCCTCCCGTTGGAGCGGGGTCCTAGCGGAAACTAAGGGATATTAAGGCCTCCTTTTAATAGAGAACCGGACCAAAGCATTAACACATAGTGAATACATGAACTCCTCAAACTACGGTCATCACCGAGAAGTATCCCGATTATTGTCACTTCGAGGTTGTCGGATCATAACACATAATAGGTGACTATAGACTTGCAAGATAGGATCAAGAACACACATATATTCATGAAAACATAATAGGTTCAAATCTGAAAATCATGGCACTCGGGCCCTAGTGACAAGCATTAAGCATAGCAAAGTCATAGCAACATCAATCTCAGAACATAGTGGATACCAGGGATCAAACCCTAACAAAACTAACTTGATTACATGGTAAATCTCATCCAACCCATCACCGTCCAGCAAGCCTATGATGGAATTACTCACGCACGGCGGTGAGCATCATGAAATTGGTGATGGAGGATGGTTGATGATGACGACGACGACGAATCCCCCTCTCCGGAGCCCCGAACGGACTCCAGATTAGCCCTCCCGAGAGAGATTAGGGCTTGGGGGCGGCTCCGTGTCGTAAAACGCGATGAAACTTTCTCTCTGTTTTTTTCTCCCCGAGACGGAATATATGGAGTTGGAGTTGAGGTCGGAGGAGGTCCAGGGGGCCCATGAGATAGGAGGCCGTGCCCTAGGTAGGGGCCCTGTCTCGTGGACAGGCTGTGGGCCCCCCGGCATTAATTCTTTCGCCAAAAGTTCTTATAAATTCCAAAATGTGCCTCCGTGGATTTCCAGGACATTTCGAGAACTTTTCTTTTCTGCACATAAAACAACATCATGGCAGTTCTGCTGAAAACAGCGTCAGTCCGGGTTAGTTTCATTCAAATCATGCAAGTTAGAGTCCAAAACAAGGGCAAAAGTGTTTGGAAAAGTAGATACGTTGGAGACGTATCATGGCTCTAGAGCTACCGAGGTAAAGTGGTAAGTGGTTCCACCGTATTCACGCATTGTGCATAATATATTGTAGGTCGTATTTTTCTTGTGTACAAGTGGTGCCCGGGGAAGGGATTACTGCTCGGCGACCGACTTCCCTGGATGTGCCACACCCTACCTCCTTGAAGAGGAGTCGTATTTGACAATTCAAGTCAATCTGACTTGGAGAAGAACAAAATGAGAGACACATCCATGAAGCAGGTCAAGAGCGTGCAAGGAGGGCCAAATTCGACATAAACCCACAACCATAGGATATCTACTTAAGACAGTTTATACATCATAGACATACCTATCTAGATTTTCCATCTAGACCACCCACCACATTTTCGACGAGTTACCCATCAACTCACCCAGACCATAATTGTAATCCATCCTTGTACATTGCCTTGATATAATTCCATACAAGTAAGAGTAGGGATATTGCCTGCGTCAGGAGGTCTCGTAACCCCATCTCTGTTGCCACTCATGATTCACAACACAATCATAAAATCAATGGTAAATTTATCTTCGATATATTGGGCCTTAGTAACAAGTTTTATGCATAAAAAAGTTGGAACACTAATAGTTATATAATAGCAAAAAAATTATGACCAATAATTTCTGACCAAGTCAGTATTACATAGTTGCAATCATCACATTCCCGTTCATCCATGTGCTTGTATTGAATTACTCACACATGAATCGGGGAAACATGACCATGACAATGGAGGACGAAGTGGAGGTCGCCTTGACGACATATATTGTCATTCGATTTTTCCCAAAATGAAGAATGTTGATGGCATGCCATGACTCCCTCGTAGGTTTCATAAATTGGTGGGAAATAAATCTCGGGTGCTTATGTTGGTGTGACAATATATAGTTCGAAGGACCATTGAGGTGAAAGCCTCTATGGCTCGTGCACCCTGGGGGCACAAACTGGGCATGTCAACTCACCCCTCTGAAGCCTCTTTTCGGCAAGTACGCTCTAAACACATATTGTTTCTTCCTTTTTTTCATAATTCAGTAAACTTATTCCTATATGAAACAGGATAAAACTTTGTTTTGCCAAAAAACACATTAGCAGGGGGAATTTTGTTCAATGGAGCAAGAATGAGAGAGTAATTGATTGATCATAAAGTAGATACATTTTGGACATATTCGAGCGACTACTAGATTCGCCTAGATGAATCTCTCCACCTAACCACCTAAGGGTCGTAGCTCCAAGAGGGGAGCTACCAAATGGTCGGGAAGAGGAGCTAGGGGATAACCGGAGTGCAACCAGAGTCATACGACTGGAAGAACAACCGAGGATCACAGCGTCGTCGAAGAGTATCTTGAGGGGCCACATCAAGGGCAATAGCAAGTGACAAAACAACACCACATGTTGAGCCTCATCATCGGAGCTACTGCAAGATGCATCATCAAGACCCCCCCTCCTGCCCACCTCAAGAAGTAGACCCGCCAGCCAGGATCTCCCCGCCACCTTTACGGCAGGGGCCTGCACGGGAGCCGGAAATTTAGAGATTGGATGGTGTGTGTGCTTGATATAGTTTGCCCCCTCGTGCAGCCCACAAGCGGCACAAGAGCGAGGTACTTCATAATTACTTATCAATCAATATTTATAGTCATGGAATGGAGAGCTTCTATTCTCTTCTACTTGGACAAATCTCAACGATCAAATTTAATGGTTGTTGGCGTTGATTTAAAAGAAAAAATTTGAGTAAAAGAGAGGTCTTCCCCTCTTATTTCTATTAAAGAAACCATATGGTATTTTCTTATAGACTACCAAACTTACTAGCCTAACTACTAGTCGATAGGACCATCATCCAAACTCAAACAACATCAAACGAGAGCACTTGAGAGCATAACAAATCTCAATAAGCACTTAACCTAAGCACCCAAGCCACAACAGAGACATACTCTGAAAGATATACAAACCACGAACCAACCAAGCCACAAACTTTTAAGACCCAAATTAATGCTAGAGGAAAACTACTAGAAGAAAGGACGAAACAATCATCAACATTCGAGAACATAGGACATGTAGCATAGATCATCCTAGGCAACAACTTGAATAAAGTGGACAAAATTCCAAAATCAGCCACTAATTCGTAGGACTCCTGAATCCCGTCCTTGGGTTCCCTTTTAGATATCACATGCCACCTGCTCGATGATTTTTTTTCCTAGCATCAACACCCTAATAACTTATCCAATAAATTGCTTTCTATCAAACACAACATCATTTCTACATCACCAAATTGTCCAGAAAATGGCAGAAATCGCCACCATAACCATACTTTCAGATTCTTTAGGGAAACTCTGAAGCTAAGCAATGAAGTAGGTACCCAGGTTATAAGGAACATTTACCTAATCAGAGGAACATCTAAGTAAATTCCAAATCACTCTAGCAAGAGAGCATTTGAAAGAAGGTGATCAATACTTTCATATAAACTACAAAAACATAACCTTTTATGGCTAGGCCAACCTCTTCTCAATAAATTGTATTTTTCCTAAAATAATTGTGACGCCCGGATAATTAAGCTACAGTGATCCCCCGCTAATGATGCCATGTCACCTCGGTTACTGTTAATTGACTCTCGATAGTTCAAAAACGAAACAAATTCAAGATTTAATAAAAGACAAACAATAAAAGTTTTCAAATATTAAAACCAAATTGTTCGGGTTGTGCCAAATAATGCATAAGTAATTATGGTGGAGAAACCAAACTTTTATAAACTGTTTAACTACTCTAAAATAAATAAGACATTAGCAAAGACAATTAATTAAATGCCTTTTACAGTTAATAAAATACTAAACTGATTTATTTTGTCACCAACCTTTTGGGGCTTTGGTGTATTTTGAAACACTAATTTAGGCACTACATATATATTTTATAAAACAAAATTATATAGAAAATGAAATACAAAACTAATAGAAAGAAAATAAATAAAAGGAGAAGCCAAAACAAATAAAAAGGCAGGGAGAGAGATAAAAACACACTGGAGCTCCCCCTCTCCTTGGGCCGAATGGCCCAACTGACCATCCAGGCCACCAGGAGGCCCACCCATCCCACCTTATCACCCTGAGCAACGAAGCCCTAACCCCTCCCGACATCCCACTCGCACTCCCTCTCCTCCCCTGGATCTAGATCGAGGACGCGGCGCCCCGACCACTTTGCCGCTCGTCATCAACCGCGCCCGAGGCCATCGCACCACCTAGCGCCAGCTGCCGTTGCCGACAACCACTGCCTCGACCTCGTAAATGCGTTAAATGCGCCACAAGATCGTCCCCATCCTCCTCCTCGCCGGACTGCCTCCCCATCTCCGACGCTGTCGTCCCCGTCGTCCACCCTGAGCCCTGCTGCCCTAGTCCCTACGGCCCGCGGTGAGGAACCCCGACCATCCTTCCCGCGCTACAGCGTACGCTAGCGCCCCTTCCCCCTGAGCACGACCCCGCGCCCGACTCACTTCAAGCCCTGACGCGCGCGCCCGTGCCGCAACTCGCACTGCAGCTCGCCGGATCCGCCGCTCGCTAATTCCTGCTCGTCCTCGAGTAGGTAAATGATAAAAAAGAATTTTTGATGCGGAGTGCTACTTGGCATAATTTCAATGTAATTCTTCTTAATTGTGGTATGAATATTCATATCCGAAAGATTCAAGACAAAGGTCTAATATTGACATAAAAATAATAATACTTCAATCATACTAACAAGGCAATTATGTCTTCTCAAAATAACATGGCCAAAGAAAGTTATCCCTACAAAATCATATAGTCTGGCTATGCTCTATCTTCAACACACAAAGTATTTAAATCATGCACAGCCCCGATGACAAGCCAAGCAATTGTTTCATACTTTTGACATTCTCAAACTTTTTCAATCTTCACGCAATACATGAGCGTGAGCCATGGACATAGCACTATAGGTGGAACAGAATGGTGGTTTCGGAGAAGACAAAAAGGATAAGATAGTCTCACCTCAACTAGGCGTATCAACGGGCTATGGAGTTGCCCATCAATAGATATCAATGTGAGTGAGTAGGGATTGCCATGCAACGGATGCACTAGAGCTATAAATGTATGAAGCTCAACAAAAGAAACTAAGTGGGTGTGCATCCAACTTGCTTGCTCACGAAGACCTAGGGCAATTTGAGGAAGCCCATCATTGGAATATACAAGCCAAGTTCTATAATGAAAAATTCCCACTAGTATATGAAAGTGACAACATAGGAGACTCTCTATCATGAAGATCACGGTGCTACTTTGAAGCACAAGTGTGGTAAAAGGATAGTAACATTGTCCCTTCTCTCTTTTTCTCTCCCTTTTTTTATTTGGGCCTTTTCTCTTTTTTTATGGCCTCTTTTTTATCCCTTTTTTTATTTTTCATCCGGAGTCTCATCCCGACTTGTGGGGGAATCATAGTCTCCATCATCCTTTACTCACTGGGACAATGCTCTAATAATGATGATCATCACACTTTTATTTTCTTACAACTCAACAATTACAACTCGATACTTAGAACAAAATATGACTCTATATGAATGCCTCCGGCGGTGTACCGGGATATGCAATGAATCAAGAGTGACATGTATGAAAGAATTATGAATAGTGGCTTTGCCACAAATACGATGTCAACTACATGATCATGCTAAGCAATATGACAATGATGGAGTGTGTCATAATAAACGGAATGGTGGAAAGTTGCATGTCAATATATCTCGGAATGGCTATGGAAATGCCATGATAGGTAGATATGGTGGCTGTTTTGAGGAAGGGATATGGTGGGTATATGATACCGGCGAAAAGTGCGCGGTATTAGAAAGGCTAGCAATGGTGGAAGGGTGAGAAAAGTGCGTATAATCCATGGACTCAACATTAGTCATAAAGAACTCATATACTTATTGCAAAAATCTACAAGTTATCAAAGCAAAGCATTACGCGCATGCTCCTAGGGGGATAGATTGATAGGAAAAGACCATCGCTCGTCCCTGACTGCCACTCATAAGGAAGACAATCAATAAATAAATCATGCTCCGACTTCATCACATAACGGTTCACCATACGTGCATGCTACGGGAATCACAAACTTTAACACAAGTATCTCTCAAATTCACAACTACTCAACTAGCATGACTCTAATATCACCATCTTTATATCTCAAAACAATTATCAAGCATCAAAATTTTCTTAGTATTCAACACACTCATAAGAAAGTTTTTACTAATCTTGAATACCAAGCATCTTAGGATTATTTAAGCAAATTACCATGCTATTTAAGACTCTCAAAATAATCTAAGTGAAGCATGAGATATCAATAGTTTCTATAAAACAAATCCACCACCGTGCTCTAAAAGATATAAGTGAAGCACTAGAGCAAATGACAAACTACTCCGAAAGATATAAGTGAAGATCAATGAGTAGTCGGATAATTATGCAAGTATGTGAAGACTCTCTAACATTTAAGAATTTCATATATTGGTATTTTATTCAAACAGCAAGCAAATACTAACAAAATAAAATGACGCTCCAAGCAAAACACATACCATGTGGTGAATAAAAATATAGCTCCAAGTAAAGTTACCGATGAACGAAGACGAAAGAGGGGATGCCTTCCGGGGCATCCCCAAGCTTAGGCTCTTGGTTATCCTTGAATATTACCTTGGGGTGCCTTGGGCATCCCCAAGCTTAGGCTC
Source organism: Aegilops longissima (assembly GCA_021605205.1). Lineage (NCBI taxonomy): Eukaryota > Viridiplantae > Streptophyta > Magnoliopsida > Poales > Poaceae > Aegilops > Aegilops longissima. The sequence goes on along the minus strand of CM038677.1, from coordinate 585,119,758 downwards.
TTGCCACTCCTTATTCCATATTCCATCGAATCTTTACCCAAAACTTGAAAACTTCACAACACAAAACTTAACAGAAAACTCGTGAGCTCCGTTAGCGAAAGAAAACAAAACACCACTTCAAGGTACTGCAATGAAATAATTCTTCATTTATATTGGTGTTAAAACTACTGTATTCCAACTTCTCTATGGTTTATAGACTATTTTACTAGCCCTAGATTCATTAAAATAAGCAAACAACACAATGAAAACAGAATCTGTCAAAAACAGAACAGTCTGTAGTAATCTGTAACTAACGCAAACTTCTGGAACTCCAAAAATTCTAAAATAAATTGGTGGACCTGAGGAATTTGACTAGTAATCATATGCAAATAGAATCAACTAAATATCAATCTCCGGTAAAAAGTTTTAGCTAATATCGTGAGCGCTAAAGTTTCTGTTTTTTACAGCATGATCATAAAGACTTCACCCAAGTCTTCCCAAAGGTTCTACTTGGCACAAACACTAAATAAAACATAAAACCACATCTAAACAGAAGATAGATGGATTATTTATTACTAAACAGAACCAAAAAGTAAGAAACTAAAATAAAATTGGGTTGCCTCCCAATAAGCTCTATTGTTTAACGCCCCTAGCTAGGCATGATGATTTCAATGATGCTCACATAAGACATAAGAACTGAAACATAAAGAGAGCATCATGAAGAATATTACTAGCACATTTAAGTCTAACCCACTTCCTATGCATAGGGATTTTGTGAGCAAACAACTTATGGGAACAATAACCATCTAGCATAGGAAGGCAAAACAAGCATAACTTCAAAACTTTAAGCACATAGAGAGGAAACTTGATATTATTGCAATTTCTACAAGCATATATTCCTCCCTCATAATAATTTTCAGTAGCATCATGAATCAAATATAACCAGAACCTAAAGCATTATTTTCATGATCTACTAGCATAGAAAATTTACTACTCTCCACATAAGCAAGTTTCTTCTCATTCGGAATAGTGGGAGTATCATAAGAGTCTTGAATACTATATATTGTTTCCACATTAAAAGAGTAATGTTCAGAGAAAGGGTACTCACAATCATGACAAGTTTTATAAATATAATCATCACTACTCTTTATAGCATAAGTTTCATCACAATAATCATCATAGGTAGAAGGCATGCTATCATCATAACAACTTTGAATATCAAAACTTGAGAGGCTAAACATATCATCTTCATTAAACATAGCATCTCCAAGCTTGGGACAAACATTAACTGCAGCAAATATATTCTCAAAAACATCATCTTCATCAAACATAGCATCCCCAAGCTTGGGCCTTTTCATATCATAAGCATAATCACTCTCATCAGCAATAGTATGGATAGCACCAATAGTATAGCAAACATTATTATCATATTCTTCCAAGCAAGTGCCAAAAAGATTTTCAAGATCATAAGAAGTATTATTATCTTCCCAATCATAATCATCACAACAAGCAATAGGCATAACGAGGTCATCATCAAGTGCATCATCTTCCATAATTATTTTTGATTCATTTTCATGAGGCATAACTAAAATAGGAGCAACATTATTTGGGAGGGATACCTTTTTACATCTCTTCCTTTTTCTTTTCTTCTTCTTCACCACATCATGCGTGGGTTCAATCCTCTTTTTTGAGCTCCTTATTGATGAGATTGGTTGAATAGAAAGCTCCTCCTCGTTACCTGATTCATCATAAGAAATAGTAGGAGGATATTGGGAAGTCTCTTCCCTTTCGTTAGTATTCTCTTCATCTTCTATTTGTTTTATTTTATTTATGTAATTGGAAATATAAGGATTTTCAATGCAATTCACCGCACAATACATATAAATCTTCTCTAGATCAAAATCAAGAAATCTATCGAGATTAAATTTTGTAATACCCTCAGTTATACGTTTCATTTCTTCATAACCCAAAAGAAGGCTAAGCTCTTTATGATGCTCAAGGGTAATCAAATTATCACAATATTTGGACACGACTTGATCATGAAACAAATAGCATTGGAGCTTTAAATGACCATGTTCATTGCAAAGTTCACAAGGGGCGTGAAAATATTGAATCTTTCAGCGCAATCATCAAAACTTTCTTGCAACAATTTAGTTTCTAAATACTTATGCCTCTTGCAATATCTATCTTCCCTATTTGGAGCGTACTTGCAAATGCAATGTACTCCACAAAAATTGACATGTTTATAGGAGACATTTTCATCATGACTAGTGCAATCATCATTAGTACCATGGATATTCAAGGAGTTCATACTAACAATATTGCAATCATGCTCATCATTCAAAGATTTAGTGCCAAACATTCTAATGCATTCTTCTTCTAACACTTTGGCACAATTTTCTTTTCCATCATACTCACGGAAGATATTAAAAAGGTGAAGCGTATGAGACAAACTCAATTCCATTTTTTTGTAGTTTTCTTTTATAGACTAAACTAGTGATAAAACAAGAAACAAAAAGATTCAATTGCAAGATCTAAAGATATACCTTCAAGCACTCACCTCCCCGGCAACGGCGCCAGAAAAGAGCTTGATGACTACTACGGAACCTTCTCCTTGTAGACATTGTTGGGCCTCCAAGTGCAGAGGTTTGTAGGACAGTAGCAAATTTCCCTCAAGTGGATGACATAAGGTTTATCAATCCGTGGGAGGCGTAGGATGAAGATGGTCTCTCTCAAGCAACCCTGCAACCAAATAACAAAGAGTCTCTTGTGTCCCCAACACACCGAATACAATGGTAAATTGTATAGGTGCACTAGTTCGGCGAAGAGATGGTGATACAAGTGCAATATGGATGGTAGATATAGGTTTTTGTAATCTGAAAATATAAAAACAGCAAGGTAACAAGTGGCAAAAGTGAGCGTAAACGGTATTCCAATGCTAGGAAACAAGGCCTAGGGTTCATACTTTCACTAGTGCAAGTTCTCTCAACAATAATAACATAATTGGATCATATAACTATCCCTCAACATGCAACAAAGAGTCAACCCAAAGTCACTAATAGCGGAGAACAAACGAAGAGATTATGGTAGGGTACGAAACCACCACAAAGTTATTCTTTCCAATCAATCCGTTGGGCTATTCCTATAAGTGTCACAAACAACCCTAGAGTTCGTACTAGAATAACACCTTAAGACACAAATCAACCAAAACCCTAATGTCACCTAGATACTCCATTGTCACCTCAAGTATCCGTGGGTATGATTATACGATATGCATCACAAAATCTCAATTCATCTATTCAAACCAACACATAGAACCTCAAAGAGTGCCCCAAAGTTTCTACTGGAGAATCACGATGAAAACGTGTGCCAACCCCTATGCCTAGGTTCATGGGCGGAACCCGCAAGTTGATCACCAAAACATACATCAAGTGAATCACGTGATATCCCATTGTCACCACAGATACGCACGACAAGACATACATCAAGTGTTCTCAAATCTTTAAAGACTCAATCCGATAAGATTACTTCAAGGGGAAAACTCAATTCATTACAAGAGAGTAGAGGAGGAGAAGTAACATAAGATCCAACTATAATAGCAAAGCTCGCGATACATCAAGATCGTGCCAAATCAAGAACACGAGAGAGAGAGAGATCAAACACATAGCTACTGGTACATACCCTCAGCCCCGGGGGTGAACTACTCCCTCCTCGTCATGGAGAGCGCCGGGATGATGAAGATGGCCACATGTGAGGGTTCCCCCTATGGCAGGGTGCCGGAACAGGGTCTCGATTGGTTTTTGGTGGCTCTAGAGGTTTTGTGGCGGCGGAACTCCCGATCTAATCTCTGTTCGGGAAGTTTTAGGGTACGTGGAGTTATATGGGTGCAGGAAGTACGTCGGTGGAGCTTCGGGGGCCCCACGAGGCAGGGGGGCGCGCCCCCACCCTCGTGAGCACCTCTCTTAGCTCCTGACATGGGTTCCAAGTCAATCCGGTGGGTTTCCTTCCGAAAATAACTTCTCCAGTTGATTTCGTTCCGTTTTGACTCCGTTTGATATTCCTTTTCTTCGAAACACTGAAATAGGCTAAAAACAGCAATTCTGGGCTAGGCCTTCGGTTAATAGGTTAGTCCCAAAAATAATATAAAAGTGGAAAATAAAGCCAATATTGCCCAAAACAGTAGATAATATAGCATGGAGCAATTAAAAATTATAGATACGTTGGAGACGTATCACTCGCCTCCGCACCGCTTCTCGCCGCGGCTGCCTACTCCTGTTGCTGCAACCGCTGCGCTGGGTCATTGCGCTGCTGCGCCACCGCTTCCCCACGCCTTTTGCTCCCGCTGCTGAACCCCTTGGCACGACCGTCTTGTAGCCGCCCGACGCCACCATCGTTTCGCCGATGTTATGATTGTTTTGCCACTGCCAGACCAGTTCCCCGACCGCTCGCTGCTGCTGCGGCCAAGGCCACCGCCACCTACCTCACCGCCCTGACCGCCTACGCATGCCGAACCGTCGCCTGGCCGCACCTGGCCTCGCCCCGCTTCCCGTGGCTGGCGCCTTGCCCCGCCCCAGCATCCTTCATCCGTCGGGCGCGCCCTGCCCCGCCAGCTTCTGGTCTTGGCCGCCGGCGCCTGCGCCCGAGACCAGCGTCGGCGCGACATCGCCTCGCTACCAGGAAAGGTTGCGGTTCCGCCCGCTGCCCGACAGCGCCCGTGCCCGTTAGGGCCCTCTGGCCCATTGACGGCCGGGCCCCACGCCACAGAACGTTTTAATTAAAAAAAGAGAATCAAAATAAAAATAAAAATAAATAATAGTTAATTAATCAATTAATAAAGAATTAATTAACTTAAATAATCCAGATTATATTAACATAATCAATTAATTAAACTTATTTAATCCTGCTTAAAAAAACCCTAATTAACATGTTAGCCTATGACATGTGGGTCCCACCGGACCCATAGTCCAGGTTTGACTCTGGTCAGCTGGGTTTGACCTGCTGACGTCATGGTGATGTCATGCTGAGATCACCTTTCACTGTTCTGGATAATGTTTGATTTAAATAATAAAATAAATTTCAAAATGCATAGAACTTTGATAAATCATAGAAAATAAACTGTAGCTCGGATGAAAATGCTTTATACATGAAAGTTGCTCAGAACGACGAGACGAATCCGGATACGTAGCCTCTTCGCCCGCCACACATCCCTAGCATGGCAAACACGCAACTTACCCCCTCTGGTTCATCTATCTAAAAATGCGGAACACCGGGAATACTTTCCCGGATGTTTCCCCCCTTCGCCGGTACCACCTCCTACCGTGTTAGGGCACACCTAGCATCGCACATTGTCATGTCTTCCATCATCATGCTTATGTTTGCATTATATTTATTGTTTCTTCCCCCTCTTCTCTCGTTAGACACCGAGACCGACGCCACTGCTACCCAGTACGACTACAGTGTCGACGACCCCTTCTTCTTGCCAGAGCAACCAGACAAGCCCCCCCCCCCCTTTATCACCAGATATCACCTATTCTTCTCTACACTGCTTGCATTAGAGTAGTGTAGCCTGTTACTGCTTTCCGTTTATCCTATCCTGATGCATAGCCTGTCATTGTTGCTACAGTTGTTACCCTTACCCGCAATCCTAAATTCTTAGTATAGGATGCTAGTATTCCATCAGTGGCCCTACACTCTTGTCCGTCTGCCATGCTATACTACTGGGCCGTGATCACTTCGGGAGGTGATCACGGGCATATGCTATATACTTTACAACTGTTACATTTCTTATGATACTGTTCGGAGATGGGGGCTGTAGGGGCAGGTGGCTCCATCCCGGTAGAGGTGGGCCTGGGTTCCCGACGGCCCCCGACTGTTACTTTGTGGCAGAGCGACAGGGCAGGTTGAGACCACCTAGGACAGAGGTGGGCCTGGCCCTGGTCGGCGTCCGTGGTTACTTCATAATAACACGCTTAACGAGATCTTGGTATTTGATCTGAGTCTGGCCACTGGCCTATAGGCACTAACCAACTACGCGGGAAGAGTTATGGGCCCTCGACGTCGTGGTATCAGCCGAAGCCTTCGTGACGTCAGCGACTGAGCGGAGCGCGCCGGATTGGACCGGAACGCCTGCTAGGCTAGGTCTGCTTCCGGCCGCCGCAACGTCTTGGTGTGCAATGGGCGATGGGCCTGCACCGCGCCATAGGATTTAGACCGGCGTGCTGACCTCTCTGTTGTGCCTAGGTGGGGCTGCGACGTGTTGATCTTCCGAGGCCGGGCATGACCCAGGAAAGTGTGTCCGGCCAAATGGGGTCGAGCGTGTTGGGTTATGTGGTGCACCCCTGCAGGGAAGTTTATCTATTCGAATAGCTGTGATCTTCGGTAACATGACGACTTGGAGTTGTACCTTGACCTTATGACAACTAGAACCGGATACTTAATAAAACACACCCTTCCAAGTGCCAGATATAACCCGGTGATCGCTCTCTAATAGGGCGACGAGGAGGGGATCGCCGGGTAGGTTTATGCTATGCGATGGTACTTGGTGAACTTACCATCTACTCTCTTCTTCATGCTGCAAGATGGAGGTGGCCAGAAGCGTAGTCTTCGACATGATTAGCTATCCCCCTCTTATTCTGGCATTCTATAGTTCAGTCCACCGATATGGCCCTTTACACATATACCCATGCATATGTAGTGTAGATCCTTGCTTGCGAGTACTTTGGATGAGTACTCACGGTTGCTTTTCTCCCCCTTTTCCCCCTTTTCTTTCTACCTGGTTGTCGCAACCAGATGCTGGAGCCCAGGAGCCAGACGCCATCGTCGACGACGACTCCTACTACACGCAGTGCCTCTCGCTACGCTCAGGCACCGACGATGACCTCGAGTAGTTTAGGAGGATCCTGTGCGGGAGGATCGCCTCTTCGATCTCAGATCCCAGTTTGTGCTAGCCATCTTATGGCAACTTGTTTAACTTATGTCTGCAGTCAGATATTGTTGCTTCCGCTGACTCGTCTATGATCGAGCACTTGTATTCGAGCCCTCTAGGCCCCTGGCTTGTATTATGATGCTTGTATGACTTATTTTATTTTTAGAGTTGTGTTGTGATATCTTCCCGTGAGTCCCTGATCTTGATCGTACATGTTTGCGTGTATGATTAGTGTACAATTGAATCGGGGGCGTCACAAGTTGGTATCAGAGCCGACTGCCTGTAGGAATCCCCCTTCCACACTCCTTGGCTGAAGTCGAGTCTAGTCATTGAAAAAAAACTTTTACTAACATGGCTGTGTGGCTTATGGGCCCACGTCGCCATTGGGTGGTATTAGGATCTTTTATTTCTCGTCTATACTCTGGGACTCTGATCTCTCTCCTATTCGGGTTTAATGAATTTACTAAAAGCTAACTTTAGGTTCTCGAAAATACTTTCTCCCGGAGAGCCCCTTCCGTCCAGAGGATCATCGGCTGCACAAGAAGATTTCGAAGATACTCTCCAATATTCTCTCGAGACCTTGTGCCCGTTGCTTTTGCAATTCCCTACCACCGAGATATCCCTATGGATAAATGCTTACACCTGTCGTTCTTACTTTTATTCCCAATCGATCTTGTTATTACAAGATACCCCGAAATTCTCTCTATTGCTACGAGAGAACTCTGTGCCTACTGCCTTACAGTTTCTGCTCGCCTGAATACACCTACAAATTAATCCTCACACATACCGAGGATTTGTTTCTCCCCAGTTCTTCATCTGTTTCACAAAAGTCTTCGAAATACTATTTGATCTTTAGAAAATCCTCAACAACATGTTGTTCTAGAAATTCTTACTTGCTAGCATTATGGTTAATCCCATAAGTCTCGTAATCTTAATGGCATCCCTTGTCATTATCATTTTGAGTCTGTTGATTCAATATGTTAAGAATGCTCGCAATCCTCAATCAAATCCTAGAATTCATCCTTCCAGCTCAGACATCATTTTAAACATGAGTTGGATCTCAACCAATAAAATTGCCATCGATTGTACCCCTAAGTCTACTCAACTTATCCATCCTTAATCAGAGCGTTTGCTTGTGATCCCTTGATTTGGAAATCGCAATTCCTTTGCATTTGAGATTTGAATTAGTTAGTTATTCCCATAATCTGATGCCTTTGCATTCTTTCTTCCTCTGATTAAGTACCGATACTCACATCAGCTCCGTTATGGACCGCCAAACCCATTGCTGGGTTGTTATCCGATGGTATCATACACATTCAAATCTTGTGAGTTCTTTCCCTGATGCATAATGCTTTGACAGCCATGCTCTAGTTTCGAGCTTGTGTTAATTACTCCTAAAAATTCATGGTATATGTTTCTAAGATGCCCCGATGGGTTGAACCTATGCATTCCTTAATATCTGTGAACCCGAAAGTTTTCACGGGTCATACTCCTCTGGTAATTCACCAGGTAGGTTTTGACACTGAAATCATTTTTATCTAGAGCAGTGAATGAAAGGTTATGCATTAAAGAAGTGGGAGTCGGCCTTGAACTTTGTGTTCATGCCCATGGACACGATGTAGATCCTATCATGGAAGCTTCTTGTAATAATAACTATTTCCTTGATGACTATCATCTGGTATCTGTGAATTGGTCTTTTGCGACCATGGTTCCGACCATTTTTTCTTCTTGATTCCATTTCTCGGACAAGTTAGAGTACTTGCCTTATGCAGATCAGTACGCCTGTCCAACCTCTACTTTGATCTATCGTCAAGTATTACCCCCCTGGTATCTCGAGATTATCGCGAAACTGCATAACTTCTTATGAGTTCTTCATCAAGTACTACATTCTCACTGATTCAAAATTTTCATGGGCTCTGAGTTATTAAACACTGAAAGACACCGATAACTGAATTGAGTTTGCATTGCGATTCAACAAGTACTAGAACTCTTCATTGCTTACAAATTTAATACTCAATCACATCAATCCTAGCCTATTTGACTATATCATTATCGTAATGATTGAAATTGTGCTACCTGGTCCTTATTCCCGGAGCACAACTTTCGACGCTGAGCTAAGCTTACGTCAATCTTCCTCGTCTTATCGTTCACCTCGAACATCAAGCTTGATTCCGAGTTGGTGTCGTATCCGTGGATCCAATAATCTTTCGTTGCAGTAGTCATTTTGTTTGATGCAGTCGTTGTTCGATTGCTTCGTCGTTGAGCCTCTCGACAAAATCTGTTGTGATCATCATCAACATTTTGACTCCTTCCAAGAATATCAACCAAATTCATGATGACAAGTACCATCTTTGCCCTTGATTATTTGTATTATCATCGACCACTTTATTGCCTTCCGTTCAACACAAACTTGTTCGTGTTTTGTATACCTTGAGTTCCTTGCTATCCAGCATTTGTTCTTCTTTACCTTGGAGTATTACCATCTTTTATGCCAAGAATGTTGTGAGAATTGCTCCACCTCTTAAATAATTCTTGGTATTATGATACTTCACACCATCACCATTGTTTCTTGGTCCACGTGCTGATTCTAACCGGGACACCAACAAGTGAACGGTGATGACCCTATTGCTTTGAAGTGAATGATCGATAGTTTCATTCTAATTCTTTTGTTCATTAAGTCACCATTCTAACATTGTTCGTGCGACCCAGCCCATATTTTCGAGTGCACCTTTCAACCAATGTTTAAATTGGGTGTGTTTCCTCGAGCATACCTCATTGTATCATTTGATCTAACAATTGTTATCTCCTTGTTCACCTAATTGTGGAGATCCATCTTTTGGAAATCTCAATGAATTGTCGCTGAGTTCATTAGCCACCCCTTCATCCTCTCGTTGGTTTAAATGATGAACTCATGTGTCGGAACTCGCTCCATAGTTCATTTCCCGAGAACCATACATTGTCATCTCGTCAATTTGTGTTGCACCTTTTCTTCCTAGGTATCCTGCCACCAATCAGAACCGAATCTCGATCTGATATGATGGTTGGAACATATTTCCAAGAGATATAACACTGGTCTTTATGTGACCCGGTAAGGTGATGTCATGCCTAGCACACCTGGCCGGAGGCCCTGTTGTTATAGTTTCCTTTTCAGCAAGATTATCCATTCTTCCATGAGGAAATTGTAAGACTTATTCTATAAGTTGTTTCCGATGGATCCTTTGTATCCAAAGCCTGACCTTTGCTTGAAGACCATGCCAATGCTATCTCGAAGCAGGTCTGTGGTACTCCGATTTTCAATAAGAGCATTTGAAGAACAATGCTAAATTTTTCTTTATCAAATTATCCAAACACTATTGTATGGGTAATGTCATGAAATTTCCCTCCCCTTACATAAAGGGTTTTCTACATTATATATTGTCACGGATATCATGCTCTGCTTGTCCTTGGGAAGGATATACCCCTGAAATATGTGTTTAAACACATTTTCCTTTCCATTGTTCTGTTTAGTCTGATGATCACATCTTTCTTTCCATTGGTTTGTTTAACCTTTCTTGTGATCTATATGATCTAAGCAGTAATATTTCCCTGCTTATGTAAACACCTCGGTGTAAAATTCTGTCAGTAAGACCCTGTTACTTTTGTTGATGACATTCCGGTAACCACCGATGGACGAGAACTTTGCCTACTGGTCCACCTCGTTTTAATGAGCAGGAAAATGGTTCTCTTCGTCCCTCGCCCTTGGTACCAACGATGCTGCCAACATAACTAACTGGTTATTCTCTGACATGCCTTGCTTACATGATCGTGCAAGACGTCACCCCTCTTCCTACTTTTTACCCACATGGTGGGCCCATAACCCACAGTTCCACAGGATCGAAACTTAACTCTCCTGTACACCCCCGGTTTCCAAAGTTACTCCTCGCGCGTGGCCTCGTATATAATTCACGAGCCACCTCCGAAAGATCATCAAGTCTGGTATCAGACACAATGCTTATTCCCGATCGCTCTGAACCCCATTCACACTCTCGGTTGGGCGTTAAATGATTACCCATCCGCTTAAAACTTCTCACGCCTTCTTTTATCTCTCTCGGTGATTTTCCCGAGTTTCAATTTGAGAGTTACTTTCCGCCACCTTCCCCCGATGTTATTGACCAGATAGTCAACCATGCAGAGGTCCGTTCTTCTGGAATACCCACCCTTTATTCTTTCGTAAGTATGATAGAGTTCTCAAAGAAAGGATGTCGACTTCATCATGATGACCTGAAGCAGAGAAATGAAGACATCAACGTAATGGATCGACCTCTTCGAGAAGAGCAACCAAGACCGAGAAGAATCGTTAGAATTTCGTGACCTAGTCTTTCCCCCTTATTCCACCCCTTAAATCTCGGGACGAGATTTCTTGTAGTGGAGGAGAATTGTGACACCCGGATAATTAAGCTACAGTGATCCCCCGCTAATGATGCCACGTCACCTCGGTTACTGTTGATAGACTCTCGATAGTTCAAAAACGAAACAAATTCAAAATTTAATAAAAGGCAAACAATAAAAGTTTTCAAATATTAAAACCAAATTGTTCGGGTTGTGCCAAATAATGCATAAGTAATTATGGTGGAGAAACCAAACTTTTATAAACTGTTTAACTACTCTAGAATAAATAAGACATTAGCAAAGACAATTAATTAAATGCCTTTTACAGTTAATAAAATACTAAGCTGTTTTATTTTGTCACCAACCTTTTGGGGCTTTGGGGTATTTTGAAACACTAATTTAGGCACTACTTATATATTTTATAAAACAAAATTATATAGAATATGAAATAGAAAACTAATAGAAAGAAAATAAATAAAAGGAAAAGCTAAAACAAATAAAAAGGCAGGGAGAGAGATAAAAACACACTGGAGCTCCCCCTCTCCTTGGGCCGAATGGCCCAACTGACCATCCAGGCCACCAGGAGGCCCACCCATCCCACCTTATCACCCTGAGCAACGAAACCCTAACCCCGCCCGACATCCCACTCGCACTCCCTCTCCTCCCCTGGATCTAGATCGAGGACGCGGCGCCCCGACCCCTTTGCCGCTCGTCATCGACCGCGCCCGAGGCCACCGCACCACCTAGCGCCAGCTGCCGTTGCCGACCACCACTGCCTCGACCCCATCGTCGTTCGTCGCCGCGCATCGTCCCCATCCTCCTCCTCGCCGGACTGCCTCCCCATCTCCGACGCCGTCGTCCCCGTCGTCTACCCCGAGCCCTGCTGCCCTAGTCCCTACGGCCCCGCGGTGAGGAACCCCGACCATCCTTCCCGCGCTCCAAAGATACGCCGCGCTTCTTCCCCGAAAGCACGACCCGCGCCCGACTCACTTCAAGCCCCGACGCGCGTGCCCGTGCCGCAACTCGCACTGCAGCTCGCCGGATCCGCCGCTCGCCTCCGCACCGCTTCTCGCCACCGCTGCCTACTCCTGTTGCCGCAACCGCCTACGCCTGGGGCCGCGCCAGCTGCGCTCACCGTTTCCCCCACCGCGCCTTTGCTCCCGCTGCTGAACCCCCTTGGCCGCCGACCGTGCCGTAGCCGCCCCACGCCCGTCACTGTTCGGCCGATGTTGCAGCTGCTCTTGCCACTGCCAATTCTTCCTGCTGCCGTCGCGCCAGGCCCCGGCCGGCCTCACCAGCGCCGCGGTCACCGTGCCACCGCTGCCTACCTCGCCGCCCTGACCGCCTACGCATGCCCCATCATTGCCTGGCCACACCTGGCCTCGCCCCGCTTCCCCTGGCTGGTGCCTTGCCCCGCCTCAAAGAGCCTTCGTCTCACTGGTCGCACCTCGCCCGCCAGCTCTGGTCTTGGCTGCTGCAGACTGCGCTCAAGGCCGAGACCAGCGCCGGCGCGACATCGCCTCACTACCAGGAAAGGTTGCGGTTCCGCCCGCTGCCCTCTAGCGCCCTCTAGCGCCCGTGCACGTTAGGGCCCTCTGGCCCATTGACAGCCGGGCCCCACGCCACAGAACGTTTTAATTTAAAAAAGAGAATCGAAATAATAATAAAAATAAATAAATAGTAAATTAATTAATTAAAGAATTAATTAACTTAATTAATCCAGATTAGATTAACCTAATCAATTAATTAAACTTATTTAATCCTGCTTAATAAAACCCTAATTAACATGTTAGCCTATGATATGTGGGTCCCACTGGACCCATAGTCCAGGTTTGACTTGTCAGCTGGGTTTGACCTGCTGACGTCATGGTGATGTCATGCTGACATCACCTTTCACTGTTCTGGATAATGTTCGATTTAAATAATAAAATAAATTTCAAAATGCATAAAACTTTGATAAATCATAGAAAATAAACCATAGCTCGGATGAAAATGCTTTATACATGAAAGTTGCTCAGAACGAAGAGACGAATCCGGATACGCAGCCCGTTCGCCCGCCACACATCCCTAGCATAGCAAACACGCAACTTTCCCCCTCCGGTTCATCTGTCCAAAAACGCGAAACACCGGGAATACTTTCCCGGATGTTTCCCCCCTTCGCCGGTACCACTTCCTACCGCGTTAGGGCACACCTAGCACCACGCATTGTCATGTTTCCATCGTCATGCTTATGTTTGCATTATATTTATTGTTTCTTCCCCCTCTTCTCTCGTTAGACACCGAGACCGACGCCGCTGCTACCCAGTACGACTACGGTGTCGACGGCCCCTTCTTCTTGCCAGAGCAACCAGGCAAGCCCCCCCCCCCTTGATCACTAGATATCACCTATTCTTCTCTATACTGCTTGCATTAGAGTAGTGTAGCCTATTAGTGTTTTCTGTTTATCCTATCCTGATGCATAGCCTGTCATTGTTGCTACAGTTGTTACCCTTACCCGCAATCATAAATGCTTAGTATAGGATGCTAGTATTCCATCAGTGGCCCTACACTCTTGTCCGTTTGCCATGCTATACTACTGGGCCGTGATCACTTCGGGAGGTGATCACGGGCATATTCTATATACTTTACAACTGTTACATTTCTTATGATATTGTTCGGAGATGGGGGTTGAAGGGCCAGGTGGCTCCATCCTGGTAGAGGTGGGCCTGGGTTCCCGACGGCCCCCGACTGTTACTTTGTGGCGGAGCGACAGGGCAGGTTGAGACCACCTAGGAGAGAGGTGGGCCTGGCCCTGGTCAGCGTCCATGGTTACTTCATAATAACACGCTTAACGAGATCTTGGTATTTGATCTGAGTCTGGCCACTGGCCTATACGCACTAACCAACTACGTTGGAACAGTTATGGGCACTCGACGTCATGGTATCAGCCGAAGCCTTCGCGACGTCAGCGACTGAGCGGCGCGCGCCGGATTGGACTGGAACACCTGCTAGGCTAGGTCTGCTTCCGGCCGCCCTCGCAACATGCAGGTGTGCAATGGGCGATGGGCCCAGACCCCTGCGCCATAGGATTTAGACCGGCGTGCTGACCTCTCTATTGTGCCTAGGTGGGGCTGCGACATGTTGATCTTCCGAGGCCGGGCATGACCCAGGACAGTGTGTCCGGCCAAATGGGATCGAGCGTGTTGGGTTAAGTGGTGCACCCTTGCAGGGAAATTTATCTATTCGACTAGCCGTGATCTTCGGTAACGGGATGACTTGGAGTTCTATCTTGACCTTATGACAACTAGAACCGGATACTTAATAAAACACACCCTTCCAAGTGCCAGATATAACCCGGTGATCGCTCTCTAACAGGGCGATGAGGAGGGGATCGCCGGGTAGGTTTATGCTATGCGATGCTACTTGGTGAACTTACCATCTACTCTCTTCTTCATGCTGCAAGATGGAGGTGGCTGTGCGTAGTCTTCACGTGATTAGCTATCCCCTCTTATTCGCATTCTGTAGTTCACCCACCGATATGGCCCTTTACACATATACCCATGCATATGTAGTGTAGCTACTTGCTTGCGAGTACTTTGGATGAGTACTCACGGTTGCTTTTCTCCCCCTTTTCCCCCTTTCCTTTCTACCTGATTGTCGCAACCAGATGCCGGAGCCCAGAGCGACGCCATCGTCGACGACGACTCCTACTGCACCGGAGGTGCCTACTACTACGCTCGGACGCCGACGACGACCGAGAGTAGTTTAGGAGGATCCTGCAGGAGGCCCGCGCCTCTTCGATCTGTATCCCAGTTTGTGCTAGCCATCTTATGGCAACTTGTTTAACTTATGTCTGCACTCATATATTGTTGCTTCCGCTGACTCGTCTATGATCGAGCACTTGTATTCGAGCCCTCGAGGCCCCTGGCTTGTATTATGATGCTTGTATTACTTATTTTATTTTTAGAGTTGTGTTGTGATATCTTCCCATGAGTCCCTGATCTTGATCATACACGTTTGCGTGTATGATTAGTGTACATTGAGTCGGGGCGTCACAATACTTTTCCTAGCTATAAGCAAAAGGAAAATCTTTAGTTTCTTGAGAAATTATAATATTCCAAGGTCATTTTTTAATGGAAAACCACTATCCACAACAACCATATGTCTATAAAAAGATTTAACAGTAAAAACAACATCGATAGTAAGCATTTATCTAATGGTATCCATCATGTCACTCAATTCTATCTCTTCACAAGTTAATTTCAGATTGTCCCAAAGCACAAGTAACGGTGCAAAATACCGCAGATCCCTCCGTAGGGTCCCAAGCGCGGATGGAAGTCTGGGATCAGAGATCACACGAGGGATTTTCCCAGGTTCAGGCCTCCGTATAGTAATACACTACATCCTTGTCGCTTTGTTTATTCATGGTGGAGGGATACCTCAAGTGAGGGGTTAGAATGGTGTATGATTTTACTAGTGAGAGTCTGAGATCAGATGATCATGATGGCTCTCTGGCCTTCCCTTATATAGATGGTGGATGCCTAGGGTTTGCAGTGAAGGAAGATGTGATCTCTAGCGTCGTTGTCTTGTCAGGAAAGAGGGTCCTCGGCGTCATCCTTAGGGTTTTCCCCTTGCCTTGGGCCTTGTGGGCCCTGGTAAGGCCTGAGTTCGGGCTCCCTCGGGTGAGCCACCCCTGGTGCGTGGCACTTTCAGTAGCCCCCGAGCACGACGGAGGTCGCAGAAGCAGTCTTCGAGACCTTCAGCAGGCTCTTGCCCTTCTTGATGTTGTTCCCTAGTCTTTGTTCTATGGGAGGTTGGATACTGATCTCCTGCAGCCGCTATGTTCTCTAGGGGTTTGTGAGACCAGATGACTCCTTTAACTCATGGATATACCGGATCCCAGTTGGGAAATGGTTTAAGGTGTATCCGATAATCTTGGTTGCAATGATGATGACGCCACGATTCCCGCACCTGCCCACGACCATGGCCCATTTCCCAACCGGGCTCCAGCATGGCCCGGAATTAAAGGTGCCATCTGGGAGTGCAACCCCCTGGAGAACACGGTGGTTGCAGGAGATCAGTATCTGACCTCCCATAGAAGAAAGACTGGGGAACAACATCAAGAAGGGCAAGAGCCCACCGAAGGTTTCGAAGACTACTTTTGTGACCTCCGTAGTGCTCTGGGGCTACTGATGGTGCCATGCACCCAGTGTGGCTCACCTGAGGGAGTCCGGCCTCAGGCCTCACCAGGGCCCATAAGGCCCAAGGCAAGGACAAAACCCTAAGGATGACGTCTAGGACCTTCTTACATGACAAGACAAGGGCAGCAGCGCCAGAGATCTCATATGCCTTCTCTATAAACACTAGGCCTCCGCCGTCTATATAAGGGGAGGCCAGGGAGCCCGCATGATCATCTGGTCTCAGATAGAAACTCTTGGTAGCAACATCATACACCTCGTAACCCCTCGCACGAGGTATCTCTCCACCATGAATAAACAAAACAAGCAGGATATAGAGTATTACTCGACGGAGGCCCGAACCTGGGTAAACCCCTCGTGTGATCTTTGATCCCAGACTTCCAGTCACACTTAGACACCTACCGAGGGATCTGATGGTATTTCACACCGTTAACAAGTGTCCCCCCTCCCCACAAGGTCCTTCTAAATTTGAATCCTTCCTAACGTTTGATAAAGGCTTCAACCACTGTCGTCTCATGATCAAAACTCAAATTATATAATCCCACATAGGAATCTTTCAAGGGGTTTGTCACCAACTTACTAGTGTTCCTAAATTCTACATTGTCCCCAGCCCCGACTTTCCTTTTACAATTCTTATAAAATATCCCTTGAAGTTTCAGTAAAATAGACCAAATGTGTAAATCTCCCACTTTTGGCTTGATCCTGGAGAGACATATCCTTTTAACATATTTGTTGAGCAACACAGGTTGCCATAATCCATCCATTGTTTCCAATTTCCATAGTCATTTGGTGTACATGTTTGTTCATAAGGTCAGTATTGAGAATCCCTAAAACTCCTTGGTCTTTGGGTCAACAACAAGTTTTTCCAATTAACCAGGTGACATTTCTTCTTATCCTCATCACCGTGCTACACAAATCTAGCCATAAGAAACCACCTATCTTTTATACTCCCGTAGGGATAGGATAAAAGTACATCATGTAGGAGGAATATTAACCAAGCAAAATTGCACTAAAGTTATCCTACGAGTAATATTTAGCCATTATATTTTCCATGCCAACAACCACATCTTTTTTTAGTTGGTTCTCTACCCCCACCCGATGTTTTTTCTAGGGTTTTTATCATTTATGCCACTAGTTGTGTCCCACTACTCAGTTTTGCCATTACAAGTTACATCCACTCAAAAATGCCATCGATTCGTGAGATGCTTGCTAAAAAATGCCATTAGATATTAAAATATACCATCAGTCTGTTAGATGTTTGCTAAAAAATGCCATTAGACATTGTTATTTTCACGTCAAACCCGTTGACCATGTTATATGACAAAAATAAGCCTAGACCCACATGTCAGTTCTCTCTATCTCACAATGATAAGTGTGGCTCCACTTGTCAGGAGTAACCAAGCGAATAATTTTACAGGAAAATAAGAACGCTGTTGGGAACAAGTGGGCCCCATACTTTATTGTATTGAGATAGAGGGAAACTGGCATGTTGGTTCATAGGTACTTATGTCATTATAACATGGCAAAAGAGATTTGAGATCACAATAATGGTGTCCAATGGCATTTTTGAGGATGTGTCTAACGAAGCAATGGCATTTTTGAGCAGTTAAAATTTCTAGTGGAAAAACTGAATAGTGAGACACAACCGGTGGCATAAATGATAAAAACCCTCCTTTCTAATCCTAACATTTGAGACACGTATTCCCGGGTATTTTAGAGGAATTTCCCCCATTTTAGAAGCCAATATTTCCTTATAAATATCAATTTTACTGTCAGCATCTCCAAACAAATAAAGTTCACTTGTATGAAAATTAATACTAAAGCCATACATTTGTCCAAAAGCACAGAAGATAAATTTAAAATTCCTAGCACTTTCAACATAATCTCTAAGGAAAAAGATGGTGTGTTCATCATACTGTAGAATATTCACCCCATGATCTACAACATCTTCGAAAACACCTTTAACTACATTAATTATTTTTGATTTCTCCATAATTATAGCAAGAGCATCAACAGCAAAATCAAATAGCAGAGGGGAAAGATCATCCCCCTGTCTGAGCCCTTTGTGAGTATTAAAATATGGTCTTGTCTCATCATTCACCTTAACACCAAGATGCCCGCCTATAATAGTTTACATAACTCAGTCACACCAATTATGAGGGAACCCTTTCAATGGCAACATCTGGTAAACAGAGGGTATTTGATCTTTTCATACGCCTTCTCAAAATCAATTTTAGACAATTAAGCACTCTTTTTTATGATGAATTGAAAACAAAGCTTCAAGCAAAATCATTACACCTTCCATGTTGTACCTCCCTCTAACAAAAGCAGTTTGAGTAAGGAAGATCACATGGTCTTCCACCACACTGATTATATTCATCAACACCTTAGTAATTATCTTAAAGCTCACATTTAGCACCAAATTGGCCTAGATTTCTAGTTTCTGGGACAAGAGTAAAGATCTCATAATTCAGTCTAGCAATACCTAACTTCCCCTCATGGAAATCATCAAGTAATACCTTCAGATCCCACTTAACTAGCTCCCGGTAATGCTGATAGAATTCAACAAGAAGACCATCAGGACCAGGACTCTTGTTTTTTCTTGTTAAATACAACAACTTTTGATCCTTCCATAGTTAAAGGCTTTGCTAAGAGAAACATTAGAATCCTATGCTTTCCCAAAAAATAATATAAAAATTGGCCATATACTCCATTAGCCAGGCACCCCCTTCAAACAGCCCTCCTCTTGAATGAGAGAATACATCTTGTTTTTACTTCTCCTTCCATTAACTTTAGCATGATAGTATCTAGTGTTACTATCACCCTCTTTTGTTTCTTTCTCCTTGCATCTTTGTAGCCATTTCATCTCTTCCTATTTAAGTAATCTGCCCAACTACACCCTAAGCTCTTTCTGCTCTTTTCTATCATAGGCAGAAAGACCATGAATCTCAACATTTTTATCGATGATATCTAACTTAGCTAGGACCTGTAGTTTCAATTTTCTATATAAAGTTTGCTCATTTTTGTTCCAACCCCTTACTTTGGTCCTCATCATTCTCAATATTTACCCACCATTTATCTAGATTATATCCAGATTGGGGCTCCAACTAGATTTTCCTAATCAAGTCATCAAGATCTACTCTTAAAATCCAAGAATTTTCAAACCCGAAAATAGATTTCGTATGTATCTGAGATGTAGTTTCTAAGAAAAGAGGTGTGTGTGTGTGATCGACACTCCCTCTCTTGAAGGAAATATACCCTAAAGGCAATAATGAAGTTATTATTTATATTTCCTTATATCATGATAAATGTTTATTATTCATGCTAGAATTGTATTAACCGGAAACTTAGTACATGTGTGAATACATAGACAAACAGAGTGTCACTAGTATGCCTCTACTTGACTAGCTCGTTGAATCAAAGATGGTTAAGTTTCCTAGCCATAGACATGAGTTGTGATTTGATTAACGGGATCACGTCATTAGAGAATGATGTGATTGACTTGAACCATTCCGTTAGCGTAGCACTTGATAGTTTAGTATGTTGCTATTGCTTTCTTCATGACTTATACATGTTCCTATGACTATGAGATTATGCAACTCCCGAATACCGGAGGAACACTTAGTGTGCTACCAAACGTCACAACATAATTGGGTGATTATAAAGGTGCTCTACAGGTGTCTCTGATGGTACTTGTTGAGTTGGCATAGATCGAGATTAGGATTTGTCACTCCGATTGTCGGAGAGGTATCTCTATGCCCTCTCGGTAATGCACATCACTATAAGCCTTGCAAGCAATGAAGGAAATATGCTCTAGAGGCAATAATAAAGTTATTATTTATTTCCTTATTTCATGATAAATGATTATTATTCATGCTAGAATTGTATTAACTGGAAACATGATACATGTGTGAATACATAGACAAACATATAGTCACTAGTATGCCTCTACTTGACTAGCTCATTAATCAAAGATGGTTATGTTTCCTAACCATAGACATGTGTTGTTATTTGATTAATGGTATCACATCATTAGGAGAATGATGTGATTGACATGACCCATTCCGTTAGCCTAGCACTTGATCGTTTAGAATATTGCTATTGCTTTCTTCATGACTTATACATGTTCTGATAACTATGAGATTATGCAACTCCGTTTACCGTAGGAACACTTTGGTACTACCAAACGTCACAACGAATCGGGTGATTATAAAGGAGTACTACAGGTGTCTCCAAAGGTACATGTTGGGTTGGCGATTTCGAGATTAGGTTTTGTCACTCCGATTGCTCGGAGAGGTATCTCGGCCTTCTCGGTAATACACATCATATAAGCCTTGCAAGCATTGCAACTAATAAGTTAGTTGCGAGATGATGTATTACGGAACGAGTAAAGAGACTTGCCGGTAATGAGATTGAACTAGGTATTGATACCGACGATCGAATCTCGCAAGTAACATACCGATGACAAAGGGAACAACGTATGTCGTTATGCGGTTTGACCGATAAAGATCTTCGAGAATATGTAGGAACCAATATGGGAATCCAGGTTCCGCTATTGGTTATTGACCAAGAATAGTTCTCGGTCATGTCTACATAGTTCTTGAACCCGTAGGGTCCGCACGCTTAAGGTTTCGGCGATGCTTATATTATGAGTTTACATGTTTTGATGTACCAAGGAGTTCGGAGTCCCGGATGAGATCGGGACATGACGAGGAGTCTCAAATGGTCGAGACGTAAAGATTCATATATTGGATGATATGTTTAGGCTAAGGGTCAAGCCCATGAGGCTTTAGGTCGGTGCAAAAGGAGTTTTATGAGGCCGGGGGCCAAACGCCGGAGACCTCGGCGTCTGGCCCTGGGCCGACGCCGAGGCCCATGGCGTCTGGGCCGACGCCGAGGCCCATGGCGTCGGGCGACGCCAAGGATTGTGGCGTTTGGTCCTCGAGTCCGAGTGGGACTCTTGCCTTTCGGCAAAACCGACTTTGAGGAGGCTTTTGCTCCAAGTTTCACCCCGGCTCAACATATAAATAGAGGGCAGGGCTAGCACCAAAGACACAACAATTGATCCCTTGGATCTCTTAGCCGTGCGGTGCCCCCTCCACCATATTCCACCTCGGTCATATCGTCATGGAGTTTAGGCGAAGCCTCGCGCCGTAGAGCATCATCATCGCCACCACGCCGTCGGTTGACGGAACTCATCCCCGACACTTTGCTGGATCGAGTCCGGGATCGCCATCGAGCTGAACGTGCTGAACTCGGAGGTGCCGTACGTTCGGTGCTTGGATCGGTCGGATCGTGAAGATGTACGACTACATCAACCGCGTTGTCATAACGCTTCCGCTTACGGTCTACGAGGGTACGTGGACAATACTCTCCCCTCTCGTTGCTATGCCATCACCATGATCTTGCGTGTGCGTAGGAATTTTTTTGAAATTACTACGTTCCCCAACAAGCAATGTGACTAATGAGTTAGTTCGGGAAGATGCATTACGGAACGAGTAAAGAGACTTGCCGGTAACGAGATTGAACCAGGTATTGAGATACCGACAATCGAATCTCGGGCAAGTAACATACTGATGACAAAGGGAACAACGTATATCGTTATGCGGTTTGACCGACATAGATCTTCGTAGAATATGTGGGAGCCAATATGAACATCCAGGTTCCGCTATTGGTTATTCACCGGAGACGTGTCTCGGTCATGTCTACATAGTTCTCGAACCCGTATGGTCCGCACGCTTAACGTTCGGTGACGATCGGTATTATGAGTTATGTGTTTTGATGTACCGAAGATAGTTCGGAGTCCCTGATGTGATCACGGACATGATGAGGAGTATTCAAATGGTCGAGACATAAAGATTGATATATTGGATGACTATATTCGGACACCGGATGAGTTCCGGGGGTCACCGGATAATTATCGAAGTGTCGGGGTTTATCGGAACCCCCGGGGGAACTAATGGGCCAACATGGGCCTTGTGTGAGAGAGGAGGGGGGCGTAGGGCTGGCCGCACCCCCCTTGAGGAGTCTGAATTGGACTAGGAAGGGGGGCGACGTCCCTATTTCCTCCCTCTCTCCCTCTCCTTCCTTCCCCCTTCCTCCTCCTAGTTGGACTAGGAAAGGGGGAGTCCTACTCCTACTAGGAGGAGGACTCCTCCCCTCCTTGGCGCGCCACAAGGTCCGGCCGGCCTCCCCCTTGCTCCTTTATATACAGGGGTAGGCGGGCACCCTAGAAGACAACAACAGGCATTGTCTTAGCCGTGTGCGGTGCCCTCCTCCACCATAATCCACCTCGGTTATATTGTTGCAGTGCTTAGGTAAAGCCCTGCGCCGGTAGCTTCATCATCACCATCATCAGGCCGTCGTGCTGACAAAGCTCTCCCTCGACACTCAGCTGGATCAAGAGTTCGTGGGACGTCACCGAGCTGAACGTGTGCAGATCGCGGAGGTGCCGTACTTTCAGTACTAGGATCGGTCGGATCGTGAAGACGTATGACTACATCAACCGCGTTGTCATAATGCTTCCGCTTTCGGTCTACGAGGGTACGTGGACAACACTCTCCCCTCTCGTTGCTATGCATCACCATGATCTTGCGTGTGTGTAGGAAATTTTTGAAATTACTACGTTCCCCAACAGTTGTATCAAAGCTAGGTTTATGCGTAGATGTTATATGCATGAGTAGAACACAAATGAGTTGTGGGCGATAATAGTCATACTGCTTACCAGCATGTCATACTTTGATTCGGCGGTGTTGTTGGATGAAGCGGTCCGGACCGACATTACGCGTACGCTTACGCGAGACTGGTTCTACGCGTACGCTCAGCACCAAAGACACAACAATTGATCCCTTGGATCTCTTAGCCGTGTGCGGTGCCCCCCTCCACCATATTCCACCTCGGTCATATCATCGCGGAGTTTAGGCGAAGCCTGCGCCGATAGAGCATCATCATCGCCACCACGCCGTCAGGTCGACGGAACTCATCCCCGACACTTTGCTGGATCGGAGTCCGGGGATCGTCATCGAGCTGAACGTGTGCTGAACTCGGAGATGCCGTACGTTCGGTGCTTGGATCAGTCGGATCGTGAAGACGTATGACTACATGAACCGCGTTGTCAGAACGCTTCCGCTTACGGTCTACGAGGGTACGTGGACAATACTCTCCCCTCTCGTTGCTATGCCATCACCATGATCTTGCATGTGCGTAGGAATTTTTTGAAATTACTACGCTCCCCAACAAAGGCATCCGAGCCAGGTTTTATGCGTTGATGTTATATGCACGAGTAGAACACAAGTGAGTTGTGGGTGATACAAGTCATACCGCTTACCAAAGATGTCATACTTTGGTTCGGCGGTATTGTGAGATGAAGCGCCCGAACCGACATTACGCCAGACGCTTACGCGAGACTGGTTTCACCGCCAAGAGCACTCGTTGCTTAAAGGTGACCGGCGGGTGTCTGCTCTCTCACTTTAGTTGAACTGAGTGTGGCTACGCCCGGTCCTTGCGAAGGTTAAAACAACACCAACTTGACAAACTATCGCTGTGGTTTTGATGCGAGGTAAGAACGGTTCTTGCTCAGCCCGTAGCAGCCACGTAAAACTTGCAACAACAAAGTAGAGGACGCCTAACTTTTTTTGCAGGGCATGTTGTGATGTGATATGGTCAAGACGTGATGATATATTTTATTGTATGAGATGATCATGTTTTGTAACCGAAGTTATCGGCAATCGGCAGAGCCATATGGTTGTCGCTTATTGTATGAAATGCAAAGCCATGTAATTGCTTTACTTTATCACTAAGCGGTAGCGGTAGTCGAGAAGCAATAGTTGGCGAGACGACAACGATGCTACGATGGAGATCAAGGTGTCGCTACCGGTGACAATGGTGATCACGACGGTGCTTTCGGAGATGGAGATCACAAGCACAAGATGATGATGGCCATATCATATCACTTATATTGATTGCATGTGATGTTTATCCTTTGTGCATCTTATCTTGCTTTGATTGACGGTAGCATTTTAAGATGATCTCTCACTAAAATTATCAAGACGTGTTCTTCCCGAGTATGCACCGCTGCCAAAGTTCGTCGTGCCTGCACACCACGTGATGATCGGGTGATAAGCTCTCGTCCATCTACAACGGTGCAAGCCAGTTTTGCACACGCGAATACTCAAAGTTAAACTTGACGAGCCTAGCATATGCAGATATGGCCTCGAACACGGAGACCGAAAGGTCGAGCGTGAATCTTATAGTAGATATGATCAACATAGTGATGTTCACCATTGAAAACTACTCCATCTCACGTGATGATCGGTTATGGTTTAGTTGATTTGGATCACGTGATCACTTAGATGACTAGAGAGATGTCTGCCTAAGTGGGAGTTCTTAAGTAATATGATTAATTGAACTTAAATTTATCATGAACTTAGTCCCGGTAGTATTTTTGCAAATTATGTTGTAGATCAATAGCTCGCGTTGTTGCTTTCAAATGTTTATTTTGATATGTTCCTAGAGAAAATTGTGTTGAAAGATGTTAGTAGCAATGATGCAGATTGGATCCGTGATCCGAGGTTTATCCTCATTGCTGCAAAGAAGAATTATGTCCTTAATGCACCGCTAGGTGATGCACCTATTGCAGGAGCAGATGCGACGTTATGAACGCTTATTAGCTCAATATGAGCATATGCGACGTTATGAACGCTTTTAGCTCAATATGATGACTACTTGATAGTTTAGTGCACCATGCTTAACGGATTAGAATCGGGACTTCAAAGATGTTTTGAACGTCATGGACCATATAAGATGTTCCAGGAATTGAAGTTAATATTTCAAGCAAATACCCGAGTTGAGAGATATGAAGTCTCCAACAAGTTCTATAGCTAAAATATGGAGGAGAATCGCTCAACTAGTGAGCATGTGCTCAGATTGTCTGAGTACTTCAATCGCTTGAATCAAGTGGGAGTTAATCTTCCAGATAAGATAGTGATTGACAGAATTCTCTAGTCACCGTCACTAAGTTAGTAGAACTTCGTGATGAACTATAGTATGCAAGGGATGACGAAAAAGATTCTCGAGCTCTTCGCGATGCTAAAATTGGCGAAGGTAGAAATCAAGAAAAACATCAAGTGTTGATGGTTGACAAGACCACTAGTCTCAAGGAAAAGGGCAAAGGGAAGAAGGGGAACTTCAAAAGGAACGGCAAGCAAGTTGCTGCTCGAGTGAAGAAGCCCAAGTCTGGACCTAAGCCTGAGACTAAGTACTTTTGCTGCAACGGAACTGGTCACTGGAAGCGGAACTACCCCTGAATATTTGGTGGATAAGAAGGATGGCAAAGTGAACAAGGCTATATTTGATATACAGGTTATTGATGTGTGCCTTACTAGTGTTTATAGTAGCCCCGAGTATTTGATACTTGTTCGGTTGCTAAGATTAGTAACTCAAACAGAGTTACGTAATAAACAGAGACTAGTTGAAGGGAAGTGACGATGAGTGTTGGAAGTAGTTCCAAGATTGATATGATCATCATCGCACACTCCCTATACTTTCGGGATTAGTGTTAAACCTAAATAAATGTTATTTGGTGTTTGCGCTGAGCATGAATATGATTTGATCATGTTTATTGCAAAACGGTTATTCATTTAAAGTCAAAGAATAATTGTTGTTCTGCTTACATGAATAAAACCTTCAATGGTCATACACCCAATCAAAATAGTTTTCAAAACGGTTATTCATTTAAAATCGAGAATAATTGTTGTTCTGCTTAAATGAATAAAACCTTCAATGGTCATACACCCAATGAAAATAGTTTGTTGGATCTCGATAGTAGTGATACACATATTCATAATATTGATGTCAAAAGATGCAAAGTTAATAATGATAGTGCAACTTATTTGTGGCATCGCCGCTTGGGTCATATCGGTGTAAAGCGCATGAAGAAACTCCATGCCGATGGGTTTTGGAATCACTTGATTATGAATCATTTGATGCTTGCGAACCGTGCCTTTTGGGCAAGATGACTGAAACTCCGTTGTTCGGAACAATGGAACGAGATACTGACTTATTGGAAATAATACATACCGATGTATGCGATCCAATGAGTGTTGATGCTCGTGGCAAGTATCGTTATTTTCTGACCTTCACAAGATGATTTGAGCAGATATGGGTATATCTTCTTGATGAAACATAAGTCTGAAATAGTTGAAAAGTTCAAAGAATTTCAGAGTGAAGTAGAAAATCATCGTAACAAGAAAATAAATTTTCCGCGATCTGATCGTGGAGATGAATATTTGAGTTACGAGTTTGGTCTTCAATTAAAACAAAGTGGAATAGTTTCACAGCTCACGCCACCGGAACACCACAACTTTATGGTGTGTCCGAACGTCAGAACCGTACTTTATTTTGATATGGTGCGATCAATGATGTCTCTTACCGATTTACCAATATCGCTTTTGGGGTTATGCATTAGAGACAGCTGCATTCACGCTTAATAGGGCACCATCTAAATCTGTTGAGACGACACCATATGAACTATGGTTTAACAAGAAACCTAAGCTGTCGCTTTCTTAAAAGTTTGAGTTGTGATGCTTATGTGAAAAAGTTTTCACCGATAAGCTCGAACCCAAATCGGAGAAGTGCGTCTTCATAGAATACCCAAAGGTAACTATTGGGTACACCTTCTATCACAGATCCGAAGGCAAGTTTTTCGTTGTTAAGATGGATCCTTTCTAGAGAAGAAGTTTCTCTCGAAAGAAGTGAGTGGGAGGAAAGTAGAACTTGATGAGGTAATTGTACCTTCTCCTTATTGGAAAGTAGTTCATCACGAAATCAGTTCTTCCTACACCAATTAGTGAGGAAGTTAATGATGATGATCATGAAACTTCAGATCAAGTTGCTACCAAACCTCGTAGGCCTTCCAGAGTAAAATCCGCACTGAGTGGTACGGTAATCGTGTTCGGAAGTCATGTTACTAGACCATGATGAACCTACGGACTATGAGGAAGCGATGATGAGCCCAGATTCGCGAAATGGCTTGAGGCCATGAAATCTGAGATAGGATCCATGTATGAGAACAAAGTATGGACTTTGATTGACTTGCTCGATGATCAGCAAGCCATGTTAAATAAATGGATCTTCAATAGGAAGACGGACACTGATAGTAGTGTTACTATCTACAAAGCTCGACTTGTCACAAAAAGGTTTTCGACAAGTTCAAGGTGTTGACTACAATGAGATTTTCTCAATCAGAAGCGATTCTTAAGTCTGTCCGAATCATGTTAGCAATTGCCACATTTTATGAAATCTGGCAAATGGATGTCAAAACTACATTCTTTAATGGATTTATTAAAGAAGAGTTGTATATGATGCAACCGAAGGTTTTGTCAATCCTAAAGGAGCTAACAAAATGTGCAAGCTCCAAATGATCCATCAATGGACTGGTGCAAGCATCTCGAGTTGGAATATATGCTTTGATGAGTTGATCAAAGATATGGTTTTATACAGACTTTTGGAGAAGCCTGTATTTACAAGAAAGTGAGTGGGAGCACTACAACATTTCGATAAGTATATGTGAATGACATATTGTTGATCGGAAATAATGTAGAATTATTCGCAAAGCATAAAGGAGTATTTGAAAGGAGTTTTTCAAAGAAGGACCTCGGTGAAGCTGCTTACATATTGAGCATCAAGATCTATTGAGATAGATCAAGACGCTTGATAAGTTTTTCAATAAGTACATACCTTGTCAAGATTTTGAAAAGGTTCAAAATGGAACAGTCAAAGAAAGAGTTCTTGCCTGTGTTACAAGGTGTGAAATTGAGTAAGACTCAAAGCCCGACCACGGCAGTAAGATAGAAAGAGAATGAAAGTCATTCCCTATGCCTCAGCCATAGGTTCTATAAAGTATGCTATGCTATGTACTGCACCTATTGTATACCTTGCTCTGAATTTGGCAAGGAGTACAATAGTGATCTAGGAGTAGATCATCGGACATTGGTCAAGAACATCCTTAGTGAGGACTAAGGAAATATTTCTCGATTATGGAGGTGATAAAAGAGCCCGCTGTAAAGAGTTACATCGATGCAAGCTTTTACACTAATCCAGATGACTCTAAATCTCTATCTGGATACATATTGAAAGTGGGAGCAATCAGCTAGAGTAGCTCCGCAAGAGCATTGTAGACATAGAATATTTGCAAAATACATACGACTCTGAATGTGATGACCCGCTGACTAAGCTTCTCTCACGAGCAAAACATGATCATACCTTAGTACTCTTTGGGTGTTAATCACATAGCGATGTGAACTAGATTATTGACTCTAGTAAACCCTTTGGGTGTTGGTCACATGACGATGTAAACTATGGGTGTTAATCACATACAGATGTGAATATTAGTGTTGAATCACATGATGATGTGAACTAAATTATTGACTCTAGTGCAAGTGGGAGACTGAAGGAAATATGCTCTAGAGGCAATAATAAAGTTATTATTTATTTCCTTATTTCATGATAAATGATTATTATTCATGCTAGAATTGTATTAACCGGAAACATAATACATGTGTGAATACATAGACAAACATATAGTCACTAGTATGCCTCTACTTGACTAGCTCATTAATCAAAGATGGTTATGTTTCCTAACCATAGACATGTGTTGTTATTTGATTAATGGGATCACATCATTAGGAGAATGATGTGATTGACATGACCCATTCCGTTAGCCTAGCACTTGATCGTTTAGAATATTGCTATTGCTTTCTTCATGACTTATACATGTTCCGATAACTATGAGATTATGCAACTCCTGCTTACGGAGGAACACTTTGGTACTACCAAACGTCACAACGAATCGGGTGATTATAAAGGAGTACTACAGGTGTCTCCAAAGGTACATGTTGGGTTGGCGATTTCGAGATTAGGTTTTGTCACTCCGATTGTCGGAGAGGTATCTCTGGCCTTCTCGGTAATACACATCATATAAGCATTGCAAGCATTGCAACTAATAAGTTAGTTGCGAGATGATGTATTACGGAACGAGTAAAGAGACTTGCCGTAACGAGATTGAACTAGGTATTGATACCGACGATCGAATCTCGGCAAGTAACATACCGATGACAAAGGAACAACGATGTCGTTATGCGGTTTGACCGATAAAGATCTTCAGAGAATATGTAGGAACCAATATGGGCATCCAGGTTCCGCTATTGGTTATTGACCAAGAATAGTTCTCGGTCATGTCTACACAGTTCTCGAACCCGTAGGGTCCGCACGCTTAACGCTTCGATGATGCTTATATTATGAGTTTACATGTTTTGATGTACCGAAGGAGTTCGAGTCCCGGATGAGATCGGGACATGACGAGGAGTCTCAAATGGTCGAGACGTAAAGATTCATATATTGGATGATATGTTTAGGCTAAGGGTCAAGCCCATGAGGCTTTAGGTCGGTGCAAACGGAGTTTTATGGAGGTCGGGGCCAAACGTCGGAGACCTCGGCGTCGCCCTGGGCCAGACGCCGAGGCCCATGGCGTCGGGCCGACGCCAAGGATTGTGGCGTTTGGTCCTGAGTCCGAGGGACTCTTGCCTTTCGAAAAAACCGACTTTGAGGAGGCTTTTGCTCCAAGTTTCACCCCGGCTCAACATATAAATAGAGGGGCAGGGCTAGCACCAAAGACACAACAATTGATCCCTTGATCTCTTAGCCGTGTCGGTGCCCCCTCCACCATATTCCACCTCGGTCATATCGTCATGAGTTTAGGCGAAGCCTCGCGCCGTAGAGCATCATCATCGCCACCACGCCGTCGTCTTCAAGGAACTCATCCCCGACACTTTGCTGGATAGGAGTCCGTGGATCGCCATCGAGCTGAACGTGTGCTGAACTCGGAGGTGTCGTGACGCTCGGTGCTTGGATCGGTCGGATCGTGAAGACGACGACTACATCAACCGCGTTGTCATAACGCCTCGCTTACGGTCTCTGAGGGTACGTGGACAATACTCTCCCTCTCGTTGCTATGCCATCACCATGATCTTGCGTGTGCGTAGGAATTTTTTTGAAATTACTACGTTCCCCAACAAGCAATGTGACTAATGAGTTAGTTCGGGATGATTCATTACGGAACGAGTAAAGAGACTTGCCGGTAACGAGATTGAACCAGGTATTGAGATACCGACAATCGAATCTCGGGCAAGTAACATACTGATGACAAAGGGAACAACGTATATCGTTATGCGGTTTGACCGACATAGATCTTCGTAGAATATGTGGGAGCCAATATGAACGTCCAGGTTCCGCTATTGGTTATTCACCGGAGACGTGTCTCGGTCATGTCTACATAGTTCTCGAACCCGTAGGGTCCGCACGCTTAACGTTCGGTGACGATCGGTATTATGAGTTTATGTGTTTTGATGTACCGAAGATAGTTCGGAGTCCCTGATGTGATCACGGACATGATGAGGAGTATTCAAATGGTCGAGACATAAAGATTGATATATTGGATGACTATATTCGGACACCGGATGAGTTCCGGGGGTCACCGGATAATTATCGAAGTGTCGGGGTTTATCGGAACCCCCGGGGGAACTAATGGGCCAACATGGGCCTTGTGTGAGAGAGGAGGGGAGCGTAGGGCTGGCCGCAACCCCCTTGAGGAGTCTGAATTGGACTAGGAAGGGGGGCGACGTCCCTATTTCCTCCCTCTCTCCCTCTCCTTCCTTCCCCCTTCCTCCTCCTAGTTGGACTAGGAAAGGGGAGTCCTACTCCTACTAGGAGGAGGACTCTCCCTCCTTGGCGCGCCACAAGGTCCGCCGGCCTCCCCCTTGCTCCTTTATATATGGGGGTAGGCGGGCACCCTAGAAGACAACAACAGGCATTGTCTTAGCCGTGTGCGGTGCCCTCCTCCACCATAATCCACCTCGGTCATATTGTTGCAGTGCTTTGGTAAAGCCCTGCGCCGGTAGCTTCATCATCACCGTCATCGGGCCGTCGTGCTGACAAAGCTCTCCCTCGACACTCAGCTGGATCAAGAGTCCGTGGGACGTCACCGAGCTGAACGTGTGCAGATCGCGGAGGTGCCGTACTTTCAGTACTAGGATCGGTCGGATCGTGAAGACGTATGACTACATCAACCGCGTTGTCATAATGCTTCCGCTTTCGGTCTACGAGGGTACGTGGACAACACTCTCCCCTCTCGTTGCTATGCATCACCATGATCTTGCGTGTGTGTAGGAAATTTTTGAAATTACTACGTTCACCAACAGTTGTATCAAAGCCAGGTTTATGCGTAGATGTTATATGCATGAGTAGAACACAAATGAGTTGTGGGCGATAATAGTCATACTGCTTACCAGCATGTCATACTTTGATTCGGCGGTGTTGTTGGATGAAGCGGCCTGGACCGACATTACACGTACGCTTACGCGAGACTGGTTCTACCGACGTGCTTCGCACACAGGTGGCTGGCGGGTGTCAGTTTCTCCAAATTTACTTGAATCGAGTGTGGCTACGCCCGGTCCTTGTTGAAGGTTAAAACAACACATACTTGACGAAAAATAGTTGTGGTTTTGATGCGTAGGTAAGAACGGTTCTTGCTCATCCCATAGCAGCCACGTAAAACTTGCAACAACAAAGTACAGGACGTCTAACTTGTTTTTGCAGGGCATGTTGTGATGTGATATGGTCAAGACATGATGCTAAAATTTATTGTATGAGATGATCATGTTTTGTAATGGAGTTATCGGCAACTGGTAGGAGCCATATGGTTGTCGCTTTATTGTATGAAATGCAATCGCCATGTAATTGCTTTACTTTATCACTAAGCGGTAGCGATAGTCGTAGAAGCAATAGTTGGCGAGACGGCAACGATGCTACGATGGAGATTAAGGTGTCGCGCTGGTGATGATGGTGATCATGACGATGCTTTGGAGATGGAGATCAAAGGCACAAGATGATGATGGCCATATCATATCACTTATATTGATTGCATGTGATGTTTATCCTTTATGCATCTTATTTTCCTTAGTTCGATGGTAGCATTATAAGATGATCTCTCACTAAATTTCAAGGTACAAGTGTTCTCCCTGAGTATGCACTGCTATGAAAGTTCGTCGTGCCGAGACACCACGTGATGATCGGGTGTGATAAGCTCTACGTTCACATACAACGGGTGCAAGCCAGTTTTGCGCACGCAGAATACTCGGATTAAACTTGACGAGCCTAGCATATGCAGATATGGCCTCGAAACACTGAGAACAAAAGGTCGAGCGTGAATCATATAGTAGATAGGATCAACATAGTGATGTTCACCATTGAAAACTACTCCATCTCACGTGATGATCGGACATGGTTTAGTTGATTTGGATCATGTGATCACTTAGATGATTAGAGGGATGTCTATCTAAGTGGGAGTTCTTAAGTAATATGATTAAATGAACTTAAATTTATCATGAACTTAGTCCTGATAGTATTTGCATATCTATGTTGTAGATCAATAGCTCGCAAATAGCTTCCTCGTTTTATTTATGATATGTTCCTAGAGAAAACTAATTGAAAGATGATAGTAGCAATGATGCAGACTAGATCCGTGATCTGAGGATTATCCTCATTGCTGCACATAAGTATTATGTCCTTGATGCACCGCTAGATGACGGACCTATTGCAGGAGCAGATGCACACGTTACGAATGTTTGACAAAGCTCGGTATGATTACTACTTAATAGTTTAATGCACCATGCTTTACGGCTTAGAACTGGGACTTCAAAAATGTTTTGAACGCCATGGAGCATATAAGATGTTCCAAGAGTTGAAATTGGTATTTCATACTCATGCCCGTGTCGAGAGGTATGAGACCTCTGAAAGTACTTTGCCTACAAAATGGAGGAGAATGGCTCAACTAGTGAGCATGTGCTCAGATTGTCTGGGTACTACAATTGCTTGAATCAAGTGGGAGTTAATCTTCCAGATAAGATAGTAATTGACAAAGTTCTCTAGTCACTATCACCAAGTTACTAGAACTTCGTGATGAACTATAATATGCAAGGGATGACGAAAGTAATTCCCGGGCTCTTCGCGATGTTGAAATTGGCGAAGGTAGAAATCAAGAAAGAGCATCAAGTGTTGATGGTTTACAAGACCACTAGTTTCAAAGAAAATGGCAAAGGGAAAGAAAGAGGAACTTCAAAGAAGAATAGCAAGCAAGTTGCTGCTCCCATGAAGAAGCCCAAAGCTAGACCCAAGCCTGGAACTGAGTGCTTCTACTACAAAGGAAATGGTCACTGGAAGTGGAACTGCCCTAGATACTTGGCGGATAAGAAGGACGGCAAAGTGAACAAAAGTATATTTGATATACATGTTATTGATGTGTACTTTACTAGTGTTTATAGCAACCCCTCTGTATTTGATACTGGTTCAGTTGCTAAGAGTAGTAACTCAAAACGGGAGTTGCAAAATAAACAGAGACTAGTTAAGGGCGAAGTGATGATGTGAATTGGAAGTGATTCCAAGGTTGATAAGATCACCATCGCACACTCCCTTTACCTTCGGGATTAGTGTTGAACCTAAAATAAATGTTATTTGGTGTTTGTGTTGAGCATAATATGATTGGATCATGTTTATTGCTATACGGTTATTCATTTAAGTCAAAGAATAATTGTTATTCTCTTTACATGAATAAAACCTTCTGAGGTCATACACCCAAGGTGAATGGTTTATTGAATCTCGATCGTAATGGTACACACATTCATAATATTGATGCCAAAGATGCAAAGTTGATAATGATAGTGCAACATATTTGTGGCACTGCCGTTTGGGTTATATTGGTGTAAAGCGCATGAAGAGACTCCATTCTGATGGACTTTTGGAATCACTTGATTATGAATCACTTGGTACTTGCGAACCATGCCTCATGGGCAAGATGACTAAAATGCCGTTCTTCGGAACAATGGAGCGAGCAACAGATTTGTTGGAAATCATACATACTGATGTATGTGGTCCGATGAATATTGAGGCTCGCGGCGGGTATCATTATTTTCTCACCTTCACAGATGATTTGAGCAGATATGGGTATATCTACTTAATGAAACATAAGTCTGAAACATTTTAAAAGTTCAAAGAATTTCAGAGTGAAGTGGAAAATCATCGTAACAAGAAAATAAAGTTTCTATGATCTGATCGTGGATGAGAATATTTGAGTTACGAGTTTGGTCTTCATTTGAAACAATGCGGAATAGTTTCACAACTCACGCCACCCGGAACACCACAGCGTAATGGTGTGTCCGAACGTCGTAATCATACTTTACTAAATATGGTGCGATTTATGATGTCTCTTATCGATTTACCACTATCGTTTTGGGGTTATGCATTAGAGACAGTTGCATTCACATAAAATAAGGGCACCATCTAAATCCGTTGAGATGACACTGTATGAACTATGGTTTAGCAAGAAACCTAAGGTGTCATTTCTTAAAGTTTGGGGTTGCGATGCTTATATGAAAAAGTTTCAACCTGATAAAGCTCGAACCCAAGTCAGAGAAATGTGTCTTCATAGGATATCCAAAGGAGACTGTTGGGTACACCTTCTATCACAGATCCGAAGGCAAGATATCCGTTGTTAAGAATGGATCCTTTTTAGAGAAGGAGTTTCTCTTGAAAGAAGTGAGTGGGAGGAAAGTAGAACTTGATGAGGTAATTGTACCTTCTACCAACTGTACCTTCTCCCGAGTTGGAAATTATTGTATCATAGAAGTCAGTTCCAGTGATTCCTACACCAATTAGTGAGGAAGTTAATGATGATGATCATGAAACTTCGGATCAAGTTACTACTGAACCTCGTAGGTCAACCAGAGTAAGATCCGCACCATGGTGGTACGGTAATCCTGTTCTGGAAGTCATGTTACTTGACCATGATGAACCTACGAACTATGAGGAAGCGATGATGAGCCCAGATTCCGCAAAATTGCTTGAGGCCATGAAATCTGAGATGGGATCCATGTATGAGAACAAAGTGTGGACTTTGATTGACTTGCCCGATGATTGGTGAGCCATTGAGATTAAATGGATCTTCAAGAGGAAGACAGACGCTGATAGTAGTGTTACTATCTACAAAGCTAGAATTGTCGCAAAAGGTTTTCGACAAGTTCAGGGCGTTGACTACGATGAGAGTTTATCACTCGTATCTATGCTTAAAGTTTTTCTAAATCATGTTAGCAATTGCCGCATTTTATGAAATTTGGCAAATGGATGTCAAAACTGCATTCCGTAATGGATTTCTTAAAGAAGAGTTGTATATGATGCAACCAGAAGGTTTTGTCAACCCGAAAGATGCTAACAATGTGTGTAAGCACCAGTGATCCATTTATGGACTGGTGTAAGCATCTCGGAGTTGGAATGTACACTTTGATAGTGTGATCAAAGCATATAGTTTTATACAGACTTGCGGTGTAGCCTATATTTACAAGAAAGTGAGTGGGAGCACTACATCCTTTCTGATAAGTATATGTGAATGACATATTGTTGATCGGAAATGATGTAGAATTTTCTGGAAAGCATAAAGGAGTGTTTGAAAGGAGTTTTTCAAAGAAATACCTCGGTGAAGTTGCTTACATATTGAGCATCAAAGATCTATAGAGATAGGTCAAGACGCTTGATAAGTTTTTTTAATGAGTACATACCTTGACAAGTTTTTGAAGTAAGTTCAAAATGGAACAGTCAAAGAAGGAGTTCTTGCCTGTATTGCAAAGTGTGAAGTTGAGTAAGACTCAAAGCCCGACCATGGCAGAAGATAGAGAGATTATGAAATTCATTCCCTATGCCTCAGCCATGGGTTCTATAAAGTATGCCATGCTATGTACCAGACCTATTGTATACCCTGCCCTGAGTTTGGCAAAGGAGTACAATAGTGATCTAGGAGTAGATCACTGGACAGCGGTCAAAATTATCCTTAGAAGAATAAGGAAATATTTCTCGGTTATGGAGGTGATAAAGAGTTCATCGTGAAGAGTTACGTTGATGCAAGCTTTGACACCGATCTGGACGACTCTAAGTCACAATCCGGATACATATTGAAAGTGGGATCAATTAGCTAGAGTAGCTCCGTGCAGAGCATTGTAGACATAGAAATTTGCAAAATACATACGGATCAGAATGTGGCAAACCCGTTGACTAAACTTCTCTCACAAGCAAAACATGATCACACCTTAGTACTCTTTGGGTGTTAATCAGTCTAGTAAACCCTTTGGGTGTTGGTCACATAGCGATGTGAACTATGGGTGTTAATCACATGGTGATGTGAACTATTGATGTTAAATCACAAGGCGGTGTGAACTAGATTATTGACTCTAGTGCAAGTGGTAGACTGAAGGAAATATGCCCTAGAGGCAATAATAAAGTTATTATTTATATTTCCTTATATCATGATAAATGTTTATTATTCATGCTAGAATTGTATTAACCAGAAACTTAGTACATGTGTGAATACATAGACAAACAGAGTGTCACTAGTATGCCTCTACTTGACTAGCTCGTTGAATCAAAGATGGTTAAGTTTCCTAGCCATAAACATGAGTTTTCATTTGATTAACGGGATCACACCATTAGAGAATGATGTGATTGACTTGACCCATTCCGTTAGTGTAGCACTTGATCGTTTAGTATGTTGTTATTGCTTTCTTCATGACTTATACATGTTCCTATGACTATGAGATTATACAACTCCCGAATACCGGAGGAACACTTAGTGTGCTACTAAATGTCACAACGTAATTAGGTGATTGTAAAGGTGCTCTACAGGTGTCTCTGATGGTACTTGTTGAGTTGGCATAGATCGAGATTAGGATTTGTCACTCCGATTGTCGGAGAGGTATCTCTGGGCCCTCTCGGTAATGCACATCACTATAAGCCTTGCAAGCAATGTGACTAATGAGTTAGTTCGGGATGGTGCATTACGGAACGAGTAAAGAGACTTGCCGGTAACGAGATTGAACCAGGTATTGAGATACCGACAATCGAATCTCGGGCAAGTAACATACTGATGACAAAGGGAACAACGTATATCGTTATGCGGTTTGACCGATAAAGATCTTCGTAGAATATGTGGGAGCCAATATGGACATCCAGGTTCCGCTATTGGTTATTCACCGGAGACGTGTCTCGGTCATGTCTACATAGTTCTCGAACCCGTAGGGTCCGCACGCTTAACGTTTGATGACTATCGGTATTATGAGTTTATGTGTTTTGATGTACCGAAGATAGTTCGGAGTCCCGGATGTGATCACGGACATGAAGAGGAGTCTCGAAATGGTCTAGACATAAAGATTGATATATTGAATGACTATATTCGGACACCGGATGAGTTCCGGGGGTCACCGGATAATTATCGGAGTGCCGGGGGGTTATCGGAACCCCCAGGGGAACTAATGGGCCCACATGGGCCTTGTGAGAAAGAGAGGAGGGGGCCATTGGGCTGGTCGCCCCCCCTTGAGGAGTCCAAATTGGACAAGGAGGGGGGGCGGCGCCCCCTCTTTCCTCCCTATCTCCCTCTCCTTCCTTCCCCCTTCCTCCTCCTAGTTGGACTAGGAAAGGGGGAGTCCTACTCCTACCAGGAGGAGGACTCCTCCCCTCCTTGGCGCGCCGGTAGCTTCATCATCACCGTCATCACGCCGTCGTGCTGACGAAGCTCTCCCTCGACATTAGTTGGATCAAGAGTTTGTGGGACGTCACCGAGCTGAACGTGTGCAGATCGCGGAGGTGCCGTACTTTTGGTACTAGGATCGGTCGGATAGTGAAGACATACGAGTACATCAACCGTGTTGTCATAATGCTTCCGCTTTCGGTCTACGAGGGTACGTGGACAACACTCTCCCCTCTCGTTGCTATGCATCACCATGATCTTGCGTGTGCGTAGGAAATTTTTGAAATTACTACGTTCCCGAACATCTCTCTCTCTCTCTCTCTCTCTCTCTCTCTCTCTCTCTCTCTCTCTCTCTCTCTCTCTCTCAAAAGCATATAAAACAGACAAATCATAACGGCTTCCCAATCCTAATGTAGTATCCTCTAAGTTATTGACTCGTGTATAATTCCTCCCGTTCAAAGGAAGTTTTATCAAACCATCATCTTCTATTTCAGCATTAAACACAAAACTCCAATGATTAGTTTCATTAAGTTTGTTCTCCTCTCCACTAAGCTTAATAATATTGAATTCGCCTCCAACTAGACAAGTTAACCCATTATCCTGGTAAACTCTCGAAAGCTTAGCTAAAAAAGTTGTCTTCAAAACAACTTTAGCATCCCCCATACACAATAATCAAATTCCAATTAAACATGGCTATCTTATCAAAAACTAAAATCCCGACAAAATACTCCCGAGTCTCGTATTATTGACCTCAAACATATTATTGTTAAGACCAACAAGGACTCCCTCAAGGAGGAGACTAATGCCATTCAAAATTTATGCCCCACACAAATTGTGCGGTTCATTTTTGGATTCTTCATTTTTAGTACAATTATTTTTAATAGTTTCTTTTATAGTAATGAAATCTAGTTTGTTATCAACGATTAAATACTTCTCTAGCATATCTCTTCTTGCAATCTTGCCCCAGTCCCCTAACATTCCAGAAAACCCCTTTCATTTTGACTAATTTTTCTCTTGATCTCCTTGAGGCTTGCTTCACACAGACAATTGCTGGTGAACCATTCTTTTTTTACAATTTAAGAAGATAATTTTTTAATTGTTCAAAATACTATTACTCCATCTCAGCATCTGAATGTACATTAGCAAAGCATAACTCACTCAGAGTAGCATCCTCAGTGTAAATAGGACCTGCTGACCTAAGATCATCTTTATTCTGATTAGCAATATCCTAATAAAGTAAGTATTTCCCATCTTGTCCATTCTTTTTATAATATATATGGTATGTTCTACCATATTAATAGAATGTCATAGATCAATACCAACTAGAGACGTCAAATGCATCAAAGAATTATTATCAGAGCGATTATCATTATTGTTACCTTAGTTGTCTTTAGTTTTAACTTATTCCTTAGCTAAGTATTCTACCCTCATGCCCTTCTCTGATTTAAGCATGTTGCATTTCCTAGGACAACCTTCACAATCCACATATTATTCATGTGAAGCACAACTACCCCCTGAATTTTGTTTATGTTGTTTCCAAAGTTCTCAACAGATCCATGACTATCATTGTAGTCAACAAGATCCAAATCATTCTCTTATCTTTCCTAATTATCGTTACCACCAACAATGTCAACATCTTCCTCTCCTCCCATCTCTTTTTTGGTTTCATTTTGAGTCACCTCGATCATCCTTTACAAATTCTCCTCGACACCTCTTTGCATAGATTGCCGGAGGATTTGTTGCAACAAAATATGGTATCTGTGCCCTCCATTTCTAAGATTTTTTTCACCTCCACTTCCTGAACTCTCCTCTCTTTCATAGCTCTCATTGCATTTTTCCTAGCTCTCTCTTCCTCTATAATTTTCATTTTTACATTGATAACCTCTAGATCAACATTCAATTTACTAGCACCAAAGCTAGATCCACTTGTTCAATTCTCTTCTTAGAGGAACTGGCCAATCTTTCTCGTTCATTTCTTTTCAGAGTCTCTTCAAATTAAGCCAGAGACAGACTCTCTAAAGAAATAACCACATTGCCAGATCCACTTCCTTTCTGTTTCTTACAGGGTTCTCCACCAAGATCAAAACCCTCATGAACAAAGGTGTCAGTTTCAGTTCTCTTATCTCTAGAATACCACCCCATATCAACCACACTCTAATTCAATAGTAACATTACCACATGGTACATGTGGCAAGCAACTAATTCAATAGTAACATTGAAGATTAGAAACTCTTTGGATGTCACTTCAGTAGTAGGTGGAATTTTATCAATATCTCCGACTCCCAATTTATCTCTGGTTCCTTTTGATGAGTAATAGTATCCATGTCAGAGAGGTAGCATTTTCACACATTCCAAAAAAAATTCTAAAACACTCGGAGACTTCCATATCGTGCCACACTGTATGTAATTTCCCAACAACTCAAAAATCAAGAATCCAACTGGTCACATTAACCACAACACCAGTGTCCAACATATAGCAACTCTTTAGGAAATCTCATCATATAGTAGTTCCTCCCCTGATTTTTTGCTGTCCCTTGCGAGTTCCAGTTTAACATTTCACCAAATGCATGTAGAAGTTTAGTTTCATTCAAGTCTCCATATCCGATCCTCACTAGAGCCACATGATTTGTATGATTGGCAATATGAACTTCTTTAGAGTTTTTGCCATAGTTGTCTTACCATAGTTCACTTTGTGTGTGTGTGTGTGTGTGTGTGTGTGTGTGTGTGTGTGTGTGTGTGTGTGTGTGTGTTGGTATTGGTTGTGTGTATCCTACCTATGTAGAGGTTGGTTGTGTACTTATTGTCTTTGTATCCGCTTGATGCTTCATTTTAAGTCAATAAAATCCACCCTTTGTTGGAAAAAAGCTAAGTCTTCCACCCTCACGAGGGAAATAATTATTTGTTTGAGTTGTTGAGTTACCACCTTCCCGACGTGGCTAAACCTGGGAACCTAGTTCGGGTAGCCGTGCTCGGACATTAATAGATAATAGTAGTAAGAGCACCTCCAACGCAGACCCCTAAACCGCATGTAAACGTCAGGATCAAGCGGCCCGAATGAGATTTGCTATACAACATGGTACCCCATCGGTCCATGGTCCGGTCCAGATGTTCGTTTCCCCGCAAATCGGAGGCAAGGGGGCTTTGCGGGTGTCCAGACTGCTGCCACATACGCGTCCAATATCTTGGATTGACTTGAAAACCTCTCTCGCACCCACGTCCTCCCCCGTACGAAGCGATGTCGCGCATTCATGCCACTTAGGATCTCTCTAGAGCGCTAGCACCGCATTCCTGCTGGCCTAGAGCAAACACGATCTCTCATTGGTGTCAGCACTGAAGTGGCACATGTTCAATGCCGGAGCGACGTGACTGGATGGGACGGGATGAATATCTATCGCATTCAAACAGGGACAACGACGCCAACTGAGAAACCAACTCAGGTACCCGCATTGACACACCCTGCCGCTTGGCCTAGCTGACATCCACTATTTAAACGATGCCACGCCCGGCACAAACCGCACCACACCACGTCCCGCTTTCACATCCTACTCTGTGCACCACCTCCACCATGAACACTAGCTCTAGCGCGTTCTGAGTGAGCCTCTCGATGGAGTTAGAAGTATGAGTTGGTCGCCCTTGCGACCGGTAGGTAGGGCCGCCGTGCATGGCAGATAGAGGCCGGCCTACTGGCCAACTCCTCAAAGGTTTTCGATGACCACCTGACGATGGAGATAGCCTTCGACGGCGTGTCGGTGCCCATGCCCGTGTCATTCCATGCCAGCTTGACCATGGAGCAGGCACACTTCGACATTGTCATGGAGGAGGAGCAGCCAGCGCCAACGCCGGTGTCGGTGTTTCGGCAGGCACGGGAGGAGCAGTGGTACAACCTATCCCACCTGGCACAACACCGACTGGCGGAGGGCCAAATCTCCGGCGAGTTCGCGAGCGAGGAGGCCGTGATGGCCATGGCCGCAAAGAACACCAACTTCATCACCGAGCAACACATGTTGTATGGGGTCGCGCGTGCTCGCGCCAACTGCAACGCAGTCATGGTGCAGTTGGACGCACAGGCGGCGTAGGCGACCACGGATGAGAACATTCACAGCTGCGCGTTGTTCTCGCCGCCAATTGTGCTTCGTTTGCGCCGCAACGACAACGAGGCCAATCCACCCACGCCCACCATCGACCTCACGCCCCGTGACGGACAGGTCACAAACTCCGACGAGGAGTAGAGCATGGGAGACGGTGGGGCCTCGAGTTCCATGTAGGCCGATCTGTGTCACATGTCCTACTCTTCCTCGCCAACGACCGCACCTTCACTTTGTGAGTCTCACGGACGTCAGACATGGACACGGGAGGGAACAACAAGGTCTTGGAGGATGGGCGTCGGCGAAGATTTAGACTATGTTAGGGTTCAGACACTTTTGTTTAATGAAATATGTCAAAAGTGTGATGAATGTGGTCGGTCTAAATGAAAATCATATGGTTTGCATAAATAACGTTCGGTTTGATTAAATTAGCTTTCAAATGTATGCGGACACGGTTGGATGGCCGACTCCAGTATCCGCGGACGAATACTGTGTTCGTTTTACGGCTCAGCATTGGACATTCGCTAACCAGGTATAAACAAAGAAGATTTGCGCTATTAAAAAGGGTGATTGTTGGTTTTCATGGTTTGGCCAAACCAGGGAAAGCATTCACAGCTATGTTAATTGGTTTAGCTGTAAAAACGGTCTTGACAAACTTCGCTAGTTTAGTCCTAGTTGCAAATATAGCACGTTTATTTCCGATTCTTTACACGTATGGAAACTATCTTGAAAAGAGCCATCCCGTCTCTCATGCTTTCGGATGTTGTTCAACGCAAATCTGGTAATTGGGCGTTGGTAAGCCCTGTGTTAAAAAAAATCACTCACACGTGCATGGCGTGTGGATTTTGCGGTCAAATGTGGTGACGTGTGTGCCTGTTTGGACGCAACACGGAGCACCTCAACAGCCCATGGCACTTGTGACTATGTATAGACATTTGTGAGTCACAACAGATACTCGTGATGTGGAAAGAGTGGATGGGTGAGGATAGAGAACTGCCGTGCCGTGTTCCTTCCCTGTCATGTGTAAATAGGCAGGTGCTACATTGGAGGTTGTCGTTTACTAGAAAAGCAATTCTGACCACCTTTGTTGAAATCGAGCCAAGCCTATCTATCATATCCAATAATTTTTGAACTAAATCTCAGAGGCTCATATGACTCATTCGTACATAACAAAGGGAGGAGTATGGAGGGTGTGTTGGTCCAAGCTTGGTAGGGGTACATCTAAAGAAAAAAAATGCTTAAGTAACTTCAGTATTGAAACCCATTTCATCGTCGGCATTAACCTTTGTCTGGCCGGATGGCATGGTCTTTCCTCGCTTCATAAATGATCACCACAACCACCAGAAGTCTTCAGGTCTTCAGGTCGTCGGGTCTGAGCCTTGACTCCACCTGTCATTCTCGTACCGCCGCACAGTGCACCTGTGGCCTTGGAAAGCACGATCGGTTGTCGATTGAGGTGGCAATATCCATCTCAATCCTGTACGAAGAAGAGAAACTGTCATTCCACCAAAAAAGTTACTGTGCCTAATGACTCCCCTCCTGTCTCCCCCTCACAATTGACGGGCTTCTCCGGCCATGTTCCACGCTTTTCCGGTCGCCGGCGACCACTGCACCTGGGAGTTAGACACTCACAATCTGATGTGATTCTACGTGAACAAAACACTCCAGCGATTCCGTGACTCTGGGTGGGTGGGTGGTTGATCGTTTGGCCCTATTCTTCTTCAATGGTCCATGGGATATAATGTATCATTCTCTTCTTTCGCTCTCACAGCTAGTATTTTTGACCCCCTGTGCGGGGAGCACTGAGGAGCCAAGCTGGTATAAATTCCGCGAATCATATCGGTTTGCTTTTGGTGTCGAAGCAGCGGCGGAGCTTGAGCATAATTAGCGAGTGGACATCGCTTAAAGGGGAATAGATTGGTGCAATTATTAATTTTAGTTTAAGACACATGCTAGAGTAGTCTGCAGTACTTTCTGTAACGGAAC
This sequence comes from Aegilops longissima, assembly GCA_021605205.1. Taxonomy (NCBI): domain Eukaryota; kingdom Viridiplantae; phylum Streptophyta; class Magnoliopsida; order Poales; family Poaceae; genus Aegilops; species Aegilops longissima. Next base: position 585,075,619 of record CM038677.1, on the reverse strand, counting down.
GCAATACTGAAATGGCGATATGTCCTACACAAAGATCTGCTCTTGTAAAGGAGCCATCCCTTAAGAAAGAAAAAAAAAAGACGTCTGCAACACCGTCGTGAGGTTACGTGACGTTATACTCAATCAGCAACACTTATTTTGGCATCGAGAAAGTACTAGTGTTCTCTCGAGACCAACAACCAAGCCGATGTTAATGTCTAAACAGCCAAAAAACGTTGGCTTTAGAGCATCTCCAACAGCCGTGCTATGCACCCCGCACAAAAAACATGTTTATCATGCTGCTGGCTGGTTTAAGCGATCATGAAATACGGCTTCCAAAGAAATGGCTTATAATCGCAAGGGCTTCCCAAAGAATACAAGAAAATAAATACAAGACTACGGGCGCATGACTTAGTTACAAAATGAGTTTGAAACAATTATCAAAATGCAATGAACATGTGAAATTTGTCACAAACATCTTCCAACCAAGTTCATGCCCACAAGTTCATACCCACAAGTTCATCCAACCAAGTTCAAAATGCAAAGTAAAGTTCATGACATAAATGAAAGACACATCAAACATCTTCCTCGTCTTCGTCCTCATCTTCCAAAGACGATTCTTCCGCCTCCGAAGATGAATCTTCCTCCCTATCCTCATCACGCATCGCATCACGTGAAGCTCCGACGGTGTTGGCAAGATCTTCAACGACATCTTCACGGGAATGTGTGTGAGGAGGCACATTGAAAGACATTCCACCCATGGCTGGAGGTGCACCCATGCCTCCCATAAGATTAGCGAAACTCATGCCTCCCATGGCGGCCATAGAGTCAGAGGGTGCTCCAAAGCCACCCATGCCTCCCATGGCGGCTAGAGGTGCGCCCATGCCTCCCATGGCGCCCAAGCCACCCATGCCTCCCATGGCGCCGAAGCCACCCATGTCTCCCATGGCGGCCGGAGGTGCACCCATGCCTCCCATGGCGCCGAAGCCACCCATGCCTTTCTAGCACCTATCCGGTCGTTTTGGCTTCGAGTATGAAACCGAGTTGGGTGTGGGGCTTCTCTTGCCGTCATCACTTGATGCATCATCCTCCTCCTCATCATCATCCACCTTGCGTTTGTTGCTCAAATGCAAATCATACAAACCATCACGATTCTTCCATTTCTCATCATTCTTTAACACTTCATAGCAATGAGACAAGGTAAAGACCCTTCCTTTCTTGATCTTCCCCTTCTTGGTTTTCCTCGTCTCTTCTTTAAACAAGTTTTGTGCATTGTTGAACTACAAGAAAAACAAAACAAGTTAGCACTTCGGACACCAAAAACAAGTATGAGATGCCACTTACTCTATCATCCTCATTTGTGCCACTTGGGTTAATCTTGTCAACTGCCTTTTATGCGGCCGCCCAGTTTTGACAATCCGAGTTGATTGTGGACCATCGGGACCGAAGTGATCTCTCCGAGCGGTCAATTCCACTCATGTTGTGAGCATCAAAGTATTCTTTCATTCGCCCCCAATACGCATCTCTACTTTGATCACCTCCAATGGATGGATCCCTTGACACTTGCAAATAAGTATTGCATAGTAACTTGTCATCGTTGGTGCTGTAATTGCCCGCTCTTCCTTTCGGCGCGTCGACAATGCCCTCGCCATCCTCGTCCATCTCAAACTCATGGTCTTCCAAATGGATGTCATTGGTTTGAGACCAATGCGAATTGTTGGACCCAACACCCATAGTTGACATGTATGCATCATCATTGAGACTACAAATTTTTTTGAACAATGCAAATAAGCTATCTATATGTGATGATGCATTGAAAAAACAAGAAGAAAATAAAAGTTGGAATTTTTTTCACCTTGGAGGCATTTCGTCGAACACATGGTGCGCGTCGGCGGCCGGCTCAACGAGTGAGCTCGCCAGCGCTTCGGTAGCCGCCGCGGCCGTCGAACGCCCTGCAAGCTTCTTTCCCCTCGCCTTTGTGCCGCCGGAGCCGTCCGCCGCCTTGTTTTTCTTCGCCGAAGTTTTGCCCTTCTTTGGCCGCGCCGCATTGGGGAGCTTCGACGGCGGGGGCGGCGGCGGCGACGGACGCCGCCGCGCGACGCCACCTGTCGCTGTGGTCATCCGCGGCGGCAAGAAGAGGTTGCGCGCGAGGCCGGCGCCGGCGGAGCTCCGCGGTGGCGACGCTAACGCTACCCGCTTAGGGTTTCGGCGGCCGGTGTGGGGGGTCGCGGTGACAATGGGAGAGCGGGTGCCGTGTGTGCGCCCATGGTGTGGCGGCGCTGGCGCCGCGCAAGGCGAGGGAGGAGGAAAGGAGAGAGCGCGCGAGCGGTCGAGTGTGTGCCGCGACCGCAGCGCTCAAATACACCGCGGGATGGCGTTTCGACGGGCGCCTAACTCGGTATAGCGCGCTGCTGCTTTTGCGCGCCATTGAGCGACCCGCGCTGCGCGCGTTAAAACCGACGAATTTGCGGCGCGGCGCTAGTTTAGCGCGGCCGTTGGAGATGCTCCTAGCAGCCCTTCTTGTCCCGGAGTTGATCCTCGGCATGAACTGCTGGCAGCACGGAGCCTACCGTTGGCGCCATTGAAGTTTGACGACGACATTGGCACACCGCTCATGCATGCGTTTCCTGGTGCGCACCATATCTCTTCAAGATGATAGCGGTGTGGTGGAAGATGATGGTGCCGTTCCGCTCTGGCCTCTGTCATCGACGAGCCGGCCGTTTCTGCTCGGGGGTCAAGGCTCAAAGCTTTGCCTACGCACGTCCATAATCTGATATCTCCCTCTCCACAATGCAGCCAAACACTATCCGAAACGGTCTCGGCGGCTGATCGCACGGTGGATAGAGCGGCGGGTGCCGCAGCCCATGAGGCCACGACCCTGGAGTCTGACCTGTCCCCCCGTCCAACATCTGTTGTGCGGCGCCTGCCACGCAACAGATCACCTACTACTACGTTTCAAAATAAATATCTTAATTTTATACTAACTTTAATAGAAAGTATTTCTAAAATAAAATGATCCTAAGATGGTCCTGATGTACCTGTTTTTTTACGTAGCACCTGTTAAATACATGCAGGAAATGATGAAGAGAAAGAACGTTTCTCCTAGACAGAAACTGGGATTGTATGTAGAGAAAATACACGGGGTTGTATGAGTTTGTCCTCCCGTTCAAGCATTTTGCTAGACCCAAGACCAGAACGAACGTGCTGGAATACACGTCTGTCATGTCCCATCTAGGTGATTTGAGTACATATCCTGTACTCCCATTCCTTTTTTTAGGGGCTGTGCTCCGATTCCTAAAATGCTCCCATGCTACCATCATTTAAATTACACATTTCAATGTTTCAAAAATTCCCAAAAAAATTGTGCAAGTTCATAAGACATGTGTCCACATTCCCTAAATATTTCAAATGTAAATTCGAATTACACATGGAGAAACAAAAAAGAGAGATCAAGATGTGAATAGTGCCATTTTTTTGCTTTGTCTTTTTTACTATTCATGCATATTTTCCTTTTTGTTTCTCCTTGTATATTTTGTAGCCGCATGTCATGTGAACACTCACAAATTTTGAAGCACTCAAATTTATTTTTCAGAAGTCTAGAGCATGGGAGCATTTAAGGTGTGGAAGCACCTCATATTTCCTAGAGGCGGGTTGGAATCATGTTTTTTAAGTAAAAAGGAGCATAAGATTCGCTCCAAAAAGGAAGAAAAGAAAGGGTAAATATTGATCGTCGGTTAGGTCAACGTGCTTTGGTGCCAGCTAGCGTCATTTTGCAAAACTAAAAAGGGAATAATGGAGTTGTGTGATGGGTCATCGTATACCTGCAAGTGTCGGACACCATTGTTTGGTAGTCAGATTCGGCTATGGAGGAGAAGGGCATAGTCTCGTTGAAGGATGTAGCCTCGACCTAGGCTGGAACTTGGCTTTGTATGGAGTCGTTGACAAGACCATAAACTTTCTCGGGGACAATTCCTATATAACCTTGGGTAGGGGGGAGCCTTAGATGAGAGAGATCACCTCAAATAAGGTTAGGCCACACCTAGGAGAAGTAGGAGCCCTTTGTCATATGAGGGATGAGTTACGAGTGGTTCATCTGATGCTTTTTTAACAACCTATTGACTATGAATCACCATCAATAGTCTTGGTGGATGGAAGAAGTAAACGGTGAACAAGACTAACTTAATATGTAAAGATGTAAATAAATAGTTTATAGAATATAACTTCTATATTTTCAGTAAGGCGTCCATAGCATATGCCAAACCGGTGCCAAATCCACTTTTGAGCCATTTGACATGATGGCATCCACTTTCTAATTGATGCTATAATTTTTTCTAGAGAATCATAGCAGCTAATTACTCTAATACCCATTTCCTCCACACAATGAAAGATGGGATAATCTATTTGTTAGGAGACTAATTTTTTGTGTGCATCACTCACTTTTGTTCTTCTTCTCAACTAACAAAAAAAGAAATAAAACCATAAACATTTATTTTTCTAACAATGAGTTAAAGGCATTGGTATTAACTTAAAAACAAATTAAAGAAAGAAACTTAAAACAAGTGATGATCAAAACTCACACAAATTGCAGAACAAATATATAGTAGTGCAATTTTCAAACAACAATACAATTTAAGCCATTTAGCTACGATGTCAAACCCACTTCCCAGTTGGTGCCACAATTTCTTTCTGGGGAATTGGAGAAGCTAGTTGCTCTGATGTGCACTTCCTCCATGCAATAAAATATAAGGGTTGTTTGGACGGAGAATAAGTTTTTCTAAGGTTGTGCCACCTAAGGTAATGCGAGTTTGACCATCTTAGGTGAGTGTTTGATTCAAACCATGCCTTAGGAAAGATGCTTTTTTCCGCATTAGGACCCTACATCATATTCACTCAAAAAGTATGACAAGATTCCCATAGGCTTGCTGACTCGTGGCTTCAATTTTATTGAACTAACCTTAGTTTGGAAAAAAGTGGCATTGCTAGGTATAGAACCTTACGCTCTCATGGTATAATTCAACTACAAGCCTAAGAATCTTACTATCTCAACTAATAGGAAATGATAACCTTCAATTCCAGAAGCTCAGCCCCAACTCCGCTTGACATCGTGCTCTCACTCTACTCCACATCGCACCTCGGATCCATCATTGGGCTCGCGCTACAACACACAATGCCTCCTTTCGACAAGGTGCCTCGGCTCCGCATGGGGCCTTGCGTCGACCAATACCTTGGCATGAGTGCGAGATGGATACATATTTAGGAGAGAACATGCTGAGTCTAGAAGAGGAGATGGATTTGCTGAAAGTAGAAAGGGGGTCTTTTTTGTGGTGAAGACAAACCCGAGGAACTCATGTTGAGGGAAGCGACGGATATTGGATCGGTCTAGTTTCGTGTGTGTGGGCTCCCCTTCTTATAGATTGTGAATTTATGCCATAAGAATGGTCGCAACTCGGTTTCTCCAGACATTGTTGAGGAGGTGACAACATTTTGATGCATTCGACATTGACCACAATGTGGAAAGGCTAAACTTGGGCCTATTGATATATTCAATCGATTTACGGGAAAGAATTTTTGGCAATTGTCATGGTTGTTACTAAATGGAGGTCCTATTTACAGAGAGGACCATTCGCAATTAAAACTTATCACAAGAGCCTATGCAATTTGGAAGATCAACAACTTACATCTAAATTACAAAAGAGATCTATGACTAAACTCATCGGACTTCGGTACAAGTTTCAATATAGAAAGAGAGAGGATAATAAATTGGTTGATGCACTGTCCAGGGTTGGGAATTATTTTGAAACTACAACTATTCCTGGATGTCAACCAGTATGGATGCAAGAAATTTTAAATTCCTACCAGGTTGATCCAGACCCACCATCTGCTAGCTCAACTGGCTTCTTTCAGCCCTTATTTGATAGCTTTGCCCTAGTGAATGACATAATGCTTCCTACTTCAAATGTAGGAAACAATTGGGCCCTCAAGAGCAAGGGTTTGCACCACAGAGCAAGTATTCCTCTCATTCGAGAACCCACTACATTTCGAAGCATGCTCAAATATTTGTGCCCCTAACTCAAACCCACTACTCAAATTTGCCCCTAATTTCGAAGCATGCTCAAATTTGCCCCTCTGTCGTTAGGTGCACTTATAGAAATGCCCTTCCATGCTGTTACCATCCAGTCAAAGGGCTTTGGCCGCTATCTGCACGTGTGCTGGATATTTTGCCCCTGTGTCCATGTGTCACTTACTGGTGGGACCCACTCTAAAAAATTAATGGAAGAAACTCTTTCTCTGACCCCCTTTCTCTTACACTTACAAGTGGGGCCAATGTAGAAAAAAGAAAAAGGAGAAAAGAGAATGACTATTCAAACTAATTGGGCCCACATGTGATTGGCTTTATCATTATTTTCTGAAATATTTTTTAATTAACTACTGATTAGGCCGACAGTTTCCCGGCGGCAACCAATTCCCGTGGCAGAGGCACGTCGGGAGGCCTGCTACTTGTGGAATGCATTGGGATTTCCCTGAAGAGGAAGGTGAAGTAATATAGTAGCGAAAAGTATTTCCCTCGGTAAAGAACCAAGGTTTATCGAATCAGTAGTAGAATTATCCAAACCACCTTTAGCAGTACCTACACACACATCAAGAGCAAATACTTGCACCCAACGCAGGCAAGAGGGTTGTCAATCCCCTTGTACTCATTAATTATAAGGATCAAATATGATAGTAGGAGATATATAAATTGCAAAGTAAAATAAAGTTAATAAATTACAGCAAGGTATTTAGGGTTTTAGTAATATGGTTTAAATAGACCTGTGAGCCATAGTTTTCCCTAGAGGCATCTCTCTCATAAGCAGAACGACACGATGGGTGAACAAATTACTGTTGGGCAATTATAGAAAAGCGCATAGTTATGATGTTACTCATAGCATGACTAGTACGTAGGCATTACATCCGTGACAAGTAGGCTGACATCCATCTGCATCTACTAATATTACTCCACCCTACGACCTCTATCCTGCATGCATCTTGTGGTATTAAGTTTGTAACAAAACAGAGTTATGCTTGGAGCATGATGGCATAATGTAGACAAAATAAGATTAACTAATACGATGGAACCTCGTCGTTTTACCTTTAGTAGCAACAATACAAATACGTGCCTCACTATCCGTTCTGTCACGAGGTGAGGACACTGCAAGATTGAACCTACTACTATGCTCCACATCCACTGAAGATCTAATCATTAACTTGGCCAAAGATAACTCATAAATCGAAAAGCATTACATAGCTATAACAATCACACATAATAAAGTTTAGAATATAACTCAATTAGTTTGAATGAATAATCTGATCATAAACCCACAATTCATCGGATCCCAACAAACACACACACACAAAAGGGTTACATCATATCGATCTCTGAAGAGAACATTGTATTGAAGATCATAACGGAGAGAGAGAGAGAGAGAGAGAGAGAGAGAGAGAGAGAGAGATCTAGCTAATCACTATGGACCCATAGGTCCTGCAAGGAACTGCTCACACATCATCGGAGGTGCAACAAGGTTGATGTAGAGGTCCTCCATGATCGATTCCCCCTCAGGCAGAGTACCGACGGAGGCTTCCAGATGAGATCACGGAAGAACAGAAGCTTGCAGCAGCGGAATAATTGTTTCGGGTCTCGCTCTCGTGGTTTATGGAATTAAAGGAATTTATGGAGTTGGAATTAGGTCAACCGAGGTTACAAGGGGCCCACAAGCTCAGCTGGCGCACCCCCTTGGGGGCACGCCACGTGAGCTTATGGCCCTCTCGTACATCTTTTAGCCACCTCCCGAAGTTCCTAGGGTCTCCTCTGGTCCAGAAAAAATCACCGTAAAGTTTCATCGTGTTTGGACTTTGTTTGGTATTGTTTTTATGCGAAACAATAAAATAGGCAAAAACAGAAACTAGCACTGGGCACTAGGTTAAAAGGCTAGTTCCCTAAAATGATATAAAATTATATATAAAGCATATATGATTAATAATATAATAGCATGAAACAATCAAAAATTATAGATACATTGGAGACGTATCAACATCCCCAAGCTTAATTCCTTCTCGTCCTCGAGTAGGTAAATTATAAAAATAGAATTTTTTATGTTGAATGCTACCTAGCATGTTTGTCATGTAATATTCTCATGGTATGAATATTAGGATACAAATGATTCAGGGCAATAGTCTATCAGTTGAAATATAAGGCATCAATACTCAGACATACTAGCAAACAATCATGCCCTTTCAAAATAAAGAATGTTAAAAAGAACAATATCCCTACAAAATCATATAGCTTAGAAAGTTTAGTCTCCCTAACACAAAATAATAATAATGAACTACCCCGATGACAAGCCAACACTACAAAAAAATACACTTCCATGATGATACGTGTTTGTCACAGTAGGTCACGTTTTCTGTCATGCATGTACTTCCATGACAATTTTATGACAGAATCAAGATAGTCATACATGTGTTGTCGTGGAAGTGTTCCATGACATTACCAAAATTATCATCACGGAAGTGTCCACTTCCATGACGATAAATCGCGCGTCATAGAAGTGATCTCGTCAAGGGTGACCGACACGTGGCATCCACCGTAACGTGTCGTCGTTAAGCTATCGGGTTCCGGTTTGGATCCGATAAACCGTTAGCAGCCTAGACCAATGGGGATTGTCCATGTGTAAAATTATCATTGGCTGGAGGAAACACGTGTCGGCTCACCGTTTGGACAGATGTCATCCACTCATTGGATAGAATGCGCCAATGATACGTCGACACGTGGCACGTCCACCAGAGGCCCATTCCTGAAAAGGCCGGCCCACGGAAAGCCTGTTAACGGCCTGTTCGCACATAGCCCATTTATAGCCCGCTAACCCAGGTCCCGTTACAGCCTATCCGAATTAGGCCCAGTAGCGTCATCTAGGCCATCCAATATGATTCCAGCCTGTTGTAACTTTCGGCCCATGTCTGGCCCATGACGTCTTTCGGCCCATATGAGGCACTTTGTAACTCTTGGTCCATTAACGGCCCGTAGTGAAACTGGCCCGTAATTAACAATATATTGCTTTATACCCACTAATGGCCCATTATTCCATTGGGCCGTTTCAAGCCCATGTTATCTTTCGGCCTTCTCAGGGCCCATTTATTCTTGGGCTCATTTCAAAGATTCGTTACTTACGGCCGTCATCGCCTTTTTCGATTAGGGCCAAATTCAGCCCATGGTTACAGTCGGCCCGTTTGTGGCCTGTTAATCCGTTGGGCCGTTTTCATAGTGTCATCAAATATGGCCAATTAACGATGGTCCGTTATGGTCGGCCCATGAACGGACGATTCCAACTCTAGCCCATAATGCGGTCCGCTATTGGCCCATGTTTGGCCAATCGATCATACGGCCCGTAGAAGGCCCATTGATGCTACTCCCCGTAGAAGGCCCATTCTTTCTACGGCCCGTAGGAGGCCCAAGGTCACTATAGTAAATATGTAGCCCATGGTTATTGTGGCCTAGTTTTAAAAATAGGTTATTGCGGCCACTAGCAAACATCGGAAAAAGAACTGCATTGACTACAAGCAAACAAATAAACAAGACAACAAGGAAATAAATAAGCAAGCAACTTACGCTAGGCTATCACGACTATTACACATATTACATCCACCGGGCATCAAAGTTTGCCACCAGTGCAAATATAGGGAACAAAGCAGCATATCACATACACTAGTTGTCAAAGTTGGCGACCAGTGCAAATAAACGCCGCAGCAAAACAATTCCAGAACTGAAACCACTGCAGAAGAGCTCAAGAAACAATATCCTGGGTACCCATAATGCTGGCAAGATGCTTAGCAAGCTTATTAACTTTTTCTTGTTTGGCGCTTAAATCCTCCAGCACTTGTTGTTGCACCAGAAAGTATGCATCTAAATTCTGCAGGGACTTCCTCAGTCCTTCGGCTTCTTGTCGCATAACATCTGGTCAATGTCTTTCAACTTGAATTTGAGACTCAAGAAGCCGAACTGATTCAGGCAGTGAGTTTGAAGAGCTGGTGCCAGCAGTAGTAGCCAGTAACTCGAACACTATATCAAGACATGACTTTGGGGTTGTCTCAGTGTCTTCAATATAGTTTTTATCAGCTTTCTTGGAGACCAACAGGGATGTCTCACTATCTTGAACCTTATCTGCATTACTTCCTTTACCATTGCATAACGGGGTACTCTTCTCCAATATTTTATCCGCGTTCTAGAAGAGAAACAAACAAACACATCACAGGTTTACCATGTTGTATATGAAACTCATTTTGGTAAACCAGTTCAGTAGTAAGGTGGACAGGATAACAACATGAAACAAACATATATCTATGTAGTATGGTCACTATATGGTCTATATCATTCTAGATTATGTTGCCAAATCAAGATATAGACAGTTCAAATCATATCTATTTAAGACAAAGCAGCATAGACAAAATATAAGTGTGGGAAACTACGCAGCAATTACAACACTTTTAATGTGCATGGCTTGAGAACATAACTGTTTATTCAATTGAGACTGAAATCAACATAGAGAAAGTTACAACAGCAAACATGTTAAAGAAATAGGTTTAAAACATACCTGTTGCGCCATTGGAGTTTCAATTGCATCCTTCAAATTTGAAATTAGTTGGTATGAGTAAACACAATGATGCAAGAGCAAAGTAGTATGAACCATAGCTACAGAACCTGACCTGAGAACGATTCTTCTTCTGCTTTAAGCGTTGACTTAGGGTTCGGAGTGGTGGTCCTCGTGCTTTAGGCACTGCATTTGCCTTACTAACTGGTCGTGTTTGGGTGCTCTATGGTGGAGACGGTGCTGTGTCAACTGGAACTGGGTTACTATCTGCTGGGGTTGGGGTTAGAAGGGGCGTAGCTGGTTCTCTGTCCAACCGGGTAGGGGTACAATCTGCGTGAGTCTGGGTTATGTGTGGCGGGGATGGTTCTTGGGAAAGTACAACCGTGGTTCTATCTGCATCGATAGGTAGCACGATCTTTTCTGAAGACCGCATTTTTACTCCCATAGATACTGTCGTCACCCCCTCCAATTGAAATGGCTGATAAACAAGAAAAGTAATTGAAAGTACAGACATTGTAAGATAGACAGGTGCAATGGATAGTAGGGAAGAAAACACGGCATGAAATAATTCACATTTATGTTGTCTAACCAAACATAATAGCAGGACATAATTTCACATATATGATGGCTAATTAAACAGGATAGCATGACACAATTTCACATGTATGATGGCTAACTAAATAGGATAGAATGACATACTTCAAAATATGATGACTATGCAAACAGGATGACATGATATAACTATACGATGTGTCTATTAAAGTGGTTGGCATGCCATAAATCACAAACATGCCATCGATGGAAACATGATGGCATGATATAATTCACGGAGAATGACATAATTCAAAATATGATGACTATGTAAATAGGATGAGATGATATAACTATATTATGTCTTTAGAAAATGGGTTGGCATGCCATAATTCAGATACATGTTGTCTATGTAAACATCATGGCATGATATAATTCGAATATATGATTTATATTCTAAGCAAGTGAGCAGAGGGCAATTGCATATATGATGTGTCAACTAAGGAGATGGCATTCAATAGTGTGTATATGATGTAAAAACTAAGCATTGCAATACAACATATGCATGATATGAGTAATATAACCCTGCCAAGTTTGAGCATACACCTCAGGGGGATAATAGGACTGGTCATCTGCCTATGAATCCTCCTGCGAAGAGCTATGTGTAACCATCAAGATATCGGCTTCAGCAGGTAGCATTGTCTGCTCTGAAGACCTTGTTTTCACTCCAGATTTCTCCATCACCAATTCAAATGGTTGATGCACAGGAAGAGCAGTTGAATATACAAACATTTTCGACAAATGCAATGAGAAATACAAAAAAAGTACGGCATCATATAATTCACATATATAACACTTGGCTAAACAGCATGGCATTGCATAATTCACATATATAATGCTTTGCAACAAGATAGCATTGCATAATTCACATATATAATGTCTTGCAACAAGATGGCATTGCATAATTCACATATATGGTAATTAGACACTAAACAGGTGGCATTCACACAAAGCATGTCTAAACTAAGCAAATGACATAGCAATGCAAGAAACCATACACATGATATGAGCAACATAACCCTGCCAAGTTAGAGCATGCACCTGGGGGGGGGGAATAGGACTGGTCATCTGTCTCTGAATCCTCCTCTGAGGAGCTATCCGTAACTAGAAGACATGCGCTTCGTCAGATAGCATTGTCTGCTCTGAAGACCTTGTTTCCACTCCAGATTTTTCCATGACCGTGCCGAATGGCTGATGCACAGGAAGAGTGATTGAATGTACTAAAATTGTCGACAAATTTAATACATAATAAAAAAAGATGGCATGATATAATTCACATATAAGATGACTGGCTAACCAGGGTGGCATTGCAAAATTCACATATATAATGCCTGGCTAAACAAGATGGCATTGCATGATTCACATATACGATAAAGAAACTAAACAGATGGCATTCACACAAACCATATCTAAACTCAGCAGATGACATATTTGATGTATAAAGTAAGCAATGCAAGGCACCATATGCATGATATTACCAACATCAGCATGCCAAGTTAGAGCGAAGACCTCAGGGGGTAAATAGGAGCGGTCTTCTCCTTCTGAATCCCCCTCAGAACAGTTATGTTCCGCTTGATTACAATCCGAAATGGGTGGAGGGGGGCTGCCTTTGCGCCCACCATGGAGCGACGTCTGCATGAAATTTTATGGCCACGCAAGGCTCGTCTCTTTTGCTCTACATGTTCAGTTCCATTGTGTACAATAACTGACATGCATAGGAATAAAACATATTGATACCACGTAAGGAGTGCATGCACAAATCCAGAGTGATGGTAGCAAACTGTGGATAGACCCAAAACCAATGAAAGCGGGCAGATAGTAGCTTTAGTTAAAAAATACAGATAATGGCTCCTTTGATGTTTGTTTGCACCCAACATGAAACTCATAATAGACACCCGAGATTAACCAGATAGTAGACAGATAGTACTGATTGTTGCCCCAATATGCACCCCACAACCATTTAAAAACTCAAGTTTCAGCATTAGTTTGGACCTGACTCCGAGTCTAATAGGTGAACACGATGATAAAGTAGCATGTCATCATATTAAGCAATGCATAACGTAAGCAGACACGGAAGAGCGCGACCTCTCTTGCGGACCCCTATAGTCCTCAAGGTCATCTGCTCAGTTGATGATGGTAATGCAGTTGTCATGGCTGCCGGCGGCGGGGAAGAAGATCTAAGGCGGCGAAAGACAGTCTGGAGAGCGGATCCCAACTGTGGTGAACCCTTCCATCGTTGGAGCAGTTGAGCTGGGGTGGAACACAGCGCAGCAGGAGCGGGACAAACCACACAAGGTTTTCTTTGACACATATGTGTAACAGAAGTAATTGTGCAAGGGCTTGTTTGAATTTGAGGATTCTAACAATGCAGGGATAAGAAATACACAGGAATAGGATAGGAATGCACGTGCAAAACTGAGAATTTGAAAAAATAGGATTTCTGCCAATCTGGGTGTTTGGTTCACAAGAATTGGAAGATCACGGGATGTAAAGAAGCATGGTAAGATTAAGTCAAACCACAAGAAAATGTATGGTTATAATGCTATTATGCTACTATCTCTTAGCATTGTGCTTCATGAATAGGAATTTGAAAAGGAGGACAAGTGGATGTTAAAATTCCTACGGTTTTTCTTTCAAGGAGACACTAAAGGAACAAATCCTACAGTTTTCCTTTGCTCCATTCCTTTGAACCAAATGCATGAATAGTAGTACAATAGGAAATTTTCCAATTCCTATGTTTTTCCTTCACTTTTCCTTTCAAGCACTGCTGATTCTAGTAGGCAGGCTTGAGCAAGGAAAAGCCTACACTCAAAAGATGTTTTTGTGCTACTTCTACTACTTTGGACCCAGGCCACTGCCCTACCAGCTCAACTCCCAGGCCCATCGACAAATGCATAGCTCAAATGCGCAGATATAAATAATGATGGCGTTCAAGAGAGTCCATCACGGATAGCTAAGTTGCCTGGTACCTCACTGCTTGTCATATAGTAGGAGAAACTAATCATATTTCACGTTACTACGTGTTCTCAGTGGACAATATATATAACATGTAGAGTAAAAAAGAGATACAACAAGTGTACAACCTCTTTGGCGAAGCCATGTTGATCTCAGCGTGATTGGGTTGGTCGGTGAGGATGCTCCGGCTGACTTGGCTGTCGAAGGAGGGGAAGAAGATCTTAGGCGTCTGGAAATGGAGCCCGGGGTACTGCTTCACTGTGATGGAGGGTTTCGTCGTTGGAGCAACTCCGGTGAGTTGTACGACGCCGAGGCTGAAGCAGGACAAGAGAGACAACGTTAACCTGAGTGGAATTCTAATAGCATCTCCAATAGATGACGTAAAATACATAACCATAAAGTGCTAAATGTAAAATACATCAGCCGCTCATCTCTGAACTTAACTGTCGAAACTGAATTAAACTGTCGAAACTGAACTTAACTGTCGAAACTGAATTTTGCTGTTGGAACTGAATTTTACTGTCGAAACTGAACACACTAGTAATAGAAAAGCAGTAGCAGTAGCGCGTGCGAGAGCCGGGGCAGCTGGTCGTGTAGCAGCATCATGGTGAGGCTACATGTCAGTCGACTGACTTTTTCATCTCTGGTTAGTCAATTTTCCAGCCGTTGGATACGAAATCAAGGGCCTGCAGTTCATCTTCAAACTCCACCCCCCTGAGTTGCCAGCCACCACTGGCCAAACCGCCGCCTTCGCCGCCATGACCGGCGGTGCACCACCCCGCCTCGCCTCAAACCACTCCCCACCGCTGTCCGCCGCCTGCCATCCTCTAGCCCCCTCCCCGTGCCGAAGCTTTTCTCCGGCGGCGATCCCCATGCCACCAACCCACCACCACCGGCAACCACCGCCCCCACCCTGAACCCTAAGATAGACAGTGGGGTACCTCTCCGGCGATCCCCCCTCCCCGCTGCAGCTGGTTCCTTAACTCCGGCGAGCCCCCTCCCACCCACTAAAAATCGATCGACCCAAAAGTCGATTCACCGATCAAGTGAAGCAATCGGGCAGCATCGCAAGCAAGAGCAAGAGCGAGCAGCGCGAGCAAGAGCAGACCAGGCAGGGGATCGAGAGCAAGAGTAGAGCAGCAGCGCGAGTGAGAGATAAAGCAGCAGCAGCTCCTACTGATGTGGACGTCCCCGCCGAGGGAGCGACGTCGTGGAGGAAGTGGCCGGCGATGCCGCCGTGGATGGAGCCGCGCCATTTCGGCTCGGGACCGAGCGCCGGCAGCACCGTGAGATTGAATCAAGAAGAAAATGCGGTGATTAGTGTACTGCCTCTTTGGTGGCACCGATTAGGCCTCAGCTTCATCCGAGGAAACGGTGATGATGCTGCTCTTCCGGTGGTGCAGGTGAAGATAGCGGTGTGGGAATGGACTTGGCGCGAAAGACGAGGGGAACGTCAGGGTAGCTCCTTGGAGGTGGAGGACGGGGTGGCTGAACCGGCGGGACGACGAGATCGACAACGGATCCTCATCCGGTACGGTGGATGAGGGATGTCGTGGTGTTGTTGTGGACGACATCGTCGGGGAAGAGGCTCCGCCATGTGGCGGACGGAGGAGGGTGGGGCTCATGGTTTTCGCGGCCTCGTGTACGAATGCGTATGGATGGGATGGGAGTGGGGAACCATGGCTTAGGACGACTTGTCCGAAATGTGGGGTAAGTTATGAAAGTACCCCCACCGATTTGAGCTAGGCGGTTCTTTCAGTTCAAGGGTATCACGGGCATTTCGCGTGTCGGGATTTCGCAGGAGGTGGGAGTTTTCGCGCGCGTTGTAATTTTGGAATAGCAAGGTGCGGGTTGAGATGGAGGGAGTTTTCAGAGCACAACAAGACAAAGATATATCTTAAATATTCCAGGGTAACAAGGCGCGGGTTGAAGAAGCGGGAGTTTCGCAGCACGACAGACGGAGATGCTAGCTTGAAATTTCGGCATAACAAGGCGCGGCTTCAAAATTCAGGAGAACAAGCTTAACGTGTACGAAAAAAAGACAATTCTCACCTCATCACTAGAGAGAGCCATGTCCCATTTTACTATATTACTAGAAATGCATTCAAATACAACAACAGAAAAACTAAAAAAATCAGGACAACAAACATAACGTGTACAGTACCAAAACAATTTGCACTTCCCTCAACAATAAAAAAACAATGTGTGTTGTCTAGCATATGGACTAAATTTGAGAATATTTTCCCTGTTTGAATGGGATTGTAGTTGGGTTAGTAAATTCCTATATAAATACGAACTACATGTACATACGATCTCAAATTCAAATATATGTAGCCATTTTATGTTGAATTCAAATCATAGTACATGTATGCTCTAGCTAGATGTTCGGAATCTAAACCATGTATGATAATACGTACAATGTGTTTAACATGCACAACACACACACAAACACCATTTAGACTAGTAAGGTACACGTGCATTGCACGCATGAGATTTGGCAACCAAATTATGAATAAATACCACATTATAGCATGTAAGCTTTGAGTCATATATGCATGATGTACATGTTCGTTTAATTTTTAGAGTTCATTTCATTCAAAATCATCTAGTTTTCATAAGAAAGCTAATCTATTTTAAGATTCATGGAATTGTGCGTTGTAAAGCATAAAGTAAAAACAAATAATGGCAAATCATGTAAAAAACATTTGGGCAATTCTGATACGGAATATTCAAGAACAAAGAAGAACTGCTTGTGTTTTGAGGTTTGTGCATTATGCTTAAGTTCAACCATGGAGTCTTCTAGATTGTACATGTGGCAAAATCTGGTGGAATCTAGATGATATCCAATGGCCAGTAGTGCTTGAATTTGCCATCTCTGCACCATCGGATTGGCTTCATCCAAGGACCATCTTTCAAAGTTAAAGTTATCCGCACACTATATAAACAATATATAATATAATATATAGGGGTATATATATAGATAGTGTGTCCATGCATGGATGCAATGTGGCCAATCAATGTCTGCCATCGGTATCTCAAATTCAAATCAGCCTGACCTTGTTCAATGTGTATACAGTACAACATGCTTGTTTCCAAACCACATCGTGCATATCTCAGTTATATTCATGCATGCATGGGTTTCAAACATCATAATCTCTTATCCAAATATTTGAATTCAACTTTACATTGATTATGACCTCACCTAGTCTTTTACACCCACACAGTCGTCTTCTCTTTATAATTGTACCACTAACTTTCTCTCGTGCATGCATGTGCACACACTACCACTCGGCATTATCCATCGCACACATGCAATCGTTTTCTTCAGGTCGGTCTCCCATGCATGCACACACACACACCTCCCCCTCTTCATCATATTGGGCATTCTTTATCTCTCACGTGCATGCGAAACGATCCATGTTCCTCTATGTGTGTGTATATATAGCTAGGTCTTTCCCAGTTTTCCACACAAACCGATCAATCTATATATCTAGTGAGGTCTCACCCTCTTTCCCATGTACACATCGATCAATCTATACCTCTCTATATAGGATTACATAGCTAATACACCCACATTAATTATATATCCAATGCCCCCTCTCATCATCCATGCCTTCCGCTTCATCTCTCAGACGCGGGCACAGTGGCGAAGACAGGGGCAGCAAGGGCCCTGCCCCCCCTAACAACACTATATTTTGAGGCTAATATGAATGTGATCATTAGATCAATTGTTGGTAAAATGGTTTAAGTTGATGAATTAGCCCTCCTCGTAAAGGATTAGCAATGCTTGCCCCCTAGCTCATTTATTTTTCATGGCTACGCCATCATCACAAGCAACAACAGCACGCTCGCCCTCTCTTTAAATATCGATCTCGCACTTGTGCACTCCTTCATAGTCTCCCTCCAGTTGGCCCCTCACACCATCTTCTAGCCCCCACCGGATTTTGCCACATGTACAATCTAACAGACTCAATGGTTGAACTTAAGCATAATGCACAAACCTCAAAACACAAGTGCTTCTCCTTTGTTCTAGAATCTTCCGTATCATAACTACCCAAACTTTCTTTCTAGTTGAATTGCCATTATTTGTTTTTATTTTATGCTTTACAACGCACAATTCCATGAATCATAAAATAGATTAAGGGCTTCTTTGATTCAAAGAATTCTCAAAGGAATTTTGGAGGATTCTAATCCTTAGGAATTTTTCCTATCTTGGTTGTTTGATTCGTAGGATTGTAAACCATAGGAATTTTTCCATAGGATTCATTTGCACTAGATTTCATAGGAAACATTCCATCCAATCAAACCTCTTTGAAAGAATCCTATGTTTTTTCTATGCACAATCAAACACTCGTACAATCCTGTAGGAATCAAGATGACATTCCACTCTAATCCCATGTTTTTCCTATTCCCGCGTTTTGGAAATCCTACGAATCAAAGAGGCCCTAGATTTTTTACAAAAACTAATTGATTTTGAATGAGATGAACTATAATAATTAAACGAATGTCTACATCATGCATATATGACTCAAAGCTTACATGCTATAGTGTGGTATTTATTCATAATTTGGTTGCCAAATCTGATGCGTGCAATGCACATGTACCGTACTAGTACTTCGAGTATGTGCAAAACACGTAAATTAGAATTCCAATGGCACGCTACACTGTGTCTCTCTTTCAGTTCATGAAGCCATGTGGCACATGTGGAGGCGTTGTCGCGACCTCTTTGTGTGGATTGATCACAGTGACGTATTGCTGGTTCCAGAAGAATGTACTTGTCCTCTCTGAGGCACACTGGCAGTACATGCGCGAAGCGAAGATGTGCATGCTGAAAGCACAAGTCCTCCATGGGTGATTTTGGTAATTAATGTCAACATATCTCTTGTTGGACTAATGCTTTTACCTAGTATGTTTCAGATAAGTTCAACAATGGAGTGGCATGGACTAAAGGATGTGGAACCCCTTTGAGATTATAAGGACAAAGGATTGGCTCAAACTCAAAGCTCAAGACTCTCCATTTTCTATTTTAGTGATCCAAGATCACATTGAGTCCATAGGAAAGCCAATACTATTAAGAGGGGATGAGGTGTTGCTTAATGGGTTGCTTGCTCAAAGTGCTTAGTGATATGCTCCAAAACCCTCAACCACTTTCTCACATCCACATGTGTCCCACACCCAAAGTCAAACTCGGCCCCACCGAAACATTCTATCCAGCGCCACCAATTCTCTTGACATAGCCACTTCCAGAAACCCTAATCAATTCGGTCTCACCGATGGGATCTCAGTCTCACTGAGATGGGCTTGCAAACTCTCTGTTGCCTACTGCAATAATTTCGGTCTCATCGAGATATGCAATCGGTCCCACCGAGTTTTCTTGGCCAACTCTCTGTTTCGCTTATTACCCAAAATAGGTCCCACCGAGTTTGTGTAATGGGTCAAACCGAGATGAGGCTTTACCCTCACCCTAGCACATCGGTCCCACCGAGTTGATCATATCGGTCCCACCGAAATGTCTAACGGTCACATTATGAACCAAATCGGTCCGACCGAGTTTTCTAATTCGGTCCCACCGAGTTTGGTGATTTGTGTGTAATGGTTAGATTTTGTGTGGAGGCTATATATACCCCTCCACCCACTCTTCATTAATGAAGAGAGCCATCAGAACATGCCTACACTTCCAACATACATGTTCTGAGAGAGAACCACCTACACTTGTGTTGAGGTCAAGATATTCCATTCCAACCACATAAATCTTAATATCTAGCCTTCCCAAGTTGCTTTCCACTCGAATCATCTTTCCGCCAAATCCAATCCTATGAAAGAGAGTTGAGTGTTGGGGAGACTATCATTTGAAGCACAAGAGCAAGGAGTTCATCATCAACACACCATCTATTACCTCTTGGAGAGTGGTGTCTCCTAGATTGGTTAGGTGTTACTTGGGAGCCTCCGTCAAGATTGTGGAGTTGAACCAAGGAGTTTGTAAGGGCAAGGAGATCGCCTACTTCGTGAAGATCTACCCGAGTGAGGCAAGTCCTTCGTGGGCGACAGCCATGGTGGGATAGACAATGTTTCTTCTTCGTGGACCCTTCGTGGGTGGAGCCCTCCGTGGACTCTCGCAACCGTTACCCTTCGTGGGTTGAAGTCTCCATCAACGTGGATGTACGATAGCACCACCTATCGTAACCACGGATAAAAAATCTCCGAGTCTCCAATTGCGTTTGCACATTCCAATCCAATCCCTTTACATTCTTGCAACTTGCATGCTTTATTTTCCGCTGCTCATATACTCTTGTCATGCTTGCTTGATATGTATTGTGAATGTTTAAGCTTGTGCCAAAACTCCACTTCAACTTAAAGAAATTAAAAACTACAACTTTTCTTGCTAAGGGTCTATTCACCCCGCTCTAGACACCTCTTCTAGATCCTTTCAATTGGTATCAGAGCATGGTCTCCATTGCTTTGGTTTAATCACCATTGGAGGAAGATGGATGAGTCTACATTGGGGAGTCTTGGACGTGGAGTGCCTATTATTGATGGAGAGTTCTTTCATGAGTGAAAAAATGAGATGCTTGAAATTTTCAATGAATACCATTTGAACAAGTACATTACTACCCGTGTGCTCCTCATGTTGATCCTTTGCATCCTACCCTTGATGACTCTAACGACATGATCCGCAACCTTAGAAATGTTAATATTATCACTAGAGGCCTGCCTAGAAATTTGATTGGATGTTTGCCTACTCTTGATTGTGCCTACACTATATGGAGATTTCTTGAGGAAATATTTCCAAACAATTCCTTGCAAAACATAGATGAAATTCTCCATAAGTCTATTGCCTTGAGTAAGATGAATTCTAGTGATCCTAAGTTTGGTGATTGTCTATTTGAACTTACCAATCTCATGCGTGCCAAAGGAAATGTTGGAATCATTAGCGATATCATATCCGAAGCTATTAGAATTCATAAAGGTGACCATTGTGATGATCATTTATCTAATGCATTACCCTCTCTAGGAATTGATCAAATACAAGACGATGTTGAACATGGATACTATGATGAGGATGATGATAGTGACTATGATCTTGATGATGCGATGAGAAACTTTGGTCTTATGGCTAATCTTCGCGGCTACATGGCTGGAGGAAAGGAATGGGTCCTTGATAGTGGATGTACTGATCATATGACCGGAGACAAAGATATGTTTTGTGAGCTTGCTGAAAACGATGGCCCTCGAAAGTATGTCACTATTGGTGATAACTCAAAGGGTAAGGTGGTTGGCCTCGGTAAGGTGGCCATCTCACATGATAGCTCCATACAAAATGTCATGCTCGTTGAATCTCTTGGGTACAATTTACTTTCAGTATCCAGACTTGCTGATTTCGATTTCAATGTCCTATTTACTGAAGTAGATTGCCAAGTGTTTCGAAGAGACAATCATAAAATGGTCTTTACCGGTATACGTAGAGGTGATCTTTATATTGTTGATTTCACTAAAAAGGCTCAACCTAGAACTTGCTTAATTGCTAAATCTTCTAAAGTCTAGTTGTGACATAGAAGGCTAGGTCATGTGGGCATGCGAAATCTTGACAAGCTTATTAAAGGTGATCATATCCTTCGAGTAAAAGATGTTATATTTGACAAGGATAGACTTTGTAGTGCTTGTCAAGCAGGAAAAAAAGTTGGAGGAAGTCACCCCGTGAAGAACATCATGACCACGAGAATACCGCTCGAGCTACTTCACATGGATCTCTTTCGTCCCAATGCCTACAAGAGTCTCGGTGGTAACTCATTTGGTCTAGGTAGAATTGATGATTTTTGAAGATTTACGTGGGTGTTCTTTCCTGATGATAAATCGCAGGTCCAAAAGATCTTCAAAAACTTCGCTAGGAAGGCCCAAATCAATTTGAAGTGAAGATCAAGAAGGTTCGGAGCGACAACGGAACGGAGTTCAAGAACACAAATGTGGATACCTTTCTTGACGAAGAAGGGATCTCACACGAGTTCTCGGCTACGTACACGCCTCAACAAAATGGAGTTGTTGAGAGGAAGAACTGGACTCTTATTGAGATGGCAAGAACGATGCTTGATGAGTACAAGACTCCAAAACACTTTTGGGCGGAAGCGGTTGAGATAGCTTGTCGTGCAACAAATCGCTTGTATCTTCACAAGCTACTCGGCAAGACGGCATATGAGCTACTCACCGGTAACAAACCCCAAGTTGGATACTTTCGAGTATTCAGCTCAAAGTGCTATATTCTTGATAAGCATCATCGTTCTAAATTTGCCCCTAAATCTCATGAAGGTTTCCTACTTGGTTATGGCTCAAACTCTCACACTTACCGTGTCTACAACAATTTCACCCGAAAGGTTGAAGAGACGGTAGATGTGAAGTTTGATGAATCTAACGGCTCGCAAGTAGAGAAATTGCCAATTGATGTAGGAGACAAAGACCCTTCGGAAGCAATCCAACACTTGTCTATTGGCTAGATTCGTCCAACGGAGGTGAAGGAGAGTACCTCCTACGTTCAAGTGGAAGCTTCCACAAGTGGGACACATCAAGATGAAGAAAATGAGGAAGTACACCAAGATGAACCTCATCAACCTCCTTCTCCACCACGACAAGAGAACAACGACATCAACAATGAAGAAGGCCAAGAAGAAGAAAAAAATGAATAAGATGTTCCACCCCGAGCCAAGCAAAAGCTCCAACGAGTTCGAGTAAGAGTCGCCAAAGACCATCCCGTCGAGCAAATCTACAATGATATCCAAACCGGGAGAATCACTCGCTCTAAAACTCGTTTGGCTAACTTTTGTGAACATTAGTCATTCATCTCTAGCATTGAACCTATGAAGGTTGAAGAAGCATTGGAAGATCCGGATTGGATAAACGCCATGCATGAAGAGCTACACAACTTTGAGAGAAACCAAGTGTGGACATTGGTCGAGAAGCCCGACAACAACCACAACATCATTGGTACCAAATGGGTGTTTCGCAACAAGCAATATGAAGATGGACAAGTAGTTCGCAACAAAGCATGTCTCGTCGCCCAAGGCTACACTCAAGTTGTAGGTATGGACTATGGTGAGACATATGCCCCCGTTGCTAGACTAGAGTCCATTCGCATCTTACTTGCTTATGCTAATCACCATGATATCACCTTGTACCAAATGGACATTAAAAGTGCTTTTCTAAATGGTGAAATTGAGGAGGAAGTTTATGTTAAGCAACCTCCCGGCTTTGTCAATCCTAAGAAACCTAATCATGTTTAAAAACTTCACAAAGCTCTTTATGGGCTTAAACAAGCTCCTAGAGCATGGTATAAATGCTTGACCAAGTTCATTCTTGAAAAAGGCTTTGAAATTGGAAAAACAGATTCTACTCTTTTTTCTAAAAGGGTTAATGGAGAACTATTTGTGTGCCAAATTTATGTTGATGATATTATATTTGGTTCGACTAACCCTTATTTTAGTGAGAAGTTTGGAAAGCTAATGTCGGAGAAGTTTGAGATGTCTATGATGAGTGAACTCAAATTCTTTCTTGGTTTGCAAATCAAGCAAACTAAGGAAGGTACCTTTGTTTCTCAAACAGAGTACACCAAGGACTTATTCAAGAAGTTCAATATGCAATAATATAAAGGTATGAATACACCCATGCCTACTAGTGGACATCTTGATTTGACCAAAGATGGTGAACCGGTTGATCAAAAAGTTTACTGCTCTATGATTGGTTCATTGTTATATCTATGTGCCTCTTGTCCCGATATTATGCCAAGTGTGTGCATGTGTGCACGATATCAAGCGGCCCCTAAATAATGTCATCTTAAGATTGTGAAAAGGATAGTGAGATACTTAATACATACACCAAATTTTGGCATTTGGTATCCTAAGAGGTCTTCTTTTGATCTTGTTGGCTACTCCAATTCGGACTATGCCGGAGACAAGGTTGATAGAAAGTCCACGTCGAGTACTTGTCAATTTCCTGGTAGATCTCTTGTGTCTTGGTCCTCCAAGAAATAAAACTCGGTATCCTTATCCACCGCCGAAGCGGAATACATTGCCGTTGGTTCATGTTGTGCTCAATTACTTTGTATGACCCAAACTCTTAAGGATTATGGGATATATGTGAACCATGTTCCATTGCTTTGTGACAATGAAAGTGCTATTAATATTGCTCACAATCCTGTGCAACATTCTCGAACTAAGCATAGTGAAGTTCGTCATCATTTCATTCGAGATCATGTTGCCGAAAGGGACATTGATCTTAAGCATGTTCGCACCGTGTCGGTGTACAAAAGTAGGGGCTTTGCTTTTGACCCCTTTACTTGTGCACGGGCAGTCAGAGCCTCCCGCCACGGCCACGCACAGACACGACAGGAAGGGGGAGCCGGAGAGAAGCCGAGGCCACAAGGCAAATGAAGCAACGACAAGGACCAAGGCCACAAGGATCGGATGGGCGAAGCAGGTTTTCCCGGCAAGGACCCTTGCCAGGGCAGCCTCAGCGGCCCCGGAAAGACCCTTGCCGAGGCAGCCCGCCCACACCAGTCGAGCGAGCCACCCTTGAGCCCACCAATGCTCAGAAAAATGCGTTGGGACAGGGCTCGGGAGGCACCTACGTGGTGGCATGCAGATCTTTGTGAAGACATAGAATGCTCAAGATCAAATGAGGATAAGAGGGTGACCATCCTCATCGAAGAAACCCACAAGACTCGAGGAGGCCAGCGCGCCGTGGCAAGACCCTTGCCGGGCCACCCGGCAAGACCCTTGCCGGGGAGGTCAGCGTGCCACGGCAAGACCCTTGCCGGGCCACCCGACAAGGCCCTCGTCAAAGCGCACCAGCTGGGCCACTGCCAGGCCCACACCAGATAAGTCTTTGCCGCCATTCGCATGCAGCTACTGACCCAACCAGCTGGGCAGGCACCTGCGTGGCGGCATGCAATCCTTCATGGACGCTCCACCACCGCGCCACCTCAGCTGCCTGCCTGCCTACATGGCACCGCATGCATCGCTGGCCAGGGCGCGTGTCGAAGCATAAAGGAGCGGCGACGGACGGGACAGGCCTCGCTCCCGTCCCCAATAAAGCGAAGGGACACCTAAGCCTCGCATTCAATGCGTCTTGTCCTATAATACTAGCTATAGACTCGCAACACTGTAGCACTTTCCACCTCCCGTGTGCCACTGTGGCAGCCCCTTCCGCCTATAAAAGGAGGCCCATGGCACACAGAGAGAGGATTCGGCTCTTTGGGACCTCGCAGCACCTAGAGCTAGTTCAGAGCTCAAGAACACTAAATACATCCACCAAAGCAGGACTAGGGTTTTACGCATCCTCGCGGCCCGAACCTGGGTAAAATCCCTTTGTGTCTGGTCCCGCTCTTCTCACGATCCCTGCACCCCGCAACCGTAGAAGGGATTCCAGTGATCCCATAGGTGTCGTTTCCCACCGACATCTTTGGCGCGCCAGGTAGGGGGCGCAGAATTGTAAGAATCTAGTCTAGCAATTGACTTAGCTATTCTTCATCGCCATGGCTCCTAAGAAGAAGGCGACCACGGCGATCGGTTCGTCCGAAACCGGGTTGGTACCGGCAGCGGGCCAGTCGCGGAGAGGACCCGTGGCGCGGCCCGCGAACATTCACATCGCCCTGATGGTCCGGACCTGGCGAGCAGCGTCATTCATGCGCCGGGCTGCGAGCCACCAACCGCGGCTCGGAGACGGTCGGGCCCCAGCAGCGCGCGGGGCCTCTAGGTGCCGCCGCCCCGCCAGCAGCGCACGGCGATCTCCAAAACGCCAACACCGGCGCCCACGGCGCGCTTCCTCTCGTGTTAGGCGTGATGAGCAGCGCCACCGCCGGTGACCCTGCCGCCGCCCTGGGAAGAGTCCCGTGTGTCCGTCACATGAAGGAGAGGGCCAGCATGCACGCCGAGGTGCTGCTGGAGGTGGCGAACGGCTGCGGAGCCGCGACGCGGCGCCTCCTAACGTGGTTAGGAGTCGAGGCGCATCGCGGTCCACCCAGCTTTCGCCGCCACCCACGCCAGCGGAAGCCCTAGCGCACGCAGCTGCTCCTCGACTTTCCTCCCGCCACTGAGAAGCTCGACGAATGGAGGGCCACCGTCCGGAGCCTCGTCGGCATCGCCAACGACGACAGGCTGCGGCCGGCGGAACCTGCCGGCCGTCCGCCCGCCGGCTGCCACCGGCTAGCGGAGGCCACGCCGAGGCGCCGCGCCACGGTACTCCCCACATCCATCCGGACCGCCGGCGCCGCCCGCCGCGCGACGCCGAGATGATATTCCATCGCCGTCTCACCCACGGACCAACCGCGATCAACGCCAAGTCCTTCGAGCGGGCTCACGAGGACGCCGATTACGATCGAAGCGCCGACATGACGCTACGCCACTGGCCGAAAGCAGCGGCAGGGCTCGCCGGACCACCCAGCGCCGGGAGGCTACAGTGGCCTACCTTACGAGGTGGGTTGTCCGGCCTTCACCCGTGAGTTGCGGCAGTTCCAGTGGCCCTCCCACCATACGTTCAAACCCGACGTTAGCGAGAAGTACAATGACAAGACTCACCCGTCGGAGTTCCTCGGCATTTACACCATCGCGATGCAAGCTGTCGGGGCCCGCGACGACAAGGTGCTTGCCAACTACTTCTCGTTGGCACTCAAGCCTAATGTTATGTCTTGGTTGATGCACTTGCCGGTGGATTCCATCTCTTCTTGGGCGGATCTATCCCATTAGTTTGTTGGCGCCTTCACCGGATGTCACCAAGCTCATGGCCAGGCGAGTGATTTACACATCATCCCCCAGAAGGAAGGACAAAACCTGCGCAAGTACATCCAAAGGTTCAGCTAGGTGCAGTACAACATCCCCGATGTTCATCCCGCCGCCAGGAACAAAGGCGCTCCTTCGTAATACGCGCAATCGCAAGATGCGTGAAGAGCTGGCGGCGAACAAGGTTAAGGATGTGGCCGAGCTCTATGTTCGCCGATCGGTGCACTCGCGCCGAGGAAGGAAGGAAGTACCCCAAATAAGATGCCGTGCGGAAACCGACTCCATCGGGCGATACCGCCACCCCAGCAAAGAAAGGCCGACGCCGTAATAGGAAGCGCAAGGGCAAGGCCATGCTTGTCGTTGAGGGATCCGACGACACAGGTACAACCAAGAAGACCAAGGCAAGCGACCCCGGCAAAGAGATTGGCGGGTGTAACGCTTGCTGGGCCTTGGCGGTTTCCGACAAGCCAGGAGGCTCCGAGAAGCAGTACTGCAAGATCCACCGCACCAAGGGCCACAACCTCCAAAACTGCCGGCAAGTAGAGCTGCTCGCCAAGAAGCAGAAAGCTGAGTATGAGCAGCGGGACAAGGAGAAATGCCCAGATGGTGCCGAAGGATCTGGCAAGAAACGTGGCGGCCAAGAAGGCCGCCGCAGCAAGGAGAGACAGCAAGAGAGGCCCGCCCGGGGCCGCGACAAGAAGCAGGAAGAAGATGATCATGACGAGGACGACGAGTATGTTGACCACGAGTTCCAGAAAGCCATAGAGGCCATGTGTGTCGATGGTGGCGCCTCGCTGCACACATCCCACCGCCAACTCTAGCAGTGGGCGCGTGAGATCACGGCGGTGGATCCATCGTTTGACGCACGGAAGCCGCTGAAATGGTCCAACACGCCCATCATCTTCGACACCGAGGACCACCAGACCGCACCACTGCGGTCGGGTGCTTGCCATTGTTGGTTTCACCAACAATCTGCAACCTCAAGGTGACAAAGATGTTGGTTGACGGCGAGGCCGGCCTGAACTTGATCTCGCCCGTTGTGGTTAGAAGACTGCAGATCCCTGATGGATACCTCGAGGAGACGGGTACGTTCCAAGGGGTTAACCCAGGGAGGAGGCAGCCAAAGGGAAAGATCACGCTGCCCGTGATATTCGGAGGCGAGCTGAACCACAGGACGGAGAGGATTGTTTTTTATGTAGCCGAGATCCCCTTGCCTTACAACGGGATCCTCGGCCGCCCGGCACTGGCCAAGTACATGGTGGCTTCACACTACGCCTACAACATGCTGAAGATGCCCGAGCCGATGAACATCATCACCGTCCGCTCCGACAAGAAAGATGCGTTGATCTGCGCTCACCAACTCTACCGGGAAGCAGTTGCAGCAGTTGCAGCAGCTGCCGCTAAGGTACCTGCCTCGCCGATGGAGCCTCGCCGGGGAGGGGGAGAAGACCGGCGAGACTCCTAGCACCCACTCTGGCAAGCGCACCTCTTCGGGGTGTTGCCTCCCGTTGAGGACGTGCCAGAGAGCTCCGCCGGCAAGAGCAAGAAGTCCAGAGCTACGCCACCAGAGACCAAGAAGGTGCCCGCCAAGGAGGACGGTATGGGGAGTTTTACCATAAGCACCACCTCGACGACAATAGGAAAGCGAGCTGTCGCTTTCCTCAAGGGCGTAATGTCGATGTGTTTGCATGGCAAGCCTCCGACATCCCCGCGCTCCTGTGGAGGTGATTGAGCACCCCTTGTTGTCTGTCCTCATGCGTGGCCCGTCAAGCAGAAGGTCAGGAAGCAAGCTCTGGAGAGGCAGGAGTTCATCATGGAGGAAATCAGAAAGCTAGAGGCAGCAGGCTTTGTGAGAGGAGTACTCCACCCAACGTGGTTGGCCAACCCGGTAGTGGTGCGCAAGGCAAATGGGAAATGGAGGTTGTGTATTGATTACACAGACATCAATAAGGCCTGCACAAAGGATCCTTTCCCGTTTCCGTGCATTGACCTGATTGTTGACTCCACGGCAGGGTGTGACCTCTTATCGTTCCTGGACGCCTACTCAGGATACCACCGGATCTTCATGACAAAGGAAGACGAGGAAAAGACAGCATTCATCACCCCATGTGGTACGTACTGCTTTTTACGGATGCCTTTCGGGTTGAAGAGTGTTGGCTCGACCTTTGCAAGAGCAGTCCAAATTGGTTTTGAGCCTCAGCTACATAGAAATGGAAGCTTATATGGATGACATAGTGGTCAAAACCAAGGACAAAGCAACGCTCGTGCAAGATCTGGAGGAAATATTTGGGAACCTGCGCAAGATCAACCTCAAATTGAACCCTAAGAAGTGTGTCTTCGGCGTCCCGTCCGGCAAGCTTCTCGGGTTCTTTGTATCCCAACGTGGGATTGAAGGAAACCCAGATAAGATCAAGGCTATCGAGCAGATTGAGGCACCCAAACGGATCAAGGACGTGTGTCGGCTCACTGGCTGCGTTGCTGCCATGAGCCGGTTCATCTCCAAGTCCATGGAGCGTGCCCTTCCTTTTTTCAAGATCTTAAAGAAAGCAGGGCCGATGGAGTGGACCCCAGAGGTCGAGGCAGCACTGCAAGATTTGAAGAAATACCTCTCCTTTACCCCAGTGCTGGTTGCGCCCAGACCACAAGAACCGTTGCTGCTTTATCTAGCGGCAACGAACCAGGTGGTTAGCACCGCACTAGTGGCGCAGAGAGAGGTTGATGAGGAGACAGCAGCAGTGGCAGAGTCGATGGTTGGCGGGCCGAAACCCTTCCCGGCAGGGCTCAGCCCCGACAAGGCTGAGCCCCCGGCAAGACTGGCGCGCATGCGACGGGACCTACGCGACCAGGTGAAGAAGCGCAGAAGAAGAAAATGGTGCAGCACCCAGTTTGCTTCGTCAGCTCCCTTTTGTAGGGGGCTAGGTCGAGGTACTCAGGTGTGCAAAAGCTGCTCTTCGGCCTCCTTATGGCTTCGAGGAAGCTGCACCATTACTTCCAAGTGCATGAGATCACGGTGGTCACCCGCCTCCCGTTGCAACGGATACTGCATAACCCAGATGCAACAGGGAGGATTGTGGAATGGGCCCTGGAGCTGTCAAGCTTCGGTTTAAAGTTCAAAAGTACCTCGACAATTCAGAGCAGAGTCTTGGCGGAGTTTGTTGCGGAATGGACCCCGACGCCCGATGAAGAGGTACGTGAGACCACTCTCCCCAGCAAGGAAAGGAGTCGCAACTGGATCATGTACTTTGATGGAGCCTTCTCGCTGCAAGGCGCCAGCGCTGGTATGCTGCTTGTCGCACCCACCGGAGAGCACCTCAAGTACGTCGTCCAGATGCACTTCCCCCGGGAGATGTCAACCAACAACACCGTCGAGTACGAGGGCTTGCTTGCTAGTCTCGTGGATCGCGCGGACCTCGGTTAAAAAGCTCATCGTCGAGGCGACTCACAGCTCGTCGTCAGGCAGATCAACAAGGACTATCAAAGCCCGCTGATGGAAGCTTACGAGATGAGGTGAGGAAACCGGAGGAACGCTGACGGTATACAAGCGGAGCATGTCCCTTGGCCGAGAACGACATAGCCGACACTGTCAAAGCGCTGCTGCCTCAAGCTACCCGTCGAACCAGTGTACTTTTGTAAGCTCAGCTTAACCCAGCCGTCTGCTGAACCATCGATCGGGCAGAACAAGTGGAGGAAGTTAGGCCCGGCAAGTACTTCCCCACCGAGCCCCTGAGCCGCCGGCGAAGATATTGCTATGGATGCCGATCTCGCCACGTGGCAACCGACCGCAGACTCTCGTGTCATGGCCGTGGAGGCGGCCGCCCCTGCGGCGTAAGAGATGCCTTTGGTCCTTGTCGCCGAGTCAGCAGGCTCCGCATGGGCACAAAGACACCATGCAATTCCTTCAAAAGGAGAGCTTCCTAAGGAGCAGGAAGAAGCAGAAGAGAGTCTGTCGGTCTGCTTCTGCACCAATTCGCTGACAGCGACAGGCTGTAAGAAGACCGAATGGGGTGAAATAGATGTGCATCTCCGGGAGGAAGGACTAAAGTTGTTGGCGGAGATACATGGAGGCATATGTGGCTCCCACATAGGGTCGAGGGCCCTTGCTGCAAGGCCTTCCGCAAGGTTTCTTCTCGCCCACCACCCTCCGTGATGCGACGGCACTAGTAACCAAGTGTGAAGCATGCCGCCCATTCAAGAAGCCTCATCAACCAGCTCAAGCCCTCCAAACCATCCCTCTCTCCGGCCCTTCTCGGTCCTGGGCTCAACATATTGGGCCCTTTCCCCGTGTTGCTTGGGGCTTTGAGTACTTGTACGTCAGAATCGACAAGTTCACAAAGTGGCCGTAAGTGGAGGCAAGGAGGAAGGTGACAGCGCAGTCAGCCATCAAATTCTTCAAGGGACTAGTGTGCCGTTTTGGGGTGCCCAACAGGATCATCACCAACAACGGCACACAGTTCACAAGCCATGCCTTCATGCAATACATTGAGGATCTCGGTAGCAAGGTCTGTTTTGCTTCCGTGGCACATCCACGGAGCAACGGCCAAGCGAAGAGAGCAAATGCTGAAGTCCTGCGAGGCTTGAGGATGAGGACTTTTGACAGACTGCGCAAAAGCGGGAGGCGCTGGATTGATGAGTTGCCGGCGGTTCTTTGGTCGATCAAAACGATGCCAAATCGAGCCATCGGCCAGACACCTTTGCCCTGGTTTACGGAGCAGAAGCAGTTCTCCCCACGGAACTCATATACGGGTCACCTCGAGTGCTCGCTTATGATGAGCTTGAGCAAGAGCGATTGCGGCAAGATGACGCGACGCTCCTTGAGGAAGATCATCTCCGGGCGGCTGTGAGAGCAGCACGCTACCAGCAAGCCTTGCGCCGCTACCATAGCCGCGAGGTTCATGCCCGGAGCTTTGATGAAGGCGACCTTGTTCTTCGGCACGTTCAGTCGGCCAAGAATTCCAACAAGTTGACGCCGAGTGGGAAGGCCCTTATCGGGTAACACGAGTCACCAGCCCGGCGCGCCTGAGTTGAGACCAAGATGCCATTCCAAAGAGTAATTCCTGGAACATCGAGCATCTTCGCAAGTTTTACCGATAGGGAGCGGCTGCCGGGCCTCCCGGCAAGCCACCCTTTTGTACGAGCCTTGCCCGCAAGGCATGTAACCTTTGTACAAAGCCAGCGCAGACCGAGCATAAATAAACGGTTACCGCACCCTAAGTTATTGCATGCATGCTAGGTTGAGTCTCTTCCTTGGTTAGGGTTGATAGTGCTTAGCGCGCTAACCCCTAGCTTAGAGGTCGAAAAGCGCTCTCTCGTTTCTTCTCTGTCTCCTTTGGTTCGCAGGCACGACGTATTCTTGCCGAGCTGTTTTGGAAGGAAGGGAACAGACCGGCGCCCGGGCCCCGGCTAGCCAGAGTTGCCGGGGGCTGCAAGAACAAGGGTCCCTCTGCGGCAAGCCAAGATCGCCGGGGGCTGCAGATCCAGATAAGTTCTTTATCCTCTATCATGCATTTCATTATGGACTGGGATACATGAAACCCCATTCTATCTCAGAGCTACCGTGCTCCCCCTTCTCGGCACCCGAGGATTATCCTGGGTCTGATTTGGTCGAGCTGCTGCAAAGAAAGTAGAGGAACGGGGTGCCTAAGCCCACCTCATCCCTGCCTCCGCCAAGAGCGTGAGAAAGGTCAAGCGAAGTGGGGAAACGGCAAGGCCTGTTGCCGGGCGAGAAAACGTTTGTCTTAAAGATAACAAGGATTCACTCCTTGTCGTGGGTTCCTCCCGCGAACAAAAATCCCGGCAAACATCCCTTTTTCATTAAAAAACATCCCGTACAGGTACAGTTAATACGAAATGAAAAACATGAGCAATGGGATTACAAGCTTTAAATTCTACTAAGGCCCGAAGGCTTACAAACTAAAAAGAGATAAGGTGCCTGTAGGATCTTGAGAAGAGGTGTCTAGAGGGGGGGTGATTAGACACTAAGTACCAAAGTTGCAGTTTTTAACTTCTTTAGGTTTAAGTGGAGTTTAGGCACAATTTCAACATTCACAATACATAACAAGCAAGCATGCAAGGAGTATATGAGCAGCGGAAAGTAAAGCATGCAACTTGCAAGAATGTAAAGGGAAGGGTTTGGAGGATTCAAACGCAATTGGAGACACGGATGTTTTTGTCATGGTTCCGATAGGTGGTGCTATCGTACATCCACGTTGGTGGAGACTTCAACCCACGTAGGGTAACGGTTGCGCGAGTCCACGGAGGGCTCCACCCACGAAGGGTCCACGAAGAAGCAACCTTGTCTATCCCACCATGGCCGTCGCCCACGAAGGACTTGCCTCACTAGCGGTAGATCTTCACGAAGTAGGCGATCTCCTTGCCCTTACAAACTCCTTGGTTCAACTCCACAATCTTGTCGGAGGCTCCCAAGTGACACCTAGCCAATCTAGGAGACACCACTCTCCAAGAAGTAACAAATGGTGTGTTGATGATGAACTCCTTGCTCTTGTGCTTCAAATGATAGTCTCCCCAACACTCAACTCTCTCTCACAGGA
This sequence comes from Aegilops longissima, assembly GCA_021605205.1. Taxonomy (NCBI): domain Eukaryota; kingdom Viridiplantae; phylum Streptophyta; class Magnoliopsida; order Poales; family Poaceae; genus Aegilops; species Aegilops longissima. Next base: position 585,042,163 of record CM038677.1, on the reverse strand, counting down.
TTTGGATTTGGTGGAAAGAAGATTTGTGTGGAAAGCAACTTGGGGAGGGCTAGAGATCAAGATTCATGTGGTTGGAATGGAATATCTTGGTCTCAACACATGAGTAGGTAGTTCTCTCTCAGAAATAGGATGCTGGAAGTGTAGGCTTGTTCTGATGGCTCTCTCCACGAATGAAGAGGAGGTGGAGGGGTATATATAGCCTTCACACAAAATCTAACCGTAATACACAATTTACCAAACTCGGTGGGACCGAATCAACAAACTCGGTCGGACCGATTTAGTAAACCTAGTGACCGTTAGGGTTTTCGTGGATCGACATGCATCTCGGTAGGACCGATATGGTTAGGTTAGGCATAACGTAATCTCAGTGAGACCGATTACACAAACTTGGTGAGACCGATTTTGGTAATTAGCTAACCGAGAGTTGGTCGTGCAAACTCGGTGAGACTGACACTCAAACTCGTAGGACCGATTTTGGTAATAAGCTAACCAGAAAGTTTGCATTGTAATCTCGGTAGTACCGACAGCACAAACTCGTGAGACTGATTTTGGTAATGGACATACACAGAGAGATTATAATCCCATCTCGGTGAGACTGAGATCCCTATCGGTGAAACCGATTTGCCTAGGGTTTGTGGCAGTGGCTATGACATATGAACTCGGTGGCGCCGGATAGAAAGAATCGGTAGGGCCGAGTTTGACTTTGGGTTTAGGTCATATGAGTGGAAGTGAGAAAGTAGTTGAGGATTCTGGGGCATATCACTAAGCACATGAAGCAAGAGGCTCATGAAGCAACACCTCATCCCTCCTTGATAGTATTGGCTTTTCCTATAGACTCAATGTGATCTTGGATCACTAAAATGTAAAATGAAGAGTCTTGAGCTTGAAGCTTGAGCCAATCCCTTGTCCTTAGCATCTTGAAGGAGTTCCCACATCCTTTAGTCCATGCCACTCCATTGTTGAACTTGTCTGAAACATACTAGATAAAAGTGTTAGTCCAACAGGAGATATGTTGACATTAATTACCAAAACCACCTAGGGAGCACTTGTGCTTTCAATCTCCCCCTTTTTGGTAATTGATGGCAACATACATCAAAGCTTTAGATAAAGATATCAAAAAATAGCAAGTAAAGCTTCGGAAAGACATGTAACAAACATAGGCTCCCCCTACATGTATGCAATCATGTGAATATGGAATATAGAAGCATATGAGAGCATAACCATGATAGAGTAGGCAATGTGTTACATGTATCTTGGCCATATGCATCAGAGCAAAAGATTATTAAGGAAAATACCTTCATGCTCATGAGTCCTTCTTGCAAACAGTATGTACATCAACAAGAATTCCTCATACACATGATTGTGATGCATATACTTACCTTGTAGTCTTGAGTTGGCTTAGGATGGAATGAACCTACACAAACAAGGTTAGATAACACAGGTATATCTACTAGCCAGAGCAAACAAAAGAAACCACAAGAATACCAAGACTGGGATGACATGTAGAAAGTGAGTACTAAGTGCCACATTGGATTAGACATGTCCCCAAGAGAAAAGATATGCAATGAATTTAAATGATTTCTTTCCCTTAGATGTCTTGCTCCCCCTGAATCTAGCATGGGATATTGGGAGAAGATAGGGAACAGAAAATCAGAGATGAAAGATATAAATGAACAGAGCTTAATGCAAATAAGCACATGTGAACATGTCTTTCCCACAAAAGGACATGTGGCATCTCTCCTCTTGAACATCAAGTATCTGGGATCCTTGAGAAATACTTTCTACTTGAGTATTCTCTCCCCCTTGAGATCTTTTTCTCCCCCTTAATACTCTCTCCCTTTTGGAAGTGATAAGCTTTGATGTGATCTCTCTCTCCCCCTTTGACATCAATTTCCAAGAAGGGTCTTCTGGAAGTTGTTGTGAATGGGTTTGATCCTTGAGTCACAATACAAAGCACTGGATAAAATTGTGATGCTTGTAGAGGACAAGATTCATTGAGTGGAGCTGGATCAGAAGAAACATAGAACAAGTGGCAAACAGTTTTTCCTGTTGTGAAATCGGTGGCACCGAGTGGTATGCTTCGGTTGTACCGAGAGGATTCGGCTAGACCAAAAACAACAAATCGGCGAAGGCGAGTTCATCGCAGAGAAAACACTTGTCACCTTAGCTCACTAGACTAGTAAGATCTCACAAAGATTTGCAAGGAATTAACTGAAGGATGTGCAATGAATTTGATGCAGGAAATGCAAAGCATCTGAAAAGAAAAGAAAGAAATCTAGATGAATTTTTTTTGAAAGGGGAAGCAAATATGCATGAGACAAATGCAAAAACACAGATAAGAACGCGAGATAACTTCATCTAGAGATGGTCGGTGACAAGGTCACCTATGTTAGGGTATATTGATTTATGAGTCAAGTGAGATCACTTGATCATGGGTCATACTCATCGTTTAAGCTCAAAATGGGGTTACCATTTTTCATTTAAGCATTTTGATGTATTCACATCTTGTCGAGTTGCTTTAGCGCATGACTCGGAGTAAAGCTTCTCTAAGATGGAATAACATACCTTGGTTGGTGGTGTTGATCATGTAGTTGAACTTGTGTGGGTTTCTCAAGGTTGATGTAGCTCATCAAGAGTTGGGAGTACCACTTGGAATTGAGTCCATCTACCTACATGGGTTAGCACTTGCATGGAGTAGCACTTGTGTAAAAGAGAATTTAATCATGAAGTTCAATCATTGAGTTTTTCAAAGGATATGTTTGAAAGTTTCCGTGCTTCCTTGACTTCAACCACCATAGTGTAGAGACTTGGTGATGTAGAGATTGCTCAAGATGTGAGTGGTCTACAATCTCATGGAATTTGATTCAACCAAGTACCTACATGGGTTAGATAACATGCAAGATGCAAATATATCCAAGATATAATATATTCATCATAAGAGAGATATCATGGATTAGTCATAAGCTCATGTCTTGCATGTATCCAATGGAGTTTCTACTCCAAGTTTGAAGCATCAATGATGTCCAATTCTCCTCTCAACCTACAAAACACTTTCTCATCAAGGGGTTTAGTGAATATATCCGCTAATTGCTTTTCGGTGCGAACATGCTTAAGATCAATGTCACCCTTAGCAACATGATCTCGAATGAAATGATGACGAACTTCAATATGCTTAGTTCGAGAATGTTGTACGGGATTATGACCAATTTTGATAGCACTTTCATTGTCACAAAGCAATGGAACATGTCTCACATATATCCCATAATCCTTAAGAGTTTGGGTCATCCAAAGTAATTGAGCACAACATGAACCAGCGGCAATGTACTCCGCTTCGGCGGTAGATAAGGATACCGAGTTTTGTTTCTTGGAGGACCAAGACACAAGAGATCTACCAAGAAATTGACAAGTACCCGAAGTGGACTTTCTATCAACCTTGTCTCCGGCATAGTCCGAGTCGGAGTAGCCAACAAGATCGAAGGAGGCCCTCTTAGGATACCAAATGCCAAAATTTGGTGTATGAATTAAGTATCTCACTATCCTTTTTACGGCCTTAAGATGACATTCTTTAGGAGCAGCTTGATATCTTGCACACATGCACACACTTAGCATAATATCGGGACGTGAAGCACATAGGTATAACAATGAACCAATCATAGAGTGATAAACCTTTTGGTCCATGGGTTTACCATCTTTGGTCAAATCAAGATGTCCACTAGTAGGCATGGGTGTAGACATACCTTTGCATTCTTGCATATTGGACTTCTTGAATAAGTCCTTAGTGTACTTCGTTTGAGATACAAAGGTACCTTCCTTAGTTTGCTTGATTTGCAACCCAAGAAAGAATTTGAGTTCACTCATCATTGACATCTCAAACTTCTCCGACATTAGCTTTCCAAACTTTTCACTAAAAAGAGGGTTAGTTGATCCAAATATGGTATCATCAACATAAATTTGGCATACAAATAATTCTCCATTAACCCTTTTAGTAAATAGTGTGGAATCAATTTTCCCAATTTCAAAGCCTTTTTCAATAAGGAACTTGGTCAAGCATTTATACCAAGCCCTAGGAGCTTGTTTAAGACCATAAAGAGCTTTGTGAAGTTTGTAAACATGATTTGGTTTCTTAGGATTGACAAAGACGGGAGGTTGTTTGACATAAACTTCCTCCTCTATTTCACCATTTAGAAAAGCACTTTTAATGTCCATTTGGTACAAGGTGATATTATGGTGATTAGCATAGGCAAGTAAGATGCGAATGGACTCAAGTCTAGCAACGGGATCATAAGTCTCACCATAGTCCATACCTTCGACTTGTGTGTAGCCTTGGGCGACGAGATGTGCTTTGTTGTGAACTACTTGTCCATCTTCATCTTGCTTGTTGCGAAACACCCATTTGGTACCGATGATGTTGTGGTTGTTGTCGGGCTTCTCAACCAATGTCCAAACTTGGTTTCTCTCAAAGTTGTGTAGCTCTTCATGCATAGCATTTATCCAATTCGGATCTTCCAATGCTTCTTCGACCTTCATAGGTTCAATGCTAGAGATGAAAGAATAGTTTTCACAAAAGTTAGCTAAACGAGTTTTAGAGCGAGTGATTCTCCGGTTTGAATATCATTGTAGATTTGCTCGACGGGATGGTCTTTAGCAATTCCTGCTCGAACTCGTGAAAGCTTTTGCTTGGGTCTCGCTGAACATCTTCTTCATCTTGTTCTTCTTCTTCTTCTTGATCATTGTTGGCGCTGTTGTTCTCTTGTCGTGGTGGAGAAGGAGGTTGTTGACGTTCGTGATGTTCTTCCTCGTTTTCTTCTTCTTGGTGTGTTCCACTTGTGGATGCTTCCGTATCAACTCTTGGTTCACCTTGTCGTGAAGTAGAAGCTTACACTTGGACAGACGAGGTACTCTCCTTCACCTCCGTTGGACGGACCTTGCCAATAGACAAGTCTTGGATTGCTTCTGAAGGGTCTTTGTCTCCTACATCAATTGGCAATTTCTCTACTTGCGAGCCGTTAGATTCATCAAACTTCACATCTACCGTCTCTTCAACCTTTCGGGTGAAATTGTTGTAGACACGGTAAGTGTGAGAGTTTGAGCCATAACCAAGTAGGAAACCTTTATGAGATTTAGGAGCAAATTTTGAACGACGATGCTTATCAAGAATGTAGCACTTTGAGCCAAATACTCGAAAGTATCCAACTTGGGCTTTGTTATCGGTGAGGAGCTCGTATGCCGTCTTGCCGAGTAGCTTGTTAAGATACAAGAGATTTGTTGCATGACAAGCCGTCTCAACCGCTTCCGCCCAAAAGTGCTTCGGCGTCTTGTACTCATCAAGCATCGTTCTCGCCATTTCGATGAGCGTCTGGTTCTTCCTCTCAACAACTCCATTTTGTTGAGGTCTCAGACGTAGTCGAGAACTCGTGAAATCCCTTCTTCGTCAAGAAAGGTGTCCACATTTGCATTCTTGAACTCCGCCCGCTGTCGCCGCTAACCTTCTTGATCTTTACTTAAAATTGATTTTGGGCCTTCCTAGCTAAGTTTTTGAAGATCTTTTGACCTGCGATTTATCATCGAGAAAGAACACCCAAGTAAATCTTGAAAATCATCAACTATAACTAGACCAAAAGAATTTCCACCGAGACTTTTGTAAGCGCTTGGGACCAAAGAGATCCATATGAAGAAGCTCGAGTGGCCTCCTTGTGGTCATGATGTTCTTCACGGATGCCTTCCTCCAACCTGTTTACCTGCCTAACAAGCAATCGCATAGTCTATCCTTATCAAATATGACATCGTTAACTCCAAGGATATGATTTCCTTTAATAAGCTTGTCAAGGTTTCTCATGCCAACGTGACCTAGTCGTCTATGCCATAACCAACCTTTTGAGGATTTAGCAATGAAGCAAGTTTTAGGTTGTGCCTTTTAGAGAAATCAACAATGTAAAGATCACCTCTACGATACCAAGAAAGACCATTTTATGGTTGTCTCGACGAAACACTTGGCAATCTACTTCAAGAATAGGACATTTAAACCAAATCAACAAGTCTAGATATCGAAAGTAAGTTGTAGCCAAGAGACTCAACGAGCATGACATTTTGTATGGAGCCATCATGTGAGATGGCCACCTTACCGAGGCCAACCACCTTACCCTTTGAGTTGTCACCGAAGGTGACATACTTTCGAGGACTATCATTTTCAGCAAGCTCACGAAACATGTCTTTATCTCCGGTCATGTGATCGGTACATCCACTATCAAGAACCCATTCCTTTCCTCCTGACACATATCCCCGAAGATTTGCCATAAGACCAAAATGTCTCATTGCATCATTGTCGGTGTCAAAACCGGCGGATCTCGGGTAGGGGGTCCCAAACTGTGCGTCTAGACAGATGGTAACAGGAGACAAGGGACACGATGTTTTTACCTAGGTTCGGGCCCTCTCGATGGAGGTAATACCCTACTCCCGCTTGATTAATATTGATGATATGGGTAGTACAAGAGTAGACCTACCACGAGATCAAGGAGGCTAAACCCTAGAAGCTAGCCTATGGTATGATTGTTGTTCGTCCCCACGGACTAAAACCCTCCGGTTTATATAGACACCGGATAGGTTAGGGTTACATGAGTCTGTTACAATGGTAGGAGATCTACATATCCAGACGCCAAGCTTGCCTTCCACGCCAAGGAAAGTCCCATCCGGACACGGGACGAAGTCTTCAATCTTGTATCTTCATAGTCTTGGAGTCCGACCGTGATGATAGTCCGGCTATCAGGACACCCCCTAGTCCGGGACTCCCTCAATCATCAAGATCGAAGTCACTATCATCATCCTTATCATAGTACCCATGTTCAACATCGTCATGTAGTGGATGAAGTCCTAGAGAGGGTAATTCGTTAGAGTGAGTTTGACAATGATCTTGCTTATGAATTCTTATAGCTTCGGAAATAATATCACCAATAATTCCAACATCTCCTTTGGCACGCATAAGGTCGGTGAGTTCAAATAGACGATCACCAAATATAGGATCACTAGTGTTCATCTTACTCAAGGCAATAGACTTATAGAGAATCTCATCTAGATTTTTCAAGGAATAATTTGGAAAGCGTTCCTCAAGAAATTTCCATATAGTGTAGGCACACTCAAGAGTAGGCAAGATTCTAATCAAGTTTCTAGGCAAGCCTCTAGTGATAAGATTAACAGTTCTAAGATTTCTAGTCATGTCAATAGATTCATCAAGGGTAGGATGCATAGGATCAACATGAGGTGCACAAGAGCTAGCAATGTACTTGTTCAAATGATATTGATTGAAAATTACAAGCATCTCATTTTTCCACTCATGAAAATACTCTCCATCAAGAATAGGCACTCTATGTCTAAGACTCCCCAAAGTAGACTCATACATCTTCCTCCAATGGTGATTAAACAAAGGCAATGGAGACCAATGCTCTGATACCACTTGTAGGATCTTGAGAAGAGGTGTCTAGAGGGGGGTGATTAGACACTAAGTACCAAAGTTGCAGTTTTTAACTTCTTTAGGTTTAAGTGGAGTTTAGGCACAATTTCAACATTCACAATACATAACAAGCAAGCATGCAAGGAGTATATGAGCAGCGGAAAGTAAAGCATGCAACTTGCAAGAATGTAAAGGGAAGGGTTTGGAGGATTCAAACGCAATTGGAGACACGGATGTTTTTGCCGTGGTTCCGATAGGTGGTGCTATCGTACATCCACGTTGGTGGAGACTTCAACCCACGTAGGGTAACGGTTGCGCGAGTCCACAGAGGGCTCCACCCACGAAGGGTCCACGAAGAAGCAACCTTGTCTATCCCACCATGGTCGTCGCCCACGAAGGACTTGCCTCACTAGCGGTAGATCTTCACGAAGTAGGCGATCTCCTTGCCCTTACAAACTCCTTGGTTCAACTCCACAATCTTGTCGGAGGCTCCCAAGTGACACCTAGCCAATCTAGGAGACACCACTCTCCAAGAAGTAACAAATGGTGTGTTGATGATGAACTCCTTGCTCTTGTGCTTCAAATGATAGTCTCCCCAACACTCAACTCTCTCTCACAGGATTTGGATTTGGTGGAAAGAAGATTTGAGTGGAAAGCAACTTGGGGAGGGATAGAGATCAAGATTCATGTGGTTGGAATGGAATATCTTGGTCTCAACACATGAGTAGGTAGTTCTCTCTCAGAAATAGGATGTTGGAAGTGTAGGCTTGTTCTCGATGGATCTCCATGAATGAAGAGGAGGTGGAGGGTATATATAGCCTCCACACAAAATCTAACTGCTACACACAATTTACCAAACACAAGGGGACCGAATCAACAAACTCGGTCGGACCGATTTAGTAAACCTAGTGACCGTTAGGGTTTTCGTGGATCGACATGCATCTCGGTAGGACCGATATGGTTAGGGTTAGGCATAAAGTAATCTCGGTGAGACCGACATACAAACTCGGTGAGACTGATTTAGGTAATTAGCTAACCGAGAGTTGGTCGTGCAAACTGGTGAGACTGACACTCAAACTCGGTAGGACCGATTTTGGTAATAAGCTAACCAGAAATTTTGCATTGTAATCTCGGTAGTACCGATTGCACAAACTCGGTGAGACCGATTTTGGTTATGGACATACACAGGGAGATTACAATCCCATCTCGGTGAGACCGAGATCCCTATCGGTGAAACCGATTTGCCTAGGGTTTGTGGCAGTGGCTATGACATATGAACTCGGTGGCACCGGATATAAAGAATCGGTAGGGCCGAGTTTGACTTTGGGTTTAGGTCATATGAGTGGAAGTGGGAAAGTAGTTGAGGGTTCTGGGGCATATCACTAAGCACATGAAGCAAGAGGCTCATTAAGAAACACCTCATCCCTCCTTGGTAGTATTGGATTTTCCTATAGACTCATTGTGATCTTGGATCACTAAAATGTAAAATGAAGAGTCTTGAGCTTGAAGCTTGAGCCAATCCCTTGTCCTTAGCATCTTGAAGGAGTTCCCACATCCTTTAGTCCATGCCACTCCATTGTTGAACTTATCTGAAACATACTAGATAAAAGTGTTAGTCCAACAGGAGATATGTTGACATTAATTACCAAAACCACCTAGGGAGCACTTGAGCTTTCAGTGCCCGTAATCCCTTTCTTGTCCCTCTCCTCAAGAAATGGAACAAGAGAAGCAGGAGGGCAAAAGGGGCGCCTAGGCGAGCTACGGGTGGCAGAAGACACCAAGAGAACATCTTGGTGGCCATCCAAGGGCTGGATGGTGATGGCGGCGCCGAGGCAGAGCTCAAGACGAGGCGGCAGGACGCCAAGACACGACGAAGGCGCTTGCCCACAGACTGACTTGACAGCCTTGCCGCCTCGCCTCTTCCTCTTCCGCAGCCTCCCAACACCAGCCGCCCAAGGAGACGAGCCCGAGAAGTTCAAGGAGCCGTGACACGGATGATGGGGTCACCGGTGCCGCCGAGCGGGCGCCTGACGCCTAGTCGGACCTGGCATCCTGCCGCCTGGCCGGCCTCGCTGTCGCTATTTTGTCCTCCTCGCTACTCGCCGAGGAGGAATTTTCATCATCGAAGAGCTTCCACGCAGCACCTCACGCTGGTCCCGGTGTTCAAGATCTTGACGGAGAGGAGGCCACCTCCATTAGTTTGAAATGGAGAGTGAGCCCATCCGCCAAGCTGTGGACGCGAGCAAAGGTCTTCCACCCTCGATGAAGGTACATGACATGAGGGGCGGGGAACTCAACGTAGACCCACGTGCCACTGTTCCCACAACCCCTCATGTGCAGCCGCAGCGCCTGCAGCTACACCAGCTCCATCTCCCGCGCAAACGGGGTCGGAAGGCGAAGTACACAGCGCGGCGGATGGCGTAGCCTGACAAAGAATTCGCAGGGGTTGTCCCCAGCGTGGCCCTCCATCGGAGGAAGGACTGCTGGAGGGGGCGAGGCAGATCTGCCGCCTGCCCTCCTCTCCTCGGCACCACGGCGGCCTCGACCTCGCCCCTCCCTTCCTTCTAATAGCGGGCCACGCCCACAAGTTCTTGGGAGGAGGACGCGCTGCCGGGCCGAGACCTCGCCATCACCGATGAAGGCCGCCCGCCATGACAGAAGAAAAAAAGGAAGCAGGGATGGGGAGAGGCAGATGGCGAAAGGTTGAGAGGCGCCGTCCCTCCCGCTCCCCTCCTTATAAAGGGGCGGGAGCGAGGCTCAGCGGCCCCCTCTAGGCCAATCCGGCCTCTTGAAGTGACAGCGAGTGGGGCCGTCGACCGCCCTCCCCGCTCCATTGAAGGCGCATGGGAATCGACCAAGACGCTGCTGATTACCCCGACACTGCGCTACCGCCATTCGCTCTGATACAGCTTAACGTGGGCGCAAGGGCGGGCGCAATGAGATGTGTGGAACGACGGTTCCCGAGCGAGGGCAGTAAATGGGAGGCGGCCCCGCGGTCTCAAAGAGACGCGCAAGCCGCCTCTTTACTATCCACCACGAGGTGACGCCAAAGATGCCCATCGCCATGCGCGCACAGACGATCCCCACGCCACGCTGCTCAACACGGGTCGGGAAGCGCAGCGACGGAACAAAGGCGCGCGTAAAATCCGCCTAACTGCTGCACCTGCTCGGCCTGGCCCAACAACGTGATGCGCTTATGTGTGGCCCAGGCCCGGGGGCTCCTGTCGGTGTACAAAAGTATGGGCTCTGCTTTTGACCCCTTTACTTGTGCACGAGCAGTCAGAGACTCCCGCCACAGCCACGCACAGACACGGCAGGAAGGGGGAGCCGGAGAGAAGCCGAGGCCACAAGGCAAATGAAGCAACGACAAGGACCAAGGCCACAAGGATCGGATGGGCGAAGTAGGTTTTCCCGGCAAGGACCCTTGCCAAGGTAGCCTCAGCGGCCCCGGCAAGACCCTTGCCGAGGCAGCCCGCCCACACCAGCCGAGCGAGCCACCCTTGAGCCCACCAATGCTCAGACAAATGCTTTGGGACAGGGCTCGGGAGGCACCTCCGTGGTGGCATGCAGATCTTTGTGAAGACATAGAATGCTCAAGATCAAATGAGGATAAGAGGGCGACCATCCTCACCGAAGAAACCCACAAGACCGCCGGCAAGACCCTTGCCGGGGAGGCCAGCGCGCCGCGGCAAGACCCTTGCTGGGCCACCCGACAAGGCCCACGCCAAAGCGCACCAGCTGGGCCACTGCCAGGCCCGCACCAGATAAGTCTTCGCCGCCATTCGCATGCAGCTGCCGACCCAACCAGCTGGGCAGGCACCTGCGTGGCGGCATGCAATCCTTCATGGAGGCTCCACCACCGTGCCACCTAGCTGCCTGCCTGCCTACATGGCACCGCATGCATTGCTGGCCAGGGTGCGTGTCAAAGCATAAAGGAGCAGCGACGGACGGGACGGGCCTCGCTCCCGTCCCCAATAAAGCGAAGGGACAGCTAAGCCTCGCATTCAATGCGTCTTGTCCTGTAATACTAGCGATAGACTCGCAACACTGTAGCACTTTCCACCTCATGTGTGCCACTGTGGCATCCCCTTCCGCCTATAAAAGGAGGCCCATGGCACACACACAGAGGATTCGGCTCTTTGGAACCTCGCAACACCTAGAGCTAGTTCGAGAGCTCAAGAACACTAAATACATCCACCAAAGCAAGACTAGGGTTTTACGCACCCTCGCGGCCCGAACCTTGGTAAAATCCCTTTGTGTTGTCTGCTGGTCCCGCTCTTCTCACGATCCCCGCACCCCGCAACCGTAGAAGGGATTCCAGTGATCCCATAGGTGTCGTTTCCCACCGAAACACCGATAAGCAATTAGCGGATATATTCACCAAACCGCTTGATGAGAAAGTCTTTTGTCGATTGAGAGGTGAATTGAACATCATTGATGCTTCAAACTTGGAGTAGGAACTCCATTTGGATACATGCAAGGCATGAGCCTTTGACTAATCCTTGATATTTCTTTCATGATGCTATTTATATGTCTTGGATATACTTGCACCCTTGCATGCTATCTAACCCTTGTAGGTACTTGGATGAATCTAAATCTATGATATTTCCACTCACTCACATCTTGAGCAATCTCGACATCACCAAGTCTCTACACACTGGTGGTTGAAGACAAGGAAGCACGAAACCTTTCAAACATATCCTTTGACAAATTCCATATTAAGCTTTATGATTGTCATTTTGGATACACAAGTGCTCTTCCTTGCAAAACTAACCCATGTAGGTAGATGAACTCAAATTCCAAGTGGTGCTCCCAACTCTCGATGAGCTACATCAACCTTGAGCAACCCACACAAGTTCAACTACATGATCAAGATCAACACCACCACCCAAGGTATGTTATTCCATCTTAGAGAAGCTTTACTCCAAGTCATGGGTCAAAGAAACTCAACAAGATGTGAATACATCAAGATGCTTAAACGAAAAATGGTAACCCCATTTTGAACTTAAACGATGAGTATGACCTATGATCAAGTGGCCTCACTTGACTCCTAAGTCAATATACTCTAACATAGGTGACTTTGTCGTCGACCAAATCTAGATGAAGTTCTCTCGTGTTTCTCTGTGCTCTTGCATTTGTCTTATGCATATTTGTTTCCCCTTTCAAAAAAAAACTTCTTCTAGATTTCTTTTTTGTTTAATTTTGTTTTGCATTCCCTGCATCCAATTCATTGCAAATCCTTCAGTTAATTCCTTGCAAATCCTTGTGAGATTTTACTTGCCTAGTGAGCTGAGGTGACAAGTGTTTTCCCTGCGATGAACTCGGTCACACCAGTCTGTTGCTTTCAGTCCAACCGAATCCTTTCGGTGCAACCGAAGCACATAACTCAGTGCTACCGATTTCACTACAGAAAAGACAACTTGCCACTTGATTCCTGAATTCTTTTTTCTCCAGCTCCACTCAATGATTCTTGTCCTCTACCAGCATCACATTCGACATGCTGCTTTGGAAATTGATGTCAAAGGGGGGAGAGAGATCACATCAAAGCTTAATCATTCCTATAGGGGGAGAGAATACTCAGGGGGGAGTTCTTCTACAAGGACAAAGAGGTATCACAAGCCCCAGATGCTTGGTGTTCAAGAGGAGAGAAGTCACATGTCTTTAAGAGGGGAAAGACATATTCATATTTGGTTGTTTGCATTTGCTCTGTGTTTCTTTGCTTTGATTTTCTGTTCCCTACCTTCTCCCAATATCCCATGCAAGATTCAGGGGGAGCAAGACATCTAAGGAAGGAAATCATTGAATTCATTGCATATCTTTACCTTTGGGGACATGTCTATATCCAATAGAGTACTTAGTACTCACTCTCTACATGTCATCCCAGTCTTGGTACTCTTGTGGTTTGCTGTTCTTGCTCTGCTTGATAGATGTATATGTGTTGTATAACCTTGTTTACCCAGGTTCATCTCTTCCAAAGCTATCTCAAAACCACAAGGTAAGTATATGCATCACAGTCATGTGTATGAGGATTTCTTGCTGATGTACATACTGTTTGCAAGAAGGACTCATGAACATGAAGGTACATTTACTATGCCCACATCATTTGCTCTGATGCATATAGCCAAGATGCATGTAACACATTGCTTACTCTGTTATGCTATGCATTCACATGCTCCTATATTCCATATTTACATGATTGCATACATGTAGGGGGAGCCTATGCATGTTACATGTCTTTCCAAAGCTTTACTTGTTATTCTCTATATCTTTATATAAAGCTTTGATGTATGTTGTCATCAATTACCAAAAAGGGGGAGATTGAAAGCACAAGTGCTCCCTGGGTGATTTTGGTAATTAATGTCGACATATCTCTTGTTGGACAAATTCTTTTACCTAGTATGTTTCTCATAAGTTCAACAATGGAGTGGCATGCACTAGAGGATGTGGAACCCCTTTGAGATGATAAGGACAAAGGATTGGCTCAAACTCAAAGCTCAAGACTCTGCATTTTCTATTTTAGTGATCCAAGATCACATTGAGTTCATAGGAAAGCCAATACTATTAAGAGGGGATGAGGTGTTGCTTAATGGGTTGCTTGCTCAAAGTGCTTAGTGATATGCTCAAAAACCCTCAACCACTTTCTCACATCCACATATGTCCCAAACCAAAAGTCAAACTCGGCCCCACCGAAACATTCTATCCGGCGCCACCATGTTCTCTTGACATAGCCACTGCCAGAAACCCTAATCAATTCGTTCTCACCGATGGGATCTCAGTCTCACTGAGATGGGCTTGCAAACTCTCTGTTGCCTATTGCAATAATTCCGGTCTCACCGAGATATGCAATCGGTCCCACCGAGTTTGCTTGGGCAACTCTCTGTTTTGCTTATTACCCAAAATTGGTCCCACCGAGTTTGTGTAATCGGTCAAACCGAGATGAGGCTTTACCCTAACCCTAGCACATCGGTCCCACCGAGTTGATCATATCGGTCCCACCGAAATGCCTAACGGTCACATTATCAACCAAATCGGTCCGACCGAGTTTTCTAATTCGGTCCCACCGAGTTTGGTGATTTGTGTGTAACGGTTAGATTTTGTGTGGAGGCTATATATACCCCTCCACCCACTCTTCATTCGTGAAGAGAGCCATCAGAACATGCCTACACTTCCAACATACATTTTCTGAGAGAGAACCACCTACACTTGTGTTGAGGTCAAAATATTCCATTCCAACCACATAAATCTTGATCTCTGGCCTTCCCAAGTTGCTTTCCACTCAAATCATCTTTCCACCAAATCCAATCCTATGAAAGAGAGTTGAGTGTTGGGGAGACTATCATTTGAAGCACAAGAGCAAGGAGTTCATCATCAACACACCATCTATTACTTCTTGGAGAGTGGTGTCTCCTAGATTGGTTAGGTGTTACTTGGGAGCCTCCGTCAAGATTGTGGAGTTGAACCAAGGAGTTTGTAAGGGCAAGGAGATCGCCTACTTTGTGAAGATCTACCCGAGTGAGGCAAGTCCTTCGTGGGCGACGGCCATGGTGGGATAGACAAGGTTGCTTCTTCATGGACCCTTCGTGGGTGGAGCCCTCCATGGACTCGCGCAACCGTTACCCTTCGTGGGTTGAAGTGTCCATCAACGTGGATGTACAATAGCACCACCTATCGGAACCATGGATAAAAAATCTCTGAGTCTCCAATTGCGTTTGCACATTCCAATCCCATCCCTTTACATTCTTGCAACTTGCATGCTTTACTTTCCGCTGCTCATATACTCTTGTCATGCTTGCTTGATATGTATTGTGAATGTTTAAACTTGTGCCAAAACTCCACTTCAACTTAAAGAAATTAAAAACTGCAACCCCCCCCCCCTCTAGACACCTCTTCTCGATCCTTTCACACACACGCCACGCGCACACTCATTCCCTCGCACGCACACGCGGGTACACAGGGGGACGCATTTTTGACGAAGATCCACCCCATGTGATAATTTGATGCGTGTAAAGTCCTTCACTTCATTGATGATCAATTAATACAGCGCATGCAAATTGAGTGGACATGAGGGAGGAAATGAAGGAAATATGCCCTAGAGGCAATAATAATGTTATTATTTATTTCCTTATATCATGATAAATGTTTATTATTCATGCTAGAATTGTATTAACCGGAAACATAATACATGTGTGAATACATAAACCTACAGAGTGTCACTAGTATGCCTCTACTTGACTAGCTCGTTAATCAAAGATGGTTATGTTTCCTAACCATGAACAAGGAGTTGTTATTTGATTAACGGGATCACATCATTGGTTGAATGATCTGATTGACATGACCCATTCCATTAGCATAGCACCTGATCGTATAGTTTGTTGCTAGTGCTTTTCTTCATGACTTATACATGTTCCTATGACTATGAGATTATGCAACTCCTGCTTGCCCGAGGAACACTTTGGGTGCTACCAAACGTCACAACATAACTGGGTGATTATAAAGGTACATTACAGGTGTCTCCAAGGTACATGTTGGGTTGGCATATTTCGAGATTAGGATTTGTCATCCGATTGTCGGAGAGGTATCTCTGGCCCTCTCGGTAATGCACATCACATAAGCCTTGCAAGCATTGCAACTAAATGTGTTAGTTGTGAGATGATGTATTACGGAACGAGAAAAGAGACTTGCCAAGAACGAGATTGAACTAGGTATTGATACCGACGATCGAATCTCGGGCAAGTAACATACCGATGACAAAGGGAACAACGATGTTGTTATGCGGTCCGACCGATAAAGATCTTCGAGAATATGTAGGAACCAATATGGGCATCCAGGTCCCGCTATTGGTTATTGACCGAGAGGTGTCTCGGTCATGTCTACATAGTTCTCGAACCCGTAGGGTCCGCACGCTTAACGCTTCGATGATGCTTATTATGAGTTTATATGATATTGATGTACCAAGGTTGTTCGAGTCCCGGATGAGATCACGGACATGACGAGGAGTCTCAAATGGTCGAGACATAAAGATTGATATATTGAAGCCTATGTTTGACTCGGAATCACTCCGGTGAAATTAGGAATTTTACGAGTACCGGGGTTACTGGAACCTCCCGGGGGTCAATGGGCCTTGATGGGCCTTAGTGGAAAGGAGGAAAGGGGCCCAAGTGCTGGTCAGACCTTCCCCTTCCCTAGTCCTATTAGGACTAGGAGAAGGGGTGGCGCCTCTCTCCCTTCCCACTTGGCCAATCCTAGTTGGACTAGGATTGGGGAGGAATCCTACCCCTGGGAGTAGGACTCCCAGCGCAGCCCTTGGTGGCCGCCAGCCCCTCCCCTTCCCTCCTTTATATACAGGGCAGAGGGCACCCCATGACACACAAGTTGATCATTGAGATCGCTCTCAGCCGTGTGCGGTGCCCCTTCCACCAAACTACACCTCGAATATACCGCTATGGAGCTTAGGCGGCCCCTGCGCCGTGGAACATCATCATCGCCACCACGCCGTCAGGTCGACAAAACTCTCCTCAACACTCGGCTGGATCGGAGTTCGAGGGACGCCATCGAGCTGAACGTGCAGAACTCGGAGGTGCCGTGACGCTCGGTACTTGGATCGGTTGGATCGGGAAGAAGTACGACTACTTCCTCTACGCTATGCCAACGCTTCGCTGTTGGTCTACGAGGGTACGAGACAACACTCTCATCTCGCTGCTATGCATCACCATGGTCTTGCGTGATCGTAGGAAAATTTTTGAAATTACTACGCTACCCAACAAAGGCATCCGAGCCTGGTTTTATGCGTTGATGTCATATGCACGAGTAGAACACAAGTGAGTTGTGGGCGATACAAGTCATACTACCTACCAGATGTCATACTTTGGTTCAGCGGTATTGTGAGATGAAGCGCCCGGACCGACATTACGCCAGACGCTTACGCGAGACTGGTTTCACCGCTGTGAGCACTCGCTGCTTAAAGGTGACCAAGGGTGTCTGCTCTCTCACTTTAGTTGAACTGAGTGTGGCTACGCCCGTCCTTGAGAAGGTTAAACGGAGTCTATTTGACGAAGTATCGCTGTGGTTTTGATGCGTAGGTAAGAACGGTTCTTGCTCAGCCCGTAGCAGCCACGTAAAACTTGCAACAACAAAGTAGAGGACGCCTAACTTGTTTTTGCAGGGCATGTTGTGATGTGATATGGTCAAGACGTGATGCTATATTTTATTGTATGAGATGATCATGTTTTGTAACCGAAGTTATCGGCAATCGGCAGGAGCCATATGGTTGTCGCTTATTGTATGAAATGCAACGCCATGTAATTGCTTTACTTTATCACTAAGGAGTAGCGATAGTCGAGAAGCAATAGTTGGCTAGACGACAACGATGCTACGATGGAGATCAAGGTGTCGCTACCGGTGACGATGGTGATCATGACGGTGCTTCGAGATGGAGATCACAAGCACAAAATGATGATGGCCATATCATATCACTTATATTGATTGCATGTGATGTTAATCCTTTATGCATCTTATCTTGCTTTGATTGACGGTAGCATTATAAGATGATCCCTTACTAAATTATCAAGAAGTGTTCTCCCGAGTATGCACCGCTATGAAAGTTCTTCGTCTTTGAGACACCACGTGATGATTGGGTGTAATAGGCTCTACGCTCAAATACAACGGTGCAAAACAGTTGCACACGCGAATACTCAGGTTATACTTGACGAGCTATGCATATAAGATATGACCTCGAACACGGAGACCGAAGGTCGAGCGTGAATCATATAGTAGATATGATCAACATATTGATGTTCACCATTGAAACTACTCCATCACACGTGATGATCGGTCATGGTGTAGTTGATATGGATCACGCAATCACTTAGAGAATTGAGGATATTTTTCTAAGTGGGAGTTCTTAAGTAATATGATTAATTGAACTTAAATTTATCATGAACTTAGTACCGATAGTATCTTGCTTGTCTATGATGTGTAGATAGATGGCTCGTCTTTGTTGTTCCGTTGAATTTTAATGCGTTCCTTGAGAAAGCAAAGTTGAAAGATGATGGCAGCAATTACACGGACTGGGTCCGTAATTTGAGGATTATCCTTATTGCTGCACGGAAGAATTACGCCCCGAAGCACCGTTAGGTGCCGTGCCTGGTGCAAGGGCTGCGCCGGGTTATGAACGTCTGCAAAGCAAAGTCGATGACTACTCTATAGTTCAGGTGCCATGCTTTACGGCTTAGAACCGGACTTCAACGCTGCTTTGAACACCATGGGGCATATGAGATGTTCCAGAGTTGAAGTTAATATTCCAAGCGAATGCCCGGATTGAGAGATATGAAGTCTCCAATAAGTTCTATAGCTGTAAGATGGAGGAGAACGGTTCGTCGGTGAGCATATACTCGTAATGTCCGGATATAACAATCACTTGATTCAACCGGGAGTTAATCTTCCGGATGATCGCGCCATTGATGTAATTCTCCAATCACGCCACCAAGCTACAAGAGCTTCGTGATGAACTATAATATGCAAGGGATGACCAAAACAATGCCCGAGCTCTTCGCGATGCTTTGAAAGCGGAGGTAGAAATCAAAAGGAGCATCAAGTGTTGATGGTTAACAAAACCACTAGTTTCAAGAAAAGGGCAAAGGAAAGAAAAGGAAACTTCAAAAAGAGCGGCAAGCAAGTTGTGATCAAGAGAAGAAACCCAAGTCTGGTCCTAAGCTCAAACTGAGTGCTTCTATTGCAAGCAGGCTGGTCATCGAAGCGGAACTGCCCCAAGTATTTGGCGGATAAGAAGGATGGCAAGGTTAACAAAGGTATATGTGATATACATGTTATTGATGTGTACCTTACTAATACTCGCAGAGCACTGGTATTTGATACTGGTTCTGCTGCTAATATTTGCAACTCAAACAGGGCTACGGATTGCGAAGATTGGCTAAGGACGAGGTGACAATGCGCGTGGAAATGGTTCCAAAGTCGATGTGATCGCAATGGCACGCTACCTCTACATCTACCTTCGGATTAGTATTAGACCTAAATAATTGTTATTTAGTACCAGCGTTGAGCATGAACATTATATCTGGATCTTGTTTGATGCGAGACGGTTATTCATTTAAATCAGAGAATAATGGTTGTTCTATTTATATGAATAATATCTTTTATGGTCATGCACCATTGAAGAATGGTTTGTTTTACTTAATCTTGATAGTAGTGATACACATATTCATAATGTTGAAACCAAAAGATGCAGAGTTGATAATGATGGTGCAACTTATTTGTGGCAATCGCCGCTTAGGTCATATCGGTGTAAAGCGCATGAAGAAACTCCATACTTGATGGACTTTTGGAGTCACTTGATTATGAATCACTTGGCACTTATGAACCGTGCCTTATGGGCAAGATGACTAAAACACCGCTCTCCGAACTATGGAGAGAGCAACAGATTTATTGGAAATCATACATACCGATGTATGTGGTCCAATGAATGTTGAGGCTCGTATGGGATATCGTTATTTTCTCACCTTCACAGATGATTTGAGCAGATATGGGTATATCTACTTAATGAAACACAAGTCTGAAACATTTGAAAAGTTCAAAGAATTTCAGAGTGAAGTGGAAAATCATCGTAACAAGAAAATAAAGTTTCTACGATCTGATCGTGGAGGAGAATATTTGAGTTACGAGTTTGGCCTACATTTGAAACAATGCGGAATAGTTTCGCAACTTACGCCACCGAACACCACAACGTAATGGTGTGTCCGAACGTCAGAATCGTATTTTATTAGATATGGTGCGATCTATGATGTCTCTTACCGATTTACCGCTATCGCTTTGGGGTTATGCTTTAGAGACGGCTACATTCACTTTAAATAGGGCACCATCTAAACCGCTGAGACGACGCCTTATGAACTGTGGTTTGGCAAGAAACCAAAGTTGTCGCTTCTGAAAGTTTGGGGCTGCGATGCTTATGTGAAAAAGCTTCAACCTGATAAGCTCGAACCCAAATCGAGAAATGTGTCTTCATAGGATACCCAAAGGAGACAGTTGGGTACACCTTCTATCACAGATCCGAAGGCAAGATTTTTGTTGCTAAATTCGAAACTTTTTGAGAAAGAGTTTCTCACGAAAGAAGTGAGGGGAGGAAAGTAGAACTTGATGAGATAATCGTATCTACTCCCTTATTGAGAAGTAGTACATCACGTAAAACAGTTTCGTGACACCTACACCAAATAGGAGGAAGCTAATGATGATGATCATGAAACTTCAGATCAAGTTTCTACAGAACTTCAGAGATCAACCAGAGCAAGATCCGCACTGAGTGGTACGGTAATCCTATTTTGGAAGTCATGTTACCGAACATGATGAACCTACGAACTATGAAGAAGCGATGGTGAGCCCAGATTCCACAAAATGGCTTGAGGCCATGAAATCTGAGATGGGATCCATGTATGAGAACAAAGTATGGATTCTTTGGTTGACTTGCCCGATGATCGGCAAGCAATTGAGAATAAATGGATCTTCAAGAAGAAGACGACGCTGATGGTAATGTTATCGTCTATAAAGCTCGACTTGTTGCAAAAGGTTTTCGACAAGTTCAAGGGATTGACTACGATGAGACCTTCTCACCAGAAGCGATGCTTAAGTCCGTCCGAATCATGTTAGCAATTGCCGATTTTATGATTATGAAATTTGGCAAATGGATGTTAAAACTGCATTCTGAATGGATTTCGGAAGAAGAGTTGTATATGATGCAACCGAAGGTTTTGTCGATCCAAAGGAGCTAACAAAGTGTGCAAGCTCCAATGATCCATTTATGGACTGGTGCAAGCCTCTCGGAGTTGGAATAAACGCTTTGATAGTGTGATCAAAGCATTTGGTTTTATATGCACTTTTGGAGAAGCCTCAGATTTACAAGAAAGTGAGTGGAGCTCAGAGCATTTCGATATTATATGTGGATGACATATTATTGATCGGAAATGATATAGAATTTCTGGATAGCATAAAGGGATACTTGAATAAGAGTTTTTCGATGAAAGACCTCGTGAAGCTGCTTACATATTGGGCATTAAGATCTATAGAGATAGATCAAGACGCTTAATAGGACTTTCACAAAGCACATACCTTGATAAAGTTTTGAAAAGTTCAAATGGATCGTGCAAAGAAAGGGTTCTTGCCGGTATTACAAGGTGTGAAGTTGAGTAAGACTCAATGCCCGACCACCGCAGAAGATAGAGAGAAAATGAAAGATGTTCCTATGCTTCAGCCATAGGCTCTATCATGTATGCAATGCTGTGTACCAGACCTGATGTGTGCCTTGTCAGTAAGTTTAGCAGCAGTACCAAAGTAATCCAGAGTGGATCATCGGACAGCGGTCAAGAACATCCTTAAGTACTTGAGAAGAACTAAGGATATGTTTCTCATTTATGGCGGTGACAAAGAGCTCGTCAGAACGGTTACGCCGATGCAAGCTTTGACACTGATCCGGACGATTCTAAATCGCAAACCGGATACGATTTACATTAAACGGTGGAGCTGTCGCTTGGTGCAGTTCCAAACAAAGCGCCGCTATGGATCTACATGTGAAGTTGAGTACATAGCTGCTTCGAAGCAGCTAATGAAGGAGTCTGGATGAAGGAGTTCATAACCGATCTAGGTGTTGTACCTAGTGTATCGGGTCCAATGAAAATCTTTTGTGACAATATCGTGCAATTGCCTTGGCAAAGGAATCCAGATTTCACAAGAGAACCAAGCACATCAAAAGACGCCTCAACTCCATCCGGATTTGGTCCGTGGGAGACATAGAGATATGCAAGATACATACGGATCTGAATGTTGCGCACCGCTGACTAAGCCTCTTCCACGAGCAAAACATGATCAGCACCAAGACTCCATGGGTGTTAGAATCATTACCGTGTAATCTAGATTATTGACTCTAGTGCAAGTGGAAGATCAAGGAAATATGCCCTAGAGGCAATAATAATGTTATTATTTATTTCTTATATCATGATAAATGTTTATTATTCATGCTAGAATTGTATTAACCGGAAACATAATACATGTGTGAATACATAAACCTACAGAGTGTCACTAGTATGCCTCTATTTGACTAGCTCGTTAATCAAAGATGGTTATGTTTCCTAACCATGAACAAGGAGTTGTTATTTGATTAACGGGATCACATCATTGGTTGAATGATCTGATTGACATGACCCATTCCATTAGCATAGCACCTGATCGTATAGTTTGTTGCTAGTGCTTTTCTTCATGACTTATACATGTTCCTATGACTATGAGATTATGCAACTCCTGCTTGCCGAGGAACACTTTGGGTGCTACCAAACGTCACAACGAATCGGGTGATTATAAAGGTACATTACAGTGTCTCCGAAGGTACATGTTGGGTTGGCATATTTCGAGATTAGGATTTGTCACTCCGATTGTCTGGAGAGGTATCTCTGGCCCTCTCGGTAATGCACATCACATAAGCCTTGCAAGCATTGCAACTAAATGTGTTAGTTGTGAGATGATGTATTACGGAACGAGAAAAGAGACTTGCCAAGAACGAGATTGAACTAGGTATTGATACCGACGATCGAATCTCGCAAGTAACATACCGATGACAAAGGAACAACGATGTTGTTATGCGGTCCGACCGATAAAGATCTTCGAGAATATGTAGGAACCAATATGGGCATCCAGGTCCCGCTATTGGTTATTGACCGAGAGGTGTCTCGGTCATGTCTACATAGTTCTCGAACCCGTAGGGTCCGCACGCTTAACGCTTCGATGATGCTTATTATGAGTTTATATGATATTGATGTACCAAGGTTGTTCGAGTCCCGGATGAGATCACGGACATGACGAGGAGTCTCGAAATGGTCGAGACATAAAGATTGATATATTGGAAGCCTATGTTTGATTCCGAATCACTCCGGGTGAAATTAGGAATTTTACCGAGTACCGGGTTACCTGAACCTCCCGGGGGTCAATGGGCCTTGATGGGCCTTAGTGGAAAGGAGGAAAGGGGCCCAAGTGCTGGTCAGACCTTCCCCTTCCCTAGTCCTATTAGGACTAGGAGAAGGGGTGGCGCCTCTCTCCTTCCCACTTGGCCAATCCTAGTTGGACTAGGATTGGGGAGGAATCCTACTCCGGTGGGAGTAGGACTCCAGCGCAGCCCTTGGTGGCCGCCAGCCCCTCCCTTCCCTCCTTTATATACAGGGGCAGAGGGCACCCCATGACACACAAGTTGATCATTGAGATCGTTCCTTAGCCGTGCGGTGCCCCTTCCACCAAACTACACCTCGAATATACCGCTGCGGAGCTTAGGCGAAGCCTCGCGCCGTGGAACATCATCATCGCCACCACGCCGTCGGTCGACAAAACTCTCCTCAACACTCGGCTGGATCGGAGTTCGAGGGACGCCATCGAGCTGAACGTGTGCAGAACTCGGAGGTGCCGTGACGCTCGGTACTTGGATCGGTTGGATCGGGAAGAAGTACGACTACTTCCTCTACGCTATGCCAACGCTTCGCTGTCTGGTCTACGAGGGTACGTAGACAACACTCTCATCTCGTTGCTATGCATCACCATGGTCTTGCGTGATCGTAGGAAAATTTTTGAAATTACTACGTTACCCAACAGGAAATAGTTGAGAAAGACATTACTACTCCACTGCATGCATGCGAGTAGCTAAATCATGGGTTGCTACTTCCATTGGTCTCCTTCGTATTTTGTGCCAATTTTTGACCATATTTTTAAGTAACATAATATTTATGCATGTCATAAAAAGTGGCACAAAAAAGGGGGCCAATAAACTAGGACGCACACAGCATGATCAATTTTTGCCAGGGCTACTGTTGGTGGCCTTTGTATTTAAATACGGATGGAGTGGAGTAGTAATATCTTTATCTTAGCCTCGTAGGGCTCTCCCAACGCCTAGGCTCGCCTCCCCGCCTCGCCCACCGGATCCCGCCATGGATAATCCCTTAGATCCCAGGATCTCGCTGGCTGCCCTCACTCGCGGCTCGCAAAGATCGCCGCTTTTGAGCGAAACCCACATGTGTTTTAGAGGGATCCATTGCTCTGGAATCACAGATCGGTGGCGCCGGAGGACATGCCAGGGCTGCGTTTCAGGTGGTGGGCGGCAAGGGAAAATTAGATCGAGGAAGCATTGCATCGATTGGAGAGAAATTCCAAGGAGCTGCGCCTGGCGCAGTACAAGGCGGAGGCGCAAGTCGATCTCAGGGGAGAGATGCTGAGGGATGTCAGCATCTGGCAGCGTCGCGTTGATTTCGAGCTAGGGCTAATGGCAGAGATCATATTCACGGAGTCAACTACGGAGGAAAGAACGTGCATGCCTGCAGAATAGCATGAGCAGCCGGTGCAACTGTTCAAATGGGTGGTAGGAGAAGCCAAATCGTGGGACAAGCTGCGGCGGTGCCGCTGGGCATGCATCATAGGCGAGGAAAGCTGCCCGCCGGTGATGCAGTGACCTACGGTTGCTCCTGCAGTGAACTTGCGGTGCCATGGCGATTTGCAACCGTGACAATCACTCCATCTGTATGTATTGTATTCCTGTGAACATACTTGGTCGTTTGGAAAAAAGATGGTAATTGATTTATCACTAGTTTTTGGATGCTTGGTCATGACAATCACCCGAAGCCACAACCAGAAGTCTCCATCATGTAATACTTAGGGTCGGTCGCACCAATAGACGGCCGGTCGGACCCGCGACACGCATCGGCTTGGTCTGACATGTACGACCACTTATACATCACTGACTTATGCGACCGTATTTTACCAGTAGTACTTGAAATTTGTGTTCCAGGAAACTCATCGGGAGCCGTTTCGGGCCTCGAAACCAAAACCATCAATTAATCTTTAGCTTGTTCCCATCACATTCCAAAGTGTGCAGTATAATTAAGTGCAAACCTACTCACACCCTAGTACGTATCAAACCTGAACGTGTTTCCACTTCCCACTATGCAGGTTTTAGTATTAGTGCTAGTACTAGGTTATAAAAAGGGGAACTAGTTCCTAGCCGAAAATCACTCTATCTCTTCCTCCTCATAAGTCTTTCTTGTTCGTCTGTCCTTGCCATGGCCGATGTGCAGAGCTCTAGGTCGAGAACTACTCGTAACAAGGGAGCGGCAAGCAAGGCCGCGGAAAAAAGGGGGGCTCGCCACCTCGCAGAGACCTCGAAAGATCTCTCACGGGCAGGCAAGGGCTCCCAGGAGCGCCCTAGCCGCGAAGGCGAACATGCCGAGCTGGCGGCGCTGGAGTCATTATCCCTTGACGACATGCCCGATCAGCTCAATAAGCAGGAGGAGTTCATCGACGGCTTGGTGGAGCTACTAAAGGAGAGCCTCGACGACATGCCCGTTGAGCTCAATGAGCAGGGGGAGTTGACCGCTGGCTTGGTGATGCTGCTGAAGAAGAGCATTGCCTCGGATAAGAAGGCGACCGATGAAATCCTGCAACTTCAGGAGGACAAGGCGAAGCTCTGCCACGAGCTCGACCTGCTGAAGGAGGAGAACACCAGCTGGAAGAAGTTGCATGAGAAGAGTAGTACCTCGATGGAGTTGCTGTAGGCCCTCGTCATGGAATAGAAGGAGGAGTTGGCGAAGCTCTGCATCAAGTGCCCGGCTGCTGTCAATGTACGTAATGCGACCGTGGAACAGATGATGAAGGCTCGCGTCGAGAAATCCCGCGTCATGGACAGAATGAAGAAGATGGCGGAGGAGATGCCCAAGGAGATGGAGGGCGTGGAGGCGATGAAGAAGCAGTTACAACTCCGCGGCCAGCAACCCTTCATGTAGTAGAGACTAGAGAGCAGCGCCCCAGACTTGTGTGTGCGTCTTCCTTCTTTTTTGGGGGTGATAATCTTCCTTCTTCTTTTGCTACTGTGTTTCTTCTTTTGCTTCGGGTGTTTCGCCGCACGTGTCACGTTCTCTGCGAGGCATGAATAGAATAATGCTAACGATGAGCGGCGCCGTGGGATCGATGACTAGCAAATTAGATCATTTTTTATCTCCATATGGCACTGGGCTGCCGTGTTTCCTGCTCCTCCATCGTACTAGTACTCTAGTGGAAAACATGAGTATACCGCACGGTTCTTTTCTCCTCCTCAGGTCGTCGGCAACAATTATACGAGCAGTCAAATCACAAGGCCCCATCTTCCAGCAGTAATGAGCCGTCAAATCACAAAGGCCCTCGCCTCTCGTGAAACCGAGCAAGCGAGACTGCCCCGCCCTCTAGCCTTTTAAAAAAGTATACTTTTGTACAGTAGTAGTATCGATGGATTATGCCATGGAGAAAAACTAACAAGATGAAATTAAAGAAAAAAGGTGGTACATATAGAGGGCGCTCGTCGCCAAATTATGCATATAGTACTATTAAAAAAGCTAGTACGTGCTTAAATGGGGTGCTAAATTCTATTAATAAATTAGCATACCTATTTAATTCTTGGGTTCTTATTATTTATCCCACTAGTTGTGTATCACTACTCAATTTTGCTATTAGAAGTTACAACTACTCAATAATGCCATCGATCCGTGAGATGCTTGCTCAAAAATGCAATTAGATATCTCAGAATGCCATCGTTCCGTTAGATGTTTGCTCAAAAATGCCATTAGGCATTGTTATTTTCACGCCAAACCCGTTGACCATGTTATATGACAAAAATGAGCCGATTCTCTCTATCTCACAATGATAAGTGTGGCCCCGCTTGTCAGGAGTAACCAAGCAAATAATTTTACAGGAAAATAAGAATGATGTTGGGATCAAGTGGGCCCCACACTTTATTGTACTGTAATGTGATAGAGGTAGAGCTGGCATGTTGGTCCATAGGTATTTATGTCATTATAACATGGCAAAAGAGATTTGAGTCAAAATAACGGTGTCCAGCACAACACACCCCTCAAATAAAACTAAGCACCCTGAAATTCTTTGAGAACTAAAATGTTGGCTATATGATGTTGGCCATATATATTGTACGTATATAATGTGAAGAAACGAGTGGTAGTACTACCAACTAAAAGATGAACTGTATGAAATACTAGTATGTACGTACTGAAGAGTTAAAGTAACAAGAAGGAACATAACATAGTTCTATTGGGGGCTCAACACAACACACCCCTCAAATAAAACTAAGCACCCCTGAAATTAAACTAAGTAACTAATCCGGTAGACACTGCATTAGAACCACCATGAGCAACGACACTGCCACCTTACTCGGACTCCTCGTCCACGTGCTCGACTTCGTCCTTGTCCCTCTTCCTCTTGGCCAATACTTCTTTGCTTGAACCGCACACTTAGCTCTTGCTCTTCATCCAACCCTTGTAGATATTGAAACAAAGGTAGGCATCCATTGCAGCGTACTGGATGTGGTCTATATCTATTACATTCCACTCCCATGCATGACGATGAAACTTGGGCGGAGGTTTCTTCAGTTTGCCGTACGAAGGATGAACCATGGCTCCTGCCAGGGTCAGCATTGAAGGCTGATAACGGGAGGGCACCAGCCCATTCTTCTGGAGGTCGAAGGGCTCGCCTACAATGAGTCTTATCCGACCCAGGACTCTTCTGTCGGTCGTAAAGTCTACAATAATGAATTTGACTAGGCCGCCCGCGAGGAAATTCTTAAATCCTCGCACTCAACGTCAGCATGGCATATGTGGTAGACCAAGCTACTCAACATCTAGCCCAGCGACCCATTCATCATTTGAGTTTTTGAACATGCGTATGAAGCAAGAAAGGCATCCTTTCACCATCGCGGAAGAACGGGTGTAGATGACGTCGAACTCATCGCCGGTGATGGTTCTAACCTCGTACTCACGGACGATCATGGAGATTTAAGATGCCATAGATTTGGGAGGTGGGTTAGGATTAGTGGAACTGCCGTAATGTGAAAGGATGGGACGACTAGGAGCGAACTGCCGTAATGTTAAAGGACGTCACGTCCGGGGACGAGTAGGAGCGAACTGCTAGCGGTTTTTTGATTGTAAAAATGCTGAGTGGGGCGTGCGAACGACAGGGTAGTGGCTTGCCTGGTGGATAAATGGATTCATGCACAGTACTATGGGGGTCCAATTAGATGTCATGCCTACTTGACGCCCAATTAAATGGCTTTCGATGTCATGTCAAGCATCGGGATAATTACAGGTGATACGAAGCTTTCCATTCTCCCATGATACGGGCTTCTGAGAGCCCTTGGATCTGAGATCGAACAGTTGCATAGCGTGATTCTAGACCTATGGGTGAATATCCTATCCTGGAGGGTTATTCTGCAAATTTTTAGCAACTTAGCATGCGACTGCTCGATTCAGATCCAAGGGCTGTCAAGAGTCTGTGATCATGGTCGCTACTTACCACGACTCGTCGCTTTCGCCATATGGGTCGCGCCCTTAGAGATTTAACACGGTGCATTAGGCTATCTGATGTTGACATGTCATACATAGTCATCACTTAGTCACCCATACAACAAGGTTAGCTATAAGGTTGACTATAAGAGAATTTTTTTACTTCTCTCTATCTCTTTCTTCGTAGTATTTATTGCATTTGCCAGGGAGTGACTTCTTCCAATGAAATGGTGCTTAGATGAGGTGCTAAGGGCATTAAATGGCTTAGCAACTCAAGTCCCCAATGCATAGGTGCTTAGTTTTTTGTTACTAAGTTTGCATCATTTAATTATCTATAGACTCAAAATTGTCTTTTCACCTAGGTACACATGCTTAGCACCGTTTCTTCCTGGGGTCACCAAACTAGTCTTTCTCTTCTTAATTAACTTGCCACATCAGACTTTATGCCTATGTGGCAGGCTTAGCACCTGTACAAGCAAGTACAATAGTGGGCTATAAGCCCGCTTACATGGCATTTTTGCATATGTGGAGGAAAGAGGCAAGGAAAAAGTGGAGGAGTGGGCTCTCATGCAAGAGCCAGCCTCTACATGGTGGAACATTGGGAGAGGCACCTGTATACCATGGAGGTGGTCAGGAATCGGGAGACTCACGCCGGTCGTAGCGCCGCAATTAAAATGATAATGGCAAGTCAAATCACGGGGCCCCACCTGTCCAGCAGTAACTCGCTGTCAAATCACACAGCCCTACGTTTGCAGCAGCCAACTCCCTCATCTTCTCAAATCTCTGCCGAACCGACTAGGCGGAACTGCCCCACCTACCGCGTGGGAAAAGCCCCGCCCTTGACTTTTAAATAGTACAATATACTAATTTTGTATCCATGGATTGGGCCATGGAGCAAAGCCTCAAGAAAACGGCGGTATGATACGTCTCCATCGTATCTACTTTTCCAAACACTTTTGTCCTTGTTTTGGACTCTAAATTTCATGATTTGAATGGCACTAACCCGGACTGACGCTGTTTTCAGCAGAATTGCCATGGTGTTATTATTGTGCAGAAATAAAACTTCTTGGAATGACCTGAAACTTCACGCAGAATATTTTTGGAATTTATAAAAAATACTGGCGAAAGAATCAACACCAGGGGGCCCACACCCTATCCACGAGGGTGGAGGGCGCGCCCACCCCCCTGGGCATGCCACCCTGCCTCGTGGGCCCCCTGAGGCTCCAACGACCTCAACTCCAACTCTATATATTCACGTTCGGGGAGAAAAAAAATCAGAGAGAAGGATTCATCACGTTTTACGATACGGAGCCGCCGCCAAGCCCTAATCTCTCTTGGGAGGGCTGATCTGGAGTCCGTTCGGGGCTTCGGAGAGGAGAATCCGTCGTCGTCATCATCATCAACCTTCCTCCATCACCAATTTCATGATGCTCACCGCCGTGCGTGAGTAATTCCATCATAGGCTTGCTGGACGGTGCTGTGTTGGATGAGATTTATCATGTAATCGAGTTAGTTTTGTTAGGGTTTGATCCCTAGTATCCGTTATGTTCTGAGATTGATGTTGCTATGACTTTGCTATGCTTAATGCTTGTCACTAGGGCCCGAGTGCCATGATTTTAGATCTGAACCTATTATGTTTTCATGAATATATGTGAGTTCTTGATCCTATTCTGCAAGTCAATAGTCACCTACTATGTGCTATGATCCGGTAACCCCGCAGTGACAATAATCGGGACCACTTCCGGTGATGACCGTAGTTTGAGGAGTTCATGTATTCACTAAGTGTTAATGCTTTGGTCTGGTACTCTATTAAAAGGAGGCCTTAATATCCCTTAGTTTCCAATAGTACCCCGCTGCCACGGGAGGGTAGGACAAAAGATGCCATGCAAGTTCTTTCCCATAAGCACGTATGACTATATTTGGAATACATGCCTACATTACATTGATGAACTGGAGCTAGTTCATGTCACCCTATGTTATAATCATGTATGAGGAATCACATCCGACATAATTATCCATCATCGATCCAATGCCCATGAGCTTTTCACATATTGATCTTTGCTTAGTTACTTTTCCGCTGTAATCACATAATTACTAAAACTGCTATCATATTTTTGCCACTGCTATCGTTATTTCCATACTACTTTGCTACTAAATACTTTGCTTCAGATATTAAGTCTTCCAGGTGTGGTTGAATTGACAACTCAGCTGCTAATACCTGAGAATATTCTTTGGCTCCCCTTGTGTAAAATCGATAAATTTGGGTTGAATACTCTACCCCCAAAAACCATTGTGATCCCTATACTTGTGGGTTATTAAGACTATCTTCTGGCGCCGTTGCCGGGGATTATAGCTCTATTCTTTGAGTCACTTGGGATTTATATTTTTTGATCACTATGAGGAACTTGAAAGACGAAAAAACTAAGATTTATCCCTCAACTACGGGGGGGGGGGGGGTAAGGAACTGCCATCTAGCTCTGCACTTGATTCACCTTCTGTTTTGAGTAAACTTGCGACACCTAAACCTACAGCTACTATTGGTTCTGATATGTCGCATGTTATTGATGATGCCACTTCTGCTATGCATGATACTTATGATGAAACTACTTCTATGCTTGATAATATTGTGCCATTAGGTGAATTTCTTGATGAACAACTTGCTAGGGCTAGAGAGAATGAAATTATTGAAACTGATAATATTGATGAAAGTGATGATGAAGATTCTCCCCCTAGATATGAATTGCCTGATGTACCTGAGGGTTATGTTATGGATGAAGAAACTGCTAGAGACTTCTTTTCTTGCAAAGATAGATATGATCTTAAGAAACTGTTAGCTAAGCTGAAAGAAAAGTCTTTGAATGCTAGAATGAAATATGACCCTGCTTTTGCTACTTCACCTATCTGTATTTCTGATAAGGATTATGATTTATCTGTCAATCCTGAGATAATTACTTTGGTTGAATCTGATCCTTTCTATGGCTATGAATCTGGAACTGTTGTGGCACATCTTACTAAATTAAATGATATAGCCACCTGTCGGTGTCAAAACCGGCGGATCTCGGGTAGGGGGTCCTGAACTGTGCATCTAGGTGGATGGTAACAGGAGACAAGGGACACGATGTTTTACCCAGGTTCGGGCCCTCTCGATGGAGGTAAAACCCTACGTCCTGCTAGATTAATATTGATGATGTGTGTTACAAGAGTAGATCTACCACGAGATCAAAGAGGCTAAACCCTAGAAGCTAGCCTATGGTATGATTGTTGTATATTGTATATATGTGTCGACTAGCCTGGCCCTGGTTTATATAATGCACCAGAGGCCTAGGATAACAAGAGTCCTAGCCGAATACGCCGGTGGGGGGGAGTCCTTGTCTTGATCGCCAAGTCTTGTGGAATCTTCCTTGTATGCGGCAACCGTCCGGATCGCCCATGAGTATACGGCCATGGGGATCCTCGCCCAATCCAACTGATCGGGAGACGACGTGGTGAGTACCCCTAGTCCAGACACCGTCAAGAGCCCCTCGAACCGGTCTTCGTTAGGGACGCCTCGATTCTTCCAACTGTTCTTCATCTTCGGTTGCCGGTCTTGAAAACTGGTTCAACAAATCTTCTCATCTTCGATCTTGAGGATCGCCGAAATGCATTAGGCAAGTTTATACGTCGGGTATCCGAGGAGCCCCGTTAAGTTTCCGGCCTTTATCAATGCCTTGTTATTTTTATGCCACACCTCGGGGTTGAAGTTGTTCCCGGGCGGCAGCGTCCTCTTGCGTCCGAGCTCCAACGCCGGACTGCATTCGAGGTATCTTTTGCAGCCGAGCACCAACGCCGGACCGCTTCCCAGCTCTAACACCGGAATGTATCCGAGCTCCAACGCCGGACTGTATCCGAGCTCCAACGCCGGACTATGTGTCCGAGCTCCAACGCCGGACTATGTATCCGAGCTCCAACGCCAGACTATGTATCCGAGGTGTCGTAAATCACCTTGGTTCAAAGAAGTTTGAAGGAGTTTAGCCGAGCTTAATGCCAGAAATGCCCTCTAAGGAGCCAGCCAATTGCATCCGAACTATATGCCGAATTGCTTCCGAGGTGGTGCACCACCCCGAATGTGGGCTGATTTTTGGTCAATATTATTTATTGATGCAATTTATTCTCTGACGAGATATATAGCCAGTAGCCCTCAAGGTGTGTATCGGTCTAAAACCCGAGATGCACCAAGGATGACATAAGACCGCTGATCCCAAGAATCACGAGACTCAAAGTTGATTTGTAAAATCGGTCCGAGGATCAAGTCCTAGCTCGCAGAATACTTCGGACGCAAAAGCGGCGTGCTCAACCTCGAGACTCAGGTTGGGTGCGGCCGACCAACCCGAGGATCAAAATCTCCTCGAAATCAGACAGCACTTAAAATTTTCTCAGATAGAACAAGCAATGCAAGAGCCCCGAGACATCGGGTCGGGTGGCAACACCGCATCGGGGATCAATGTGCCCTTTAATATTTGTAAATAAGAAGCCCAAGCCCAAGAGTTCTCGAGCCTTAATGCGGCACGGGTGGTCAATTAAGGATTGATATCCATAGTAAAATCACAAATTATGTGTAATGACTCAACGATCCAAGTACTTTATGTCATTAATGCTCGGATCCGCATTGTACAAAACTTTGTTGACCGACCATCGGCTTAACCTCCTCGCCAAGAGTCGAGGAGTGTTTGTCCTACTTTATAAAGCCTTTATGAGGGCAAAGCTTTATGACAAACAAGGCAATCTGGCCATACGGTTTTATAAACAAAGGTACGCAGAGAGATATGTCATATTATCTGCTGGAATGTAAGAAATGTCTTCCAAAGAAAATAGTCCCGCTTATCGGTTCCTTTCTTTGGGTTGTCATGCTAAGCATGATCATGAAACCTCAGCTCCAATGTAAGAGCAAAATATTGAGGATTTAGTTTGGGAGGCCGCCATTAGCCCCGTAGTGTTCGCGACACGAGGTCAAGCCGGAAACACTTCGCCAATGTTATGAATGGCCCGTCATTTAATATGGTCATCGGATCGCTGACCAGTTTATAACTATTATGCACGATCGGCTTTGGCTTTTCCACTAAGGTGCTTGACCATGCGAGCTGGAAGCACAATCGAAGTGGTTCTCCTTTGCACACCTAGTCAACAAAGCGGAACGTAGGAGGCAAGCGCGAGCCGCAACCCAACTATTGATCAAGACACAATTTGAAATCGATGCATATATAGCAATATCCGAGAATGTTTTGCCGAATCTCTAAAGGTGTCTCAAGGCGTTGCATCGCGATACTTGTGCTGAAAACACACAAATAGTTAAAAGTGCCAAAAGCTTGGAAAACCAAAAACGCCAAGAAAAACATGACATCCGAACAAGATCAAGTGTTCGTGCCAATCCAAAATTGGACTTTAGAGAAAATGTGCTTCTGCGTGCTTTAACTTTGCAACGACTAAGAAGAAAAACACTTTGTATGAAACAGCTCAAATAAACATAAGAGCCCCAAGTGACTTGGGTAAAAGTTGACTATAAAATGTAAGGTGACATGTAGAATGCCTTCTAGCCGGATTGTAGATCGCTTGTCGAAGCGGACCTTTTCGCTTCAACCTCGGGACCCAATAGTCCGAGTGTGTCCGAATACCTCGCGTTATAAAAACCGGGCATGCGTGAAGACCAGGCGTAGGGGTCATTAGTGCTTTATCGCACAAGTGCCCAACTAGTTATGTTATATTACATGGTTAGTAAGAAACATCTTCCAGGGAGAATAGTTCCGTTAGGGGTTCCTTTCCCTGGGAGGCATGCCCTAAAGTGCATGTCCGGACTGCGAAAAGAGCAGGAAAACATCTGGGGGCAGGTAAACGAATAGGTAAGAAATCATCTTTTAGTTCACCGACCGAGTATTCCCTTAAGAACGCTTAGCTTTCGCTTCACCCACCGAGGTACGATCCGGTTGACCCGCAAGAATAATCGCAGAGGTGCTCCCTTTACCACCTAGCCGAACAATCGGGAACATAGGGGTAAGCACAGAGCCAGCAACCCAGCTTGGCCAAAACTTAAGTCATATCGATGCATATAATGGTGAATAAAAGGTACATGCGAAGTGTGACACATGTGTTGGGCATAAAGCCCAGATTAATAAGCTTCATAAAGAAGCCCCTGTGTATAATGAGCGCGGGTAGCGCGTCAAGTATGTGCGAACAAAGTTTGGACAAGGAAAAAAATTTACAAGCAACTTTTGTCCAAAAAATTATAATGCTTGGTCGAACCGAACACAAGTTTAGAAATTTAAAACTTTGAGCATGAAGGCAACTTAGCTGGTTAATGTGTTCGGTATTGACGATGCGGTCCGAGCTTGATGCTGGACAAGGTTCCATCCCCCAAGCCGGTCCCGAGGTGGCGGAGCAAAGAGCTCGGCACTGTGAAGTTGACTAGCAGCCGAGGTGACGTCAAAGGATATAGTCCGGCTGGATCGTTTTCCTGTGCACAAAAAATAGTGCAAACCAGAGATAATAGTAATAAAAAAAATCGTTGCATAATAAGTAATTTATGCAAAGTGAGTAATAAAATAAATATGGTCTGGCGCCGAAGTCAATGTCGATGCAGGGCGGCGGCGTGATGCGCTAAAGGCATGGCAAGGCCTGAATTCACAGGTCGGTTCGAGTTCCAGATGTGGCTTTCGCCGGACTATGTACGGAAACTGACCGAACCACCATGCAACCGTCGTTAATGCGGCCACCATTTGATAGACCTGGTTTATTAGTTGTAGCAATCCAAAGGAAGGTGATTCCCAAAATTGGGACTCGATCCGCGCACCCATCGCCTGGTCGACTAGTGATGCCGAAGTGTCCGGAGTAGGTTGATGAAGAGATGGCGAAGCTCCCGATCCAGCCGAGATGTCGAAGTAGGTCGGCGTGATGGACACCAGCTTGAAGAAGCAGTAGTGCGGCCCTACCGATGCAGGTCATGACGTGGTCGATGCCGGCTTGATGAAGCGACCGTGCGGCGATGCCGGTATGCCCGCTCCGTGTAATCCGTGGGGCGGTGATGTTGGTGATGATTTATCCTTCGCCATGCCGGACTCTTGATCGGCTTGCCTAGATGACGATCCGAAGAAGTTGAGCTCGGCTCAACAAAGTGACGACGTGTCTAGCGCAGGTCGGCAGCCGTGGAGCAATATTGCCGGACTGGTTTGACACCAGCACGATGTTGAAGATCATGTTCAAAAGATCTTAAAGTTAGTGGGATGTGTTCGGAAACAAAACACAATACCCCATAAAAAACTTCTTTCAAAAAGGATGTCCGAAATCCCCTTCATAAAAAAGACGAACTCGGGTCGGATTCGTTTTCGTGCAGAAAACAGATCCGAAAAGTGATGCACTAATCGGAAGGTTCCCGGAGTTTGGACGGTCGGATCGAGCTGAAATTTTGAGGGGTGGTAGATATAGGAATTCCGCAGCCGATCAACGGTTGGATCTTCCAAAGGAAGTCCGAGCTAGAAGCTGGACGCCACGCCCTAAACTCGTCCGGATTCAATGCGGCTCCGGTATACCGGAGATTGCCAGAGATTCCTCCATCGGAATTCGACGAAATTTTCTAGGGTTGTTGTAGACTCAATTCCGCACAATTCCACCGAAGCAATCGTTAAAACGATGCTTGAGGAGGCGGTGGCGGCGGACACAACTCCGCTGTCCAGAAAAACAGTACGGTCGCCCGAGGGCAATGTTGACGTTGAGCCCCCGGGCTCACTGGATGATTCCTCCATGATCTTGATAGAGATCGGAGCTGATGTTGATGAAGGCCCTCATCCGAATATGACGATCGGAGATAGGGCGCAGTCCTTGGTCGAACCAAGGTGACCAATGAGCTGGTGACGAAGATGTCAAGTCGCAGCTTGACCAAGCAGCGTAGCCATCGACCTTTTGCCGAACACACAGAGGAACTCTCAATGAAGGCACCAATGTCGGTGTCAAAACCGCGGATCTCGGTAGGGGGTCCCGAATCAGCGCCTAGGCGGATGGTAATAGGAGACAAGGGACACGATGTTTTACCTGTGTTCGGCCCTCTCGATGGAGGTAAAACCCACGCCCCGCTAGATTAATATTGATGATGTGTGTTACAAGAGTAGATCTACCACGAGATCAAAGAGGCTAAACCCTAGAAGCTAGCCTATGGTATGATTGTTGTATATTGTATATATGTGTCAACTAGCTCGGCCCTGGTTTATATAATGCACCGAGGCCTAGGATAACAAGAGTCCTAGCCGAATCACGCCGGTGGGGGAGTCCTTGTCTTGATCGCCAAGTCTTGTGGAATCTTCCTTGTATGCGGCAATCGTCCTGACTGCCCATGAGTATACGGCCATGGGGATCCTCGGCCCAATCCAACTGATCGGGAGACGACGTGGTGAGTACCCCCTAGTCCAGGACACCGTCACCACCCTATTCACTCATGAGGAAAAATTCGTTACTAGTATATCCTTAAATTATTTCCGTTCTCATTAAAGGGTGGTGCTAAAACATGGTTTAGTTCTCTTGATCCTGGTTGTGTGCGTAGTCCCCAGGATATGATTTATTATTTCTCTGCTAAATATTTCCTCGCTCATATGAAACAAGCTGCCTTAAGGGAAATATATAATTTTGTGCAAATTGAAGAAGAGAGTCTCCCACAAGCTTGGGGGAGGCTTCTCCAATTACTTAATGCTTTGCCTGATCATCCTCTCAAGAAAAATACTTGATATCTTTTATAATGGACAAACCGATGCTTCCAGGTGTTTTCAGGGAAAGGACTGTTGATCAAGCTGAATTGCTATTGAATAATATGTTGAGTAATGAAAATGATTGGACACTTCCTGAACCAACTCCTAAACCAACTCCGAAGAAAAGGGGTATTCTATTTCTCAGTCCTGAAGATATGCAAGAGGCAAAGAAATCTATGAAAGAAAAGGGTATTAAAGCTGAAGATGTTAAGAATTCACCACCTATTGAAGAAATACATGGTCTTGATAACCCGACACAGGAAGTAAAGGTAAATTCTCTCTATAGATTTGACGAAGGTGATATTCCTCATTATAAGTCTGCTAGCCAATGCTTAGATGAGTTTGATAATTTTATTGTTAAACAAGAAAACTCCAATGCTTATGTTGGTAGACAATTGAAACGTAATGCTTATATGATTGAATACTTGAGTGATTATATGTCTAGAGTTAAAGGTGAACTTAAACTTATTATTAAACATGCTTCTATGGTTACCACTCAAGTAGAACAAGTGCTTAAAGCTCAGAATGATTTTCTCAATGAATTAAATAATAAGAAAAATGATAATGATGTTAGAGTTGTGACTAGAGGGGGTAGAATGACTCAGGAACCTTTGTATCCTGAGGGCCACCCTAAGAGAATTGAGCAAGATTCTCAGAGAACTAATGTGGATGCACCTAGTCCTTCTAAAAGGAAGAAAAAGAAATATGATAGGACTTTGCATGCTTCTAGTGAACCTGTCGTTGACACACCCGAGAATCCCAATGATATTTCTATTTCTGATGCTGAAACACAATCTGGTAATGAACATGAACCTAGTGATAATATTAATGATGATATTCATGATGATGCTCAACCTAGCAATAACAATGAGTTAGAGATTGAACCTGCTGTTGATCTTGATAACCCACAATCAAAGAATCAACATATGATAAGATAGATTTCGTTGCTAGGAAGCATGGTAAAGAAAGAGAACCATGGGTTCAGAAACCCATGCCTTTTCCTCCTAAACCATCCAAGAAAAAGGATGATGAGGATTTTGAGCGCTTTGCTGAAATGATTAGACCTATCTTTTTGCGTATGCGTTTGACTGATATGCTTAAAATGAATCCTTATTCTAAGTATATGAAAGATATTGTTACAAATAAAAGAAAGATACCGGAAGCTGAAATTACCACAATGCTTGCTAATTATACTTTTATGGGTGGAGTACCAAAGAAACTTGGAGATCCAGGAGTACCAACTATACCATGCTCCATTAAAAGAAGGGATAATTAATTTGCTGCCCTTAGTTGTGTCCCACTCGGCAGGTTTACCCCTAGTTTCCGAAAACGCTTGTTCCTGCCCAAACCACTTTGCCCTCTTATGCTTTTGCCATTTGACCGTTTGATCATCACTTTGAATTCGTAAAAAAAATCATACTAACTTAGAAAAATCCAAGTAAGATATCAAAATGTTCATAAAAGCATCACCTATATGTGCATGTCATTTGCATTCATCAAAAAAGTGTTGGCTAGTCCCCATCTAACTTTTTGCTCATATGATCTTAGCATGAACAATAAAAACTAAAAAAATCTAAAAATTCTAAAAAAAATTGGTGGCAAACTTTCACCAATGTTTTGAGTGCTTGCCAAGTTTCATAAGGGAATGGCATTCGTGGAAGTCGTGGTAAAAAAATAAAATTTTGGACCATTGATTTTTGTTTTTTTGCCATGACTTCCACGAATGTCATTCCCATATGAAACTTGGCAAGCACTCAAGACATTGGTCAAAGTTTGCCACCAAATTATTTTTAGAATTTTTAGAATTTTTTAGATTTTACTGTTCATGCTAAGATCATATGAGCTAAAACTAAGATGGGGACTGGCCAACACTTTTTTCATGAATGTAAATGACATGCACATATAGGTGATGCTTTTCTGAACATTTTGATATCTTATTTGAATTTTTCAGAGTTAGTATGAATTTTTTATGAAGTTTTCAAAGTGATGGTCAAACAGTCAAAGGGCAAAAGCATAAGAGGAGCAAAGTGGTTTGGGCAAGAACAAGTGTTTTTGGAAACTAGGGGTAAACCTGCCGAGTGTGACCCAACTAGGGGCATAAAATCAGTTATCCCTTAAAAGAAACTATGTTAAAACTGCTTTATGTGATCTTGGAGCCGGTGTTAGTGTTATGTCTCTCTCTTTATATCGTAGACTTGATTTGAATAAGTTGACACCTACTGAAAAATCTTTGCACATGGCTGATAAATCAACTGCTATACATGTCGGTATTTGTGAGGATGTGCCTGTTGTGGTTGCAAACGTTACTATTTTAACGGACTTTGTTATTCTTGATATTCCCAAGGACGATAGTATGTCTATTATTCTTGGTAGACCCTTTTTCAATACTACAGGGGCTGTTATTGATTGCAACAAAGGCAATGTCACTTTTCATGTTAATGGTAATGAGCATACGGTACACTTTCTGAGGAAACAACCTCAAGTCCACAGTATAAATTCTATTGGAAAAATTCCAACGATTACTATTGGAGGTTTTGAATTTCCTCTTCCTACTGCCAAGAAGAAATATGATATTCTTATTGTTGGGAATGTGCATATCCCCGTTGAGGTAACCTAGTGTTATTCGAAAATTCTCCGGTTTCATGCAATTCGGAAAGAGTTTGTTAACAAGACTTGATCAACCTTGTTAGTGGATTTCTTTTGATGAGCATGAGATGGGTGAAGTTAGAAAGCACAACTCTCTATACCCTCCTTTTACTTTCTGTTATTTAGATTAAATAAAGGAAAATTAGTATTTTCTGTCTGTTTTCTGAATTATCCTTGCAATAAAAAAATTACCCCGAAAATAAAAGTTCTCTAAATGTCCTGAAATTGAAATATGATTTTTTGTAGAATATTTAAGAATATCTGGCACTGAGAACACATCAGGGGGATCCACCATATGGCCACGAGGGTCCAGGGTGCGCCCACCCCCCTAGGGCGCGCCCCCTGCCTCGTGGGCCCCACTGGACCCCCTCCACTTATTCCTGCACCCACACACTTCATCTTCCTCCAGAAAAAATCCTCCTGTTGGGGATATAACTATTAGGTATGACCCGCCCAGGAGGGGCCGGGTTATACCTATGGCGATCCATGAAGCCCAAGACAGCTCTGGATGATGGCGGTTCAGTTAAGGGCCAAAGGCCCAAAGGCGACTCCAGGCCCGTAGAGATAAACCGCCATATGTACATAACTTATATTGTAAGGCTGGGATAGTTAGAGACCGAGCCGGGCACTGTTTATGAGCTGGTCGGGACACTATGAGCCGTTGGGCGTCGACCTCTATATATAAAGGGACGACCTGGCAGCGGTTCAAGGCAAGAGACAACAACTCGAGAGCCAGGCAAAGCGTATTCGCTCCCTGGTCATCGAAACCCTAGCAATACCACCTCAAACTGGATTAGGCCTTTACCTTCACCGCAAGGGGCCGAACCAGTATAAACCCTCGAGTCCTTTGTCCCGTTTTAACCCCTTTAAGCTTCCTAGTTGCGATGGCTCCACGATTATGTCCTTTCACAAGGACATCTGTCGTGACAATTCCATGACTCCTCCCATAGCTCAAACCCGTGTTCTAGCTCATCTTGCTGCACACTTTAAGATACCTATTAGGCACTATGAGAAAGAAGAAAAGGTGCTGCCCCCTATTTTCTTAGATTATAAGAGTATGGTAGCACATGAATTTATTGTTAAAAATAAGAAGAAACTGCTTAAGTATAATTTGATTTTTGGCAAAACTCACTATGAGGTTATTACCTTGCCTACGCCCTCTTTGTTTAACATATTTTCAGGCACGTACCTCATCTTGCCAGAGGCCGTTCATGCATACTGGAGCCTGACACCAGTTCCAGAGCCAGAGCCGGAGCCACCCTGAGGACCCCCTCAGGACACAGGACAGGACCACTTTGATCCATGGGCATAGACCAACTTATGCCAAAATCCTAAGCTTTGGGGAGTATGTATTTCTCACCGACATTACATTCATGTTCACACACTCATTCGTGCTCATACTTTTTCATTGTACTATCCATTCTAGTTTATTTTATTTTCTAGCCTTCTTCTTTTGTGATTGGAAAACCTTAAGAAAAACCCAAAAAAAATTAGTTGTAGTTTTTAGCTAGCTTACTTTCCATGCCTGTAGTAGTAATAATTAAAAGAAAACCCAAAAAGATTTCTAGTTCTTTTTTTGCTTGTTGGGAGCTTTCCCATGTAAATAGTTTTATTTCCTTTCTTTTCTTTGGGGGTCGAGAGGAGAAGACCATGATGAAAATGTTGAGTGGCTCTCATATGCATTATTGTTGATTTAACAAAGAGCCCACATTACCTTGTCTTCTCCGGTGTATTGAATGCTTGCAGATTCCAGGTTAGTCCAATGCACGTGCCTATTATTATTATCCACACCGTTCGGTCATGCAAGTGAAAGGCAATAATGACGATATATGAAGGACTGATTGAGATGGGAGAAGCTTGTATGAACTCGACTTATCTTGTTTTTGTAAATATGATTAGTTCATTGTTCCTGATTCAGCCTATTATGAATTAAACATATTTGCAATGACAATTAGAGATTGTAGTTGCTCATGCCCTGCTTAATTTGCTAGGAGTTTATAATGGTTTACCGTGCATGCCAACATGCTATTAAAATGGTTGTGATGTGGTATGATAGGGTGGTATCCTCCTTTGAACGATTCGAGTGGCTTGACTTGGCACATGTTCACACATGTAATTGAAACAAAATCAACATAGCCTCCACGATATTTATGTTCATGGTGAATTATATCCTACTCATGCTTGCACACAGTGTTGATTAATTTTAATGCATGTTCATGACTATTGTCGCTCTCTAGTTGGTCGCTTCCCAGACTTTTTCGCCTTCACTTGTACTAAGCGGGAATACTACTTGTGCATCCAATTCCATAAACCCCAAAGTTATTCCATATGAGTCTACCATACCTTCCTATATGCGGTATCTACCTACCGTTCCAAGTAAATTTGTATGTGCCAAACTCTAAACCTTCAAATGAAATTCTGTTTTGTATGCTCAAATAGTTCATGTATCAACTAGGGTTGTCTATATCTTCCATGCTAGGTGGGTTATTCTCACGAGGAGTGGACTCCGCTCCTCATTCACGAGAAAATGGCTGGTAACCGGGATGCCCAGTCCCATGCTTAAATCAAAATAATTGCAAACAAAACTCCCCCAGGATTATTGTTAGTTGGAGGCACCCGTTGTTTCGGGCAAGCCATGGATTGATGCTTGTTGGTGGTGGGGGAGTATAAACTTTACCATTCTGTTACGGAACCGCCTATAATGTGTGTAGCATGGAAGATATGAAGATCACTTTTTGTTATGTTGACAATGAAAGTATGCCACTCAAAATATTATTTATCTCTATTTCAAAAATTGAGCTCTGGCACCTGTACAAATCCCTGCTTCCCTCTGCGAAGGGCTTATCTATTTACTTTTATGTTGAGTCCTCATCCTCTTATTAAAAGCACCAGTTGGAGAGCACCGTTGTCATTTGCATGCATTACTATTAGTTTACATTGAGTATGATTGTGACTGGATCTCTTTTACCATAAATTACAATGTCTAGTCAGTCCTTGATCTTCAGAGGTGCTCTACATTTATGTTTTCGGTCTCAGAAAGGGCTAGCGAGATACCATCATGTTATATCATATTATGATTGTTTTGAGAAAGTGTTGTCATCCGAGATTTATTATTATTGCTTGCTAGTTGATTATGCCATTGATATGAGTAAACATGAGACCTAAGTGTTATTGTGAATATGGTTAGTTCTTAATATTTCCTGAAAACTTGAATGCTCGCTTTACATATTTACAACAACAAGAGCAAACAGAGTTTCTAAAAGTTTTTCTTTATCACTTTCAGTTTGTCAACTGAATTGCTTGAGGACAAGCAAAGGTTTAAGCTTGGGGGAGTTGATACATCTCCATCGTATCTACTTTTCCAAAAACTTTTGCCCTTGTTTTGGACTCTAACTTGCATGATTTGAATGGAACTAACCCGGATTGACGCTGCTTTCAGCAGAATTGCCATGGTGTTATTATTGTGCAGAAATAAAAGTTCTCGGAATGACCTGAAACTTCACGGAGAATATTTTTGGAATTTATAAAAAATACTAGCGAAAGAATCAACACCAGGGGGCCCACACCCTGTCCACAAGGGTGGAGGGCGTGCCCACCCCCTGGGGCGCACCCCCTGCCTCGTGGGGCCCCTGAGGCTCCACCGACCTCAACTCCAACTCTATATATTCACGTTCCGGGAGAGAAAAATCAAATAGAAGGATTCATCGCGCTTTACGATACGGAGCCGCCGCCAAGCCCTAATCTCTCTCGGGAGGGCTAATCTGGAGTCCGTTCGGGGCTCCGGAGAGGGGAATCCGTCATCGTCATCATCATCAACCTTCCT
This sequence comes from Aegilops longissima, assembly GCA_021605205.1. Taxonomy (NCBI): domain Eukaryota; kingdom Viridiplantae; phylum Streptophyta; class Magnoliopsida; order Poales; family Poaceae; genus Aegilops; species Aegilops longissima. Next base: position 584,998,135 of record CM038677.1, on the reverse strand, counting down.
CCATCACCAATTTCATGATGCTCACCGCCGTGCGTGAGTAATTCCATCGTAGGCTTGCTGGACGGTGATGGGTTGGATGAGATTTATCATGTAATCGAGTTAGTTTTGTTAGGGTTTGATCCCTAGTGAGGGAGTCCTGGATTAGGGGGTGTCCGGATAGCCGAACTATCACCGTTGGCCGGACTCCTGGACTATGAAGATACAAGATTGAAGACTTCGTCTCGTGTCCGGATGGGACTTTCCTTGGCGTGGAAGGCAAGCTTGGCGATACGGATATGTAGATCTCCTACCATTGTAACCGACTCTGTGTAACCCTAACCCTATCCGATGTCTATATAAACCGGAGGGTTTTAGTCCGTGGGATCTAACAACAATCATACCATTGGCTAGCTTCTAGGTTTAGCCTCTCGATCTCGTGGTAGATTCACTCTTGTACTACCCATATCATCAATATTAATCAAGCAGGAGTAGGGTTTTACCTCCATCGAGAGGGCCCAACCTGGGTAAAACATCGTGTCCCTTGTCTCCTGTTACCATCCGCCTAGACGCACGATTCGGGACCCCTACCCGAGATCCGCCGGTTTTGACACCGACATTGGTGCTTTCATTGAGAGTTCCTCCGTGTCGTCATCCTTAGGCCCGATGGCTCCTTCGATCATCAACAACGACGCGGTCGGGTGAGACTTTTCTCCGGACAGATCTTCAATATTCGGCGGCTTTGCATCATGGGCCAATTCACTTGGCCATCCGGAGCGACCGAAAGCTACGCCCGCCATCGTCAGATTTGGGAGTTTGATCTACACGGCCGACATCCGCGAAGACTTGATGTTCGACGGATTCGAGCCACAGCCAAGCGCGCCGCACTGTCTCGATGGGAACGATCTAGCTCTGCCGCTGAACAGTGCCCTGGAGGCTGCACCAGCGTCCGCTCTGACCCTTAGCTCGAGCCGACTCCGCGATCGAGGACGAGTGGTTGGACACCGCCTCGGGGCTACGATCTCACGGCGATTGAGCGAACTCCATCCTGTCGCTGCGAAGACCGTGACTCCAAGGTGCCGACTCCTCTCCGGACTCAACCCTCCGCGCCCTGCCGATCGAATCTGATTGGGCACTTTGGTCATGGAGTTCACTGCCGCGACATCTTTCAAAGACTCGCCCTTTGGCGACATCCTGAATTCACTAAAGTCTCTCTCTTTATCAGGAGAGCCCTGGCCTGACTACGGTCAGGAAGGTTGGGATGCGGACGACGAAGAAATTCAACGCCCACCCACCACCCACTTTGTAGCCACTGTCGATGATTTAACCGACATGCTCGACTTCGACTCCAAAGACATCAACGGTATGGACGATTTATGCTGGAGACGACCAAGAACCAGCGCCACAGGGCACTGGAAGGCCACATCGTCATACGACATATACATGGTGGACATCCCAAAAGATGGGAACGGCGATGGAACAACGGAGGATAACCCCTCCAAGAAACAGCCCAAGCGCCGGCGTCAGAGGCGCCGCTCTAAATCCCGCCACAGCAAAAACGGTGACTCCGGCACGGGAGATAATAACACCCCTGACAAGGTGCGAAGACAACCCTCCAAAGCAGGATTCAGCACAGAGGAGGGAGAAGCCAGCCTCATGATAGAGCGGCGGACAGGGAGGTGGAGGACGATAATTATATGCCTCCTCCGAAGATGAGGCAAGCCTCGATTTACGACGAATTTTTCGTGCTGAGGATCCCGCCAACAGGAGCGTTTCAAACGCAGGCTTATGGCCACGGCAAGCAGCCTCAAGAAAAAGCAGCAGCAGCTTAGAGCTGACCAAGACTTGCTAGGCGACGATGGATCAAGTCCTTGCAGCCAAGAGTACGAACTCGAACGCCCCCAAGAGATACCCAAAACACAGGCTACTGCCCCAATTAGAGGAAGCAACACCCAAACCTACATCACCAGCGCATGATGCGGCCGACCGGCCACCCCGTGGTCGCGACAGAGAGGCCTCTAGACCCTCATTCAGGCCACACCCCGGCGTCGCTTGAAAAGTACCAAGGCACGGGGAAACGCGCCAGACCTGCGGGACATATTGGAGGACAAGGCAAGGCAAACAAGATCGATCTACGGATCGCGTGGGCGCCCCATGACACGCAACGATAACCGTCACGCCGGATACAGCAATTCCGGCCGGGCCGAACACAGTAGACAAAGCTCATTTGAGTTGCATCGTGATATAGCTCAATACGAGGCGCCAAGACACCCACTATGCTTCACGAGACGAGTGATGGATCATCAAATCCCGAGGGTTTCAAACCCGTAAACATCGAATCATACGATGGCACAACAGATCCTGCGGTTTGGATTGAGGACTACCTCCTCCATATCCACATGGCCCACGGTGATGATCTACACGCCATCAAATACCTCCCACTCAAGCTTAAAGGACCAGCTCGGCATTGGCTTAACAGCCTGCCAGCAGAATCAATTGGTTGTTGGGAGGACCTGGAAGCCGCATTCCTTGATAACTTCCAGGCACATATGTGCGACCACCGACGCCGATGACCTCAGCCACATAATTCAACAGCCGTAAGAATCGGCGCATAATTCTGCACACGGTTCCTAACCAAGAAAAATCAAATCGTTGATTGTCCGGATGCAGAGGCCCTTGCAGCCTTCAAACATAACATCCGCGACGAGTGGCTTGCCCGGCACCTAGGACAGGAAAAGTCGAAATCCATGGCAGCCCTCACAACACTCATGACCCGCTTTTGCACGGGAGAGGACAGCTGGCTAGCTCAGTAGCTACAACTTGACCAAAAACCCGGTAGTTCGGATACCAAGGACAAGAATGGCAGGTCGCGTCAAACAAGCACAAGCGCCTCATTAACAGCGATAATGCTGAAGATACGGCAGTAAATGCTGGATTCAGAGGCTCTAAACCCGGTCAGCGGAAAAAGCCATTCAAAAGAAATACTCAGGGCCCGTCCAATCTGGACCGAATACTCGATCGCTCGTGCCAAATACATGGCACCCCCGAAAAACTAGCCAACCACACCAACAGGGATTGTTGGGTCTTCAAACAGGCAATCAAGTAAAATGTCGAACTCAATGACAATGGGCTGCATAGCGATGACGAGGAGGAGCCCCGGCCGCCAAAGAATAGAGGACAGAAGGGCTTCCCCCCACAAGTGCGGATGGTGAACATGATATACGCAACCCACAAACCCAAAAGGGAGTGGAAGCGTGCACTAAGGGATGTATATGCAATGGAGCCAGTCGCCCCAAAGTTCAACCCATGGTCCTCCTGCCCGATCACCTTTGATCGAAGGGACCACCCCACTAGCATCCGCCACGGCGGATTCGCCGCATTGGTTCTTGACCCAATCATCAACAGATTTCACCTCACTAGAGTCCTGATGGACGGCGGTAGCAGCCTGAACCTGCTCTATCAGGATACAGTGTGCAAAATGGGCATAGACCCCTCAAGGATTAAACCCACAAAGACGACCTTTAAAGGCGCCATACCGTGTAGAGGCCAATTGTGCAGTGCTCGCCACACTCGGTGGTCTTGGATCCCGGATAACTTCAAGCGAAGAGTTAATCTTCGACATAGTCCCGCTCAGCAGCGGCTATCACGCATTGCTTGGACGAACCACATTTGCAAAGTTCAATGCGGTGCCGCACTCGCGCACCTCAAGCTCAAGATGCCAGCCCTCGAGGAGTAATCACGGTCAATGGAAACATCAATGCTCTCTCCGAACGGAGGAGCACACGGCGTCCCTCGCGGCGGAGGTGCAAAGCAGCCTCTCACAGCAATTCTAGAGTCCGGCTATTAAACGTCTGGACACCGCTAAGCGCGCCGGAGTAACCTACAACAAGACCGCTGGCACGATCCGAGCATCGCCAGAGTAATCTGGCCCCAACCCCAGCCCTCGCGAAATTGCGAAGCGATTACTTACGCGTACATAACTACGCCCGGAGATACCATGGGCATAAGGAGGGGCACGACCATGGCAAGCCAGCATGCGGCTCAACCGCACTGGGGGCCCCGATTGTATCATTCTTTTCTTTCTTCTTTTCTCTTACTTTCAGACTCCGTTTTTGAAGCCCGTCGGCTCTAGAATTGCCGAACTCACAATGCAACAGCCAGGAAGCGTAAAGCTACGTCGAGTGTCCAGTGGTCTCTACTACGAGCATTATACCTGTTTTACATACCATCCGCAGCTTACCCCTCGAGGGGGACATGTCAAATAATCCCATCCCTTGCTTATCGCACTATTTGTATCGCTCGCTTTCATTGCAGTACCTTTTGAATAAACAATACATAGCTTTTGCCTATTATTGCACTCCTTTTTTATCTATATATATGTTCATTCATGACACGTTGCACCCAGACACTTTGGTACGGCCAATACACCAGGGCTTAAGTACCCCAAAAATATGGTGTGATAAGTCCGAACACTTTCACAAGTGCGGCACCCGAACTTATAGCATTATATGCATCGGCTCGAATCATGTCTTGGGTCAATAGTTGGGTTTGCCCGGCCCCATGTTTTGGTACCTTACGTTCCGTTATATCGGCTAAGGTAGCGCTGGGAGAACCACTGCGATTGTGCCCGGTTGAGCTGGGTTGAGCACCTCGGTGGAAAGCTAAAACTGACCGTCATGATAGGGCGAGAGCCGGTCGCTGTTTGAGAGGTTTTTCGGTCCCTAAAGACTTATGCCGCTTAGAGCGAGGAGTCGGCATTGTCCGCCAAGGCGTGATAGCGCCCGAACTCGTCTTCCAATACTAGGGCTTCACCAAATTTAAAATTATAGAATTCTATGGCTAAGTGAGAGTGTTCAAGCACTATAGTCCGGTTTCCTTGTTCGTTATGCTGAGCGCCTCCCTCGAAGGACCCAAGAATGGGAACAAGAGCGCCAAGTTTATCCCAACACCCCAAAGACTGTGGCATGGGGGCTGAAGCCAACGACTTGCCATCTCTCAAATTTGATAAACGGCCGCACAGAAGGTACTATTTTAAATTCACAAGCGTTGCTTAGCGCATATGAACAAGTTTTCAGCATACAGGATAACAAATGCGAGTCTATTCAAAAATTACATCTTTGGAGCACTCACCCGCTATAAGGCGGGCACCCTTCAGGACGCCCTCATAGTACATTTTGGGCTTGCGATGCTCCTTGCCCTTCGGTGGCCCGTCCGTCACAAGCTTCTCGAGATCCAGCTTGCCCCAAAGCACTTTAGCACGGGCAAGGCCCGACGGGCACCTTCAATGCAGACGGAGCGCTTGATGACTTCAATCCATGGACAAAGGCCCACCAGCCGCCGCACTAGCCCAAGTAGCTCCTGGCATGGCTTCCAATGGCCACAACCGAATTATGAGGCCCTTCATGGCCTGTTCGGCGACCTTGTGGAGCTCGACCAGCTGCTTCACTGGTCGCTCGAGGGCACTGGAGGTCCGCCTCGAAGATACCGAGACCGTAACACCTTTTCCGCCGAGCTCCCTCCTTGGCGCTGTAGTAGAACGCGGCAGATCGTATACACTACTGGGCAGATCTGCGAATGCTCCCGAGAGCTCGATTCGGGTAAGTAATAGATAATCCACTTTCACATGCTTGCTTTGCATAAAGAATGCCTTACCCGCCGCTATCTTCTTTAACGATTCAATTTCTGGAGGGCTTTTTGGGCTTCGCCTTAGCGGCTTTGGCACTCTCAAGAGCCGAGGCGAGCTCGGACTCGAGTTCGAGTCACGCTCCAAACTCTCGTGTTTTTCCACGAGCCCGGAGCTCTTGCTGCACCTCCGCCACCCGCGCCTCCTACTTCTCTCGCCGGTGCGCTCCATGCCGCTTTGCTTTCGGCCGTGGACACCGCTTCCTTTAGGGTCGCCACCTCGCTCGTGGACCCTACAATACCCACGTTAGTCCTGTCATTTTGCAACCAAATCCTTTCTATAAGGTATTACTTTAAGAAGGTATTACTTACCTTCCTTGTCCTCGAGCTGCTTCTTGGCAAGGCCGAGCTCGTTCTCGACCGCCGAGGCTCGCTTCAATGCATTGACCTCCAGTGAGTGCGGCAGAGGTCAAGCAGCGCAGCCTGAATTCCCATATTGACATACTTATGTTAGACTCCTGCGTGTATCTTTTAGATCCTCATCCGGTTTTCTTTCCAACACCGAACTAAGCATCGGGGCTACTGCCTATGCGATAATATTTTTACATATTCTAAACTTACCTCAAAGCCTGTTAGAAGGCTGGTGCAGGCTTGACCAGCCCGCTCTTGGCGGACTGAACTTCTGGATCACCACACTCATAACAGTGAGGTGATCTCGTCGATGGAGGCGCCGTTAAGCGCCCAGAAGCTATCCGTGCCTCCGGATGGATGGAGGTCACCGGCGTCGCAGTCTTGCCCTTCTTACGAAGGGGCCGCTTGCGGACTTCGAACCACTGAAGGTTCGACGGAGTCCGCACAGGCCGGACTTAGAGCCCTCGGGGTCTCGCCTTTGCGCCCAGAGTCCGGAGGTCGCCTTGCGGCGCCTCCAGACCACCTCCTCTGGCTGGGCCTTTTGGGACTCCACCGCGGTGTCGCTCAAGCGTCACGAGGAGAGGAGGAGGTCGGAAGTGAAGTGCTATTCACATCCGACGAATCCAGGAGCCGCCGACGAAGCGGTGAGCTCTGCCCTGGGCGGGCTACATGGTTATATTCGTGTTAGAAGACACTATGCGACAAATAAAAGTCATGAGCTATTCCGAGTCCGGACACTTACGATCTCGCCAGGGCTTGGCCCTTGGTGGCCACCTCCTCGTCGTTGTCGGCGCAGGTGGAGAAGTCCGGAGGAAGGGTCCTTCCTTTCTTGATTCTCCGCCTCCCGGTCGGGCGGCCTTCCTTTCTTCTCCCCTCACCGGGAGAGGCTTTTTCCTCCTCCCGTCCTCGGGGAGGATTCCGCCGAGTCGCCGACGATGAGTCCGACAACACCTGGCGTCGGGCGCTCCTCCGAGTCCCCGTGGCCTTCTTCTTGGCCTTCTTCTCCGGCACCACGTGAGGTGCCAGAGCCAGCAGCCCCGTCAAGCGGGCGTCCGCTAGGTCTTCTGGCAAGGGAGCTGGACAGTTAACCTGCCCGGACGTGTTACGCCAGTCCTATCAAAGGTAAGGGAGTTTAGATCCCACGTAGAGTCAAACTATGAAAAACAAGAGTCCTGTAAAGGGAAAAATAGCTTACCTCGGTAGCTTGGCGCTGCGAGCTGAATCCGCGATCTTGATGGCGGATGTGGGAGCCTCGGCGCCTTGAACAGCACCTTCCTGCATCTTCGTGCGTAGTGTCAAGAGCCTTTTCAGAGTTTGGTGCTGTGCCGGATCGAACTCCCACAATTTAAAGGCCCGTTGTTGGCATGCGAGGATCCGGCGGATGAGCATAACCTGGACTACATTGACAAGCCTGAGATTCTTGTCCACCAGGGTTCGGACGCAGGTTTGGAGTCCGGACAGCTCTTCCGAATCACCCCACGCCAGCCCGCCTCTTTCCATGATGTGAGCCGTGGGGAAGCCGGATCAGAATTGGGGCCGCCGCCCATTGAGAGTCGCGCTGCTCGGTGTTGTAGAACCACCCCGATTGCCACCTTTATGGTCTCCACAAAGGAGCCCTCGAGCCATAGGACTTTGGCCATCTTGCCAACCATGGCACCTCCAAGACTCCGCTTACGGCCGCCCACTACCTTCGGCTTGACATTGAAGGTCTTCACCATAAGTCAAGTGGGGCTGGATGCAGAGGAAGGCCTCGCATACCACGATGAACGCCGAGATGTTGAGGATGAAATTGGGGGCCAGATTGTGGAAGTCCAGGCCGTAGTAGAACATGAGCCCCTGGACAAATGGGTGAAGTGGAAAACCTAGTCCAGCGGAGGAAGTGGGTGAGGAACACCACCTCTCATGGGGCCTGGGGTGGAATGAGCTGCCCTCGTCGGGGAGCCGTGCTGGCGTCGCTGGACAAGTATCCGCCTTCCGCAGTTTTTGACTTGTCCCTCCGTGACGGAGGAGACCATCCACTTGCCTCCCGCTCCGGACATGGCTGGAGGAGGTTGAGGAGGATGTCGGACTTGGGCGCCTGGAGCTCGAGTCTTGGAAATGGATGAGTAAAGGAGGAAGAAGGCGAGGTGAAAAGGTGGATCCTTATCCCTTATATGGACGGACGGCTATCGTCCCGCCAGCCTGGTAAAACTCGCTTATCTCCCAAGCGCCGTAATCAATGGCGCGGTTGGGTTACCCACGTCCGTATTGATGGGAATTCCGGAATAAGGGGCACGATCTCCGCCCGATAAGACGTGCCAAGAAACTGCCTCGCTAAACGCTACCGAGGTGGAACAATAAAACGATTCAGTATAAAGGTCTGGCCGTGGTGTGATGTCACGCCGCGGAATACGCCAACAGATCTGTGCAAAGGTTATTCTCTACGGTGGTATGAGGAACTTGTTTTGCGAGCCGACACTATCCTTGTGTTCAAAATCTTCTATGAAGTATTCGAGGAGGAACCCGCCTTGCAATGCGAAGACAAAATGCTACGCGGACTCGTCATCATTGAAGCCTGGTTCAGGGGCTACCGAGGAGTCCTGAATTAGGGGTGTCCGGATAGCGAACTATCACCGCTGGCGGACTCTGGACTATGAAGATACAAGATTGAAGACTTCGTCCGTGTCCGGATGGGACTTTCCTTGGCGTGGAAGGCAAGCTTGGCGATCAGATATGTAGATCTCCTACCATTGTAACCGACTACATGTAACCCTAACCCTATCCGGTGTCTATATAAACCGGAGGGTTTTAGTCCGTAGGACGAACAACAATCATACCATAGGCTAGCTTCTAGGGTTTAGCCTCTCTGATCTCGTGGTAGATCCACTCTTGTACTACCCATATCATCAATATTAATCAAGCAGGAGTAGGGTTTTACCTCCATCGAGAGGGCCCGAACCTGGGTAAAAACATCGTGTCCCTTGTCTCGTGTTACCATCCGCCTAGACGCACAGTTCGGGACCCCCTACCCGAGATCCGCCGGTTTTGACACCGACACCTAGTATCCATTATGTTCTGAGATTGATGTTGCTATGACTTTGCTATGCTTAATGCTTGTCACTAGGGCCCAGTGCCATGATTTCAGATTTGAACCTATTATGTTTTCATGAATATATGTGAGTTCTTGATCCTATTCTGCAAGTCAATAGTCACCCACTATGTGTTATGATCCGGTAACCCCGAAGTGACAATAATCGGGACCACTCCCGGTGATGACCGTAGTTTGAGGAGTTCATGTATTCACTAAGTTTTGATGCTTTGGTCCGGTACTCTATTAAAAGGAGGCCTTAATATCCCTTAGTTTCCAATAGGATCCCGCTGCCACGGGAGCGTAGGACAAAAGATGTCATGCAAGTTCTTTCCCATAAGCACGTATGACTATATTCGGAATACCTGCCTACATTACATTGATGAACTGGAGCTAGTTACAGGTCACCCTATGTTATAACTATTGCATGAGTAATCGATCGATATAATTATCCATCACTGATCCAATGCCTACGAGCTTTTCACATATTGATCTTTGCTTAGTTACTTTTCCGCTGCCCTTTGTTACAATTACTACAAAACTGCTCTTCACACTTTTGCCACTTACTATCACTTCCATACTACTTTGCTACTAAATACTTTGCTTCAGATATTAAGTCTTCTAGGTGTGGTTGAATTGACAACTCAGCTGCTAATACTTGAGAATATCCCTTGGCTCCCCTTGTGTCGAATCAATAAATTTGGGTTGAATACTCTACCCTCGAAAACTGTTGCGATCCCCTATACTTCTGGGTTATCACGGTACACATGTATGGAGTATACCGCACGCCCGTCGCATTCGCGTCGCACCCCAGACGGTCGGTCGGTCTGGCACGCCGCTCTCCGAATGGAACGCGCGTCATATTGCGTTTGCATACACATGTGGGACCACAATTGAGAACCGACCATAGGCACACTCCCCAGCCCCGCAAGTCAGGTGAGTACTAGAGAAGCATTGTACAGACATTGGTTCCTGGATGATCCCTGCATGACACGTAAGATCAGTTTGTCCCTGCATGTGACCATACTCTAGCAGACACGGCTGGATTAGCTATCGTCTACATATCATGCAGGTTGTGTTGTACAGGGTTGTAGTTTTGATGAGAAATCTAAAAAAAGGTTTCTTGTCATCTCGCAATATTTGGTGCCACGTGCTTCGGATCACTGCGAGGGTTAAACAGCGACAACTGAGTTCCTCCAAGGCGCTGGTCATTGGGGGCACATGCATGAAGACTACTCGGCTGCCATCTAGGTTAAGACGGCTATGTTAATTAGGACATCTATCGATGGACCCCTTTTCTACGAGTTTATCTTTAATTTGAGCTTTGATCCTCGTCTAGTTTGTCCGTCGGGATTCATGTTATCTCCTTGGGGCAGTGAAGTTATGGTTTCTTGTCATGTGGCATTTTTTCGTGTTATATGTTATAATCCGGTGCTTCAGATCAAAATGACGACAACTGCGCCTCCGGGGCATGTGCATGAAGACTTCTTGACAGTCATTGACAAGGTCAAGCCGGCTCCGGTAGACAAAAGAAAACTACTCCACTATATAGGCAGGAGCCTCCGCGCTTGCTTGCCAATGTTGCTCTCTTCACACTGTCTCGTCCTCTCCAGATCTAAACATGACAACGACGGCCACACTCTCTCTCTTCTCACCGCTGGTCACAGATCCACCCGGATCCTCTCCGCCGGGGAAGGTGAGAAGGTGCAACGTTCACGTAGTCATCCTCAGCGATGGCTCTTACCCACTGCTGGCGCGTCCCTATCAGCGTGCCTTGCCGTTCTCTCCCAAGCTCCGCTGGCTAGGGAGGGCCTCCAACCCCTTCTTCCTCGCTGTCGTAGTGTGGGCAGATCCGATCTCCTGCCTCCACCTAGCGACATCCCGGTGACCCTGGGTATAACTTCCTTCGAAACCGGCCTTGCTCAACTTCTCGAGCTCCTGACGTTGCTGCATTTGTATCTTTTACTATTTCTCAGGCCCCTCGTAGATAGGATCAATTGGCTGTTCGAAAGCCACCTAAATTTTTATTGTTAAGAGGTAAAACTAGTTCATGCACTCGAATCTAGTACTATTTGGTTCAAACAAGGTAGAAAGGGTGTGGGGGTGGTGGAAGATTTGTTACCTGAATCTAGGACTTGGTCGAAAGAGGAAATAATGGGGGTGAAAAGTAGCAGAGACTGGCTATCCAACTGGTCTCTTGGTCTAATAGGGAAATAAAGGGAAACGTAGTACAAACTCAATATAAACCCAATCTATTTGTTGAAAAAGTAAATAAAGTGGGGACTGGGGGACAAGTCAACAGAGTATGTCTAGCACTAGATATACTAGCCTCACACAGTATAAGGTGGCTATACCGAACAATAATGGGACCAACCCAGATATGATGTTATGATGTTTGTTGCCCCGATCCACTCTTATGTAATGCCATTGGTAAAATGTAGCAGTCGCACTGCTAAAAGTAAGGACACATTAAACCAATGTTGTTTTCAATGTAATGCCTCCAGTAATATGAATCAATGGCACTTTTTTCATGTCCTGCTAAATTTCCCATTAAGATAAGTTGCTTCTTTCCGTTAGAAATGCAACTATCCTAGTCCGCCTACTCTCCTGTGCCTAAATACCAACCCCGTAGTAGTTGTTAATGTAATGTTGCTGGTAAAATTAAGCAATGGCACCATTAAAGTAATGTCGTATTTAACGGTTGTCATAGTTAATCCTAATGCCCACACTAATATCTAGCAATGTTGTTGCTTTAGAAATTGCTACTGTCCTTGTAGGATTGCCATTCAGATAAGGAACATGCTTCTTTTCATTTGATGTATGTTTCATCACTTGTTAGTCACCCTCCTTTCCACCTTTTTTCTGCAAACAGAGATATACATTTCACGCTTGATCTTAGTTGAACTGCACAAATGATATCCAAATTATAGTTGAACATTCCACGAGCCTCACAATCAACCTTGATGTTGCTCAATTTTATTGCAACTAATGAAGAAGAAGCTCTGTGGGCTTCCTTTTTTGATGGAAATGGAACCAGGGCTGGAGCCCTTTTCTTAAAAAAATGAAGAAGAAGCTGCTAGCTCATGGGTAATTGCTTCATTTTAGGTGAATTGCACCAAAAGGTCCCATGAATTGAATCATCCATGTTGGTGACTGGTGTCATCCCTTCTACGATGGTGTTGACTGCAGATATGGTTCCCATCACGAGGTATGTTCCTTTTTGGTCTGACCGTTTGCCAAAGATCCTGCATGTTGAGTTTGCTCTTGTGCTACTGTTTTGGCACTGCCATGATAAAGCAGTAATGTTATTATTTTGCACCTTAATTTAGTTCTGATATAACACCACCTTCTGCAGCTCTATTGGGTGTTCTCCTCTACAAAACTGAGCCCATTTATGGTACGCTTCCGGATTTGTCCTCTGGTTGCATGTACTGATGCGGTTCAGACACTGGAAGATAGACAACTACATACTGATCTGCTCAAAGTTTAGTTAGCCAAGGCTCAACTTCGCAAGAAACACATGGTTGATACTAAACATAGTAGCATGGAGTTCTCACTCAATGATAAGGTATACTTAAAAACTTTCACCATATGTCTAAAATTCTTTGGTCAATAGCAAGTACACCAAGCATTCTTACATGCTCTTTGGGCCATATAGCATACCGGAAAGAATTGGGTCAGTAGCCTATTGTTTACAGTTGCCTGAAGGGAGTCAAGTACACCCCGTATTTCATGTCTCGCAACTCAAACCACATGTTCCTGATTACACTTTGGTCTACACCTCTCTGCCAAATCCCTTGGAGTTAGATAGCACTGAAGTGGAGCCTGCAGCAATCTTAGACAGTCGCTTGGTGAAGAAAGGCAATGCCGCATACCTTCAAGTGCTCATCCAGTGGAGTTTTCTGTCGGAGACAATGGCAACATGGGAAGATTATAAAGTGCTCTTCAAACGATTTCCAAAGGCTCCAGCTTGCGGACAAACTGGCGTTCGAGGAGGTGGCAGACTCATGGCTACGCCTGATGACACGCTGGCTGATGAAGAAAAACACATAGAAGAGCAGAGCAAGTCAGCAATCGAGGAGTTTGCGTGTCGGATTGTGTGTGAGTTGTGCTGCAAGTGGACCCCACTGTCAGGTGTTGTTATAAACCTGGCAGTGTTCTTCTTGGGCATTAAGAAACGAAAAGCTAATTCTCATCTTCCTAACCCCATTTCTCTCCTGCCGGTAGGCCTATCTCTTCTCCGTTGGGGCATAACACTATGGCCTCGATCATACAGGATCTTAGACAATGTTGACTGATACAATTGCTTGGGAACCCCATGTGACACGAACGACCAAAACATATTTGCTGCGGCAACCAAGGTGGTGGTGGGTAATGGACTCCGGGCATCCTTTTGAGAGTCGGCTTGAGGCCGAAAGACGTGGCCCCCAAAATTTACGACATTGCCAAAAGGAATAAGTGCTCTGTCCAAAAGGCTTTGCAGAATGGTTTTTGGATCTCACAGCTGGACATTTCTTCGGGTATCTCACCTGTGCACATATCCCAGTTTCTGCCCTCTGGGAAAGGCTCTCCCACATTCATCTCAACCCTGATGTGGAGGATTCTATCTCATGGAAGTTTTCTAAAGATGGTTAATACTCCGCGCCCACGGCTTACAGTGCTCAATTCCTAGGCCTGATGGACACGGACATGAATCAAATTGTTTGGAAGAATTGGGCACCCCCCAAATGCAAATTCGTCGCTTGGTTGGTAATCAACAATAGGATTTGGACGGCTGATAGACTGCAATGTCGTGGATGGCCCAACTGCCACTTATGCCCTCTTTGCAAACAAGTGCAGGAATCGGCAGCCCATCTACTTTTCCAATGTAGGTACACCGTCAGGGTCTGGGGCATGCTCAAGAGTTGGCTTGGGCTACATGATGTCCAACCAACGGATTGGGTGGCAACGGAGTCAGTTGAGGTTTGGTGGAGGCATAATGCTACACACATGACCCAATCGCGTCGTCCACTTATATCTTTGATGTTGCTGGTCTCCTGGGAAATTTGGAAGGAACGAAACGCCCGGGTTTTTCATACAACCGCGGTTCCGGTGGGAGTGTTGGTCACCAAGATAAAGGAGGAATGTTCACTTTGGAGCTTGGCGGGCGCAAAGCATTTGCATAATATCGTGCCGCGAGAGTAGCGTCTTGTAATTTGGCCGTGGGCCACGAACTCTAAACTCCCCTCTTAATCAATGAAAATGGCAAATCTTTTGCCTAGTTTCAAAATAAAATAAGTACTCCCTTTGTTCATTTTTATAAGGCTTTGTAGATGTTTCAGACACTGTGTAAAACAGCTCAATTTTACTTGTCTGAAACGACTTATAAAAATGAACGAAGGGAGTAGTATTCTTTAATATCTTCATCTCGTGAAGCAGGGTAACATATGGTGACGCATCTGGAACCTTGCTCTAATGCTTTGGACAACAAGAAGAGCATACGTTTCTATGATCAGGTTCACGGCAAGATAAATTGCATTCGGCGCTGCATGTATTTCTTCAGTAAAGGCCTTGTTGATTTGTTCCTTTCTTTCAGCCTTTGCGGCGATCACGCTTCGTGTTTAATCAGGGACTATAACACCCAAGCCACCGTGATTATTTCCTCTTGAGCTACTTCGCTGGGCTCGTCGAATTAAAATTTTCATTATACTTTTTTTGGCGGGGGAAACTTCATTGTGCTAACTAGGGCAGAATTTGATTGCAGACATACTCAAGAGGGAAAGGTGGTCACCTTCCCAGGTCCTGTTCCTATTTCCCCACCAAAGCCATCAAAGCATAATTATCATCTATTCGCAAAAAAAAGAAAGCATAATTATCATCAGCCGGCCACTCTCTTCTACTACCTCCGTTTCAAAATAACTAGCCTACCTCATATATTTTGGAACCGAGGTAGTAGACTACATATTGCTTGCAGCGCATCAATTGCAGAGGCAAAACCTTGGCGAATCGTCTGGATGATCTGAATACTGAGCCCATACGGGCATTGTTCAATATTAACACATGTAATTACTCCCTCCGTTCATTATTACTCTAAAATGTTTTGGATTTTTGAATACTACATACAAACTGAAATGAGTGAACAAACACATTAAAATGCCTATATATACATTTTATTCAGAAAAAGGTTAAAAACATCTTATAATAGTGAACAGGGAGAGTAACAAATGTTTTATATCCTCAATTTCCTTTGACAGAAAAACATTTCGGATCATCGATCCGTACCAGTTCAAGATATATCCTCATATTTTTTTGGGGATTTGATCTTTGTTAGGTGCGAGTAAAGAGAGTTATGGGGTGATGGCTCGCTATAACTTGAGAACCATTTCTAATTAGCAGACGTTCATATTATTCATTTGTATCCTTTCCTTAAC
The DNA here is from genome assembly GCA_021605205.1 of Aegilops longissima. Lineage (NCBI taxonomy): Eukaryota > Viridiplantae > Streptophyta > Magnoliopsida > Poales > Poaceae > Aegilops > Aegilops longissima. Next base: position 584,982,649 of record CM038677.1, on the reverse strand, counting down.
GTGGTGTATAGTGCATACCCTACTAGCTCGGTTACTGGAGTTGGAGAGCAAGTTTGGCTTAACATATGGAAGATTACAAAATTAAGGTGTTCCCGTGGCCGCTTGCTTGCAACTCTCTGCCTCTCAAAGCAAATCTTAGGCTCAGAGAACGGAAGTGCTGTTCTGAGCACGAGCTCAGATGAGCTCCTTATCTTCGCCGCTCGTTGGCTCCAAGATTCCCACCAGCCTATGTATATGTCAGTGTATTCTTAATAGTATATGCAACCATATTCTGGCCCATGGCCCACCACCAACCCTATTTAATGTGGAGTTCGCCGTCTCACGAGTCGCAGCACATAACGGCTGGGGATGCTATGGGCCACGGCTCAGACGCCATGGGAGGCCAGCCGTTTACACCGGCTTATTTTATTGGCGTCCATATCAAGATTCCCCACTGCTTGCCCAAAAACCAGCAACACAAAGAAATTAGCCTGCTGACTCAAGAAATTAGCCGTTTACGCCTGCTGACTGCACTGCACATCACACCAAAAACAAATTGATACCCTAAAAACACGAATTTGTTAGGTTGATCTCTCTCCCGTTCGAACCCAACGGGTCGAACGGGCCTCGACTCGCTTCGATCGGGGCGCCCAACCAAACCATGGTTGGTGGGCCCCTGTGACCCGCGCTATATAAACAGAGGTGGGGGCCGGGGCACGACTGACGAGGTTAATCGCTGCCACAATCCCCACCTATAATCCCTACCGATCTAGGGTAAGCGCGGTGCTCACGGGAAGCACACCACCGCCTCCATCTCAGTCCACATCGCCGCCGTCACCACACCATCATGGCCGGTGCTGGATCGAGTTCGTCCGCACCAGGAGAAGGTAGGTTACCGGATCTCCTAGCCCACTCCGATCTAAGGATCTATCAATGGTATCAGGTAGCCAGATCGGACTAGAAGATTTTCGGTAAAAAGAGGACAGAGAAAAGAACAGAAAAATTCCACCCACAAAGAAACCAAAAAAAGACAGGGCAAAGTTTCACCAGCAGAGGGCCTCGGGCCTCGCTGGCAAAGTGCGCCGCCACTCCGGCCGCGCCGTTCCTCTCGATCCCCACACGCATCGGCAAGCCGAGGTGCGGGGAAGAAGAACAAAGCCCTCCAAAGGGGCAAAGGGCACCACCATCGCACCGCTGACGGCGGCGCGCTCCCTCGGAGCTCGCGACACCGGCAAGGGGGACGGGCAGCGCCACAAGATCCGAGATCTCTCTCTCTCTCTCTCTCTCTCTGTGTGTGTGTGTTGCTAGAAGAGGGGGAGGGAAGGGGAAACGCAGAAACGGAAAGGCGCGGGCGCAGCTGCTTGTCGTCGCCGCCGCTTCCGGGCGGCAGCGCGACGGTGCGCGGGCGGTCGGCGAGAGAAGCCGCAGGGGACAGAGACAAAGAGGCGAGGGGGAGCAGAGGAGGCGCAGCCGTTGCTCTCTTTCTCTGCCAAAGGAGGAAGGGGAAGAGGGCTCGCGCGGCACAGCGGTGTACGTCGCCGTCGGCGGGCTGGTCGGTGGCTGCAAGCCCCTTCAGAAGCGGGCGAGACGACGCGAGCGGCGCGCGCGGGGAGGAAATGAGCTAGGGTTCCCCCACGACGGCGCTGGCTGGTTTTGATCCAGCGATGCGCACGGTCGACCGTCGAATCTCCACGAACGGCTCAGATCGGAACCCTAGCGAGCTGAGCGTGCTTTTGGGCCAAAAGAGGAGGCCGTCTTTGGGCCAAGGCCAGTGCCCGTGCCGAGGCCAGCTCGGTTTTATGTGAGCTGGGGAGCAGGCCGTGGGCAGCTGCGGGCCTCCCCGCCGAGTGAGAGGCAGGCCGGAGCTGCTGTTTTTTTTTGTTTTAATAGTTTCTGTCCAGATTTTTTTTTTCTGGCAATTTCCTAATAGATTTTCTATACAATTTTTTCCAACGAAAATTTTTTGTTTAGAAAATAGAAAAGTGACAGAAAAAGTTTCTGAAAATGCAAACAGAAAATTTTCAGAAAAGAAATGCTTATGAATTTTATACAGAAAATTAAAAAGTTCATGAATTTTTATTTAGTCAAATAAAAGTTTCTGTAAAAAAGTAAGAAGTTCGTGAATTTTTTATTCACGTTTTTCCGCTAATGTAAATAATTATTAGTGCTCTTTAAAAGAAAATAAAAGTTTAAAAGAATTATGTTTTTAAGAGCATGTTAAAGTGATTATTAAAATGAATATGATTATGTTATTTTTATGACCAACGTTGTTAATAACATGATCATGTTTTATTATTGAAATTTAAAGGTGCATTATTTCTAATATTTTGCCCAACGGTAATATAGATTTAATTGCATAGACAATTGTATGTTTAATTTGACCAACGTTAGATTATCGCATATGATTGTTTTATTGATGTCACTTAAATTGTGATTTCAGGGGGCTTTCACTTGATGAGTTGCCTAAAAGAAGTTCCGACACTCAGAGGTGACAACCACACTGAGTGGAGGAAGAAAGTTGAACTGGCATTTGTTTGTGCTGATCTTGACTGGGTTGTGGAGAAACCACAGCCGGTAAGACCCACAGAGCCAGTAAGAGAGGCCACTGATGATGATGCTGCATGGGCTAAAAAGAAGGGGGACTATGCTCCTTTGGAGCAATCCTACCTCATAGATAACCAAAAGTGGGTCAATGCAAACAAAAAATGCATGGCATTTATAAAGAATACAATCGAGAGCACCATTGTGGGCTCCATTGCAGAGTGCACTTCCGCAGGGGAGTTGCTTACAAAATAAAGAGCCGCCACTGGCTCTTCAAAGATATATGCCACCCAAGTGTTAGAGCAACTGGTGACACAACGCTACACGGTGGTAGTCATGGAATAAGAGAGCACATCCCGAGGATGAGCAATATGGCAGCAAAGCTAAAGCCCATGGATGAGGATCTGGAGATCAAACCAAAGCTCCCGGTCCACCGGTCATGGCTTCATTGCCAAAGGAGTTTGAAACTTTTGTTGTAAACTATAATATGTCACCGGAACATGGGACATTGAAAAGACAATAGCAATGTGTGTCCAAGAAGAGGACAGACTCAAAGCCGCACATGGTGGTTCACTCAACTATGTGAAGGATTACAAGAAAAGAACTACAATCAAAACAACAAAAGTTCTCCTTCAAAGAATGTAAAATCCCCTATCAAGATCAAGATCAACAACGGCCTTTCTCGGTGGACAAAGACACTTGTCTCCACCGCAAGCGTAAAGGGCATTACAAGAAAGACTGCTGCTGCTTGGCTGAAGTCGACCATGGCAAAAGAGGTAACAATATAGTTTCATTTGTAAATGAATCCTTGTATACAGTTTTGAAAATCCACTTGGTGGATTGATTCAGAGCAACTGCTCATGTTGCAAATTCTTTCTTCGATTCCATTCGACGCGAACTACGCTAAGAAGCGAAAGACGCATTGAAGTGGCAAACGGAGTTGAAGCGAAGTTGAAGCTGTCGGTGACATCTCCTTGGAGTTAGCTGGCGGATTCAATCTTCTACTTAGAGATGTTTTATTTGTTCCATCATGTCATAGAAACTTAATTAGTGTTTCTTGTTTGGACAAAGATAGTTATGAATGTCATTTTGGACATGGCAAGTGTGCCATTTGGTATAATAATGCTTATGTGGGTGATGCTTTACTACATGATGAGCTTTATTTGTCACTTCGTGAAAAAGTTTATTCCGTTTGCAACGTGAAAGAAAATGTTTCCGCGTCAAATAAAAAGCAAAAGAAAAGAAAAAGAACATTCGACTCATCGAAATTATGGCACCGCCGCTGGGCCATATTTCAAGGGGAGAATAGAAAGATTAGTCAAAAGTGAAATTCTTCCTCCGTTAGAATTTTCAGACTTAGAACAATGCATAGATTGCGTAAAGGAAAGTACGAAACAAATCAAAAAGGTGCAATCCATAGCACAGCACACTAGAAATCATCCATACTGATATTTGTGGACCATTTCCGTGAAAAGTGTGGATGGATATGACTGCTCATAACATTCACAGATGATTACTCTCGCTATGGATATATTTATCCAATCAAAGAAAGATCTGAAGCGTTGGATAAATTTAAAATATTCAAAGCTGAAGTTGAAAATCAGCATGATAAAAGAATAAAGATAGTTAGGTCCGACCGTGGGGAGAGTACTACGGTCGGCACACTCCATATGGCCAAGTCCTCGGACCTTTTGCAAAGTTCTTACAGAGACGGCATAGTTGCTCAATATTCAATGCCGGGCGAACCTCAAAAAATGGAGTAGCTGAAAGGCGCAACCATACACTTATGGATATGGTGCGCAAGATGATGAGTTATTCCAACTTGCCATTGGGTTTATGGATGGAGGCGCTTAAAACCGCCATTCACATTCTCAATAGAGTACCAAGCAAGTCGGTGCCCAAAACACCGCATTTAGCTATGGACAGAAGGTGCCATCCCTACAACACTTGAGGTGTGGGGTGCCTGCTGAGGCCAAAATGTTTAATCCAAACATTGGAAAGTTAGATCCCAAAACAGTGAGTTGCCACTTCATTGGCTATCCAGACAGATCAAAGGGTTTTCGTTTCTACTGCCTGCATGATATACAAAGTTTGTAGAAACGAGACATGCAGTCTTCTTAGAGGACGAAATGATGAGGGGAGCTTGGTAGCTCGGAAAATTGATCTTGAGGAGAAGAGGGTGCATGCACCTAATCCGATGATCCAGGAGCCATTTTTCTCACTACCAGTTGCAACTCCACCCATGACAACTATGGGGGCAGACCCGGAACCTGTCCGTCAGAGCCGATGAACCCGTTGTTGAGCATGAAAGGAAGGTGCAGCAGAATTTTAGAAGAAGTGCTGAAGTTGAGGCACAGAATGTGCCGTAAATCGAGGCCCTTAGAAGGTCTATAAGACCAAGAAAGTCAGCTATTTCTACCGACTTTAAAGTTTATAACACGAAATGGTTCATATGGAAAAAGATCCCACCTCATACGAAGAAGCCATGAGAAGCCCTCATTCATCGATGTGGATGAAGGCAATGGAAGACGAGATGAAATCAATGAGTTCCAAAGATGTTTGGGACTTAGAGGAAATTCCTAAAGGAGCCAAATCAGTAGGCTGCAAATGGGTCTACAAAATTAAGTATGACTCTAAAGGGAATATAGAAAAATATAAAGCACGACTCGTGGCAAAAGGATTTACACAAAGAGAAGGGATAGATTACAAAGAGACATTTTCTCCGGTCTCATGTAAGGATTCCTTCAGAATCATAATGGCATTAGTTGCTCATTTTGATTTAGAGTTACATCAAATGGATGTAAAGACGACATTTCTCAATGGAGATTTAAAAGAAAATGTCTACATGAAACAGCCCAAGGGTTTTATCATGGAAGGCAAAGAAAATATGGGATGTCACCAAGAAATCCATTTATGGATTAAAGCAAGCCTCTAGGCAGTGGTATTTAAAGTTTAATCAAACGATTAAAAGCTTTGGATTTAAAGAAAATATTGAGGATAACTGCATTTATGCAAAGTTTAAAAATGGGAAATATATTTTCCTAATCTTGTATGTGGATGACATTCTGCTTGCTAGCAGTGATGTTAGTCTACTACAAGAAACAAAGAAGTTCTTATCCTCGAATTTTGATATAACAGATCTTGGTGAAGCATCATATGTTTTGGGCATAGAAATTCACCGAGATAGAAACAATGGAGTCTTAGGACTATCGCAGAAAGCATATTTAGAAAAGGTTCTTAAAAGTATAATATGCATGCGAGTAAAGCCACACCTGCTCCTATAGTTAAGGGATAGTTTTGGGAAATTCCAATGTCCCAAAAACCAGACGAGATCGATCAAATGAAAGGAGTACCATATGCTTCGGCAGTTGGCAGCTTGCAGTATGCACAAGTGTGCACTCGCCTCGACTTAGCCTTTATCACCGGGTACTCGGTAGATATCAAGAGAATCCGCATAGAGCATCGGAAGATGGTAAAGAAAGCATTGCGTTATCGCAAGGCACGAAGGACTACATGCTAACATACGTGAGATCTGATTCCCTAGAGATAAAAGGGTATTCGACGCAGATTTTATGGGGACAAAGATGATAGAAAATCCACGCCGGATACGATTCACCCTCATTGGGGAGCTATTTCGTGGAAAAGCTCCAAACAGTCGACCGCTTGCATCATCCACGATGTATGCAGAATTCATAGCATGCTTCAAGCACAAGGCAGGCGATATGGCTAAAGAAATTTGTACCGACTTGAAAGTGGTAGATTGTATTCACAAACCACTAAAGATGTATCATGACAATCAGCCCATGGTATTTTACGCCACAACAACAAGTCGAGTAATGCTGCCAAAACAATAGAGATAAAGTATTATGTTGTGAAAGATAAAATCCAGGATCAAACTATAAGTCTCGAGCATATAAAGACAAAAGATATGCTTGCGGATCCGCTTAATCTAAAGGCTTACCACCCAATGTGTTCAAGGAACACTTAGCGGCATGGGTTTAAGGGAAAGCCTTATGATTCCTCGGATAGGCCCAAAAGGAACAGAATTTGTTTCGAACAAAACGTATGTTGTAGCTGAATGATTCTATCGGCAATTGACTGTGACGATGAAACATGCTCAGTGTACCAATATGTGATGAAACAAATAAACTAGAAAGTTAAAAGTTAAAAGTAAAGTTGAGATCAAGGGGAGAATGTTAGGTTGATCTCTCTCCGCTCGAACCCAACGGGTCGAACGGGCCTCGAGCATACTCGATCGGGGCGCCTAACCAAACCATGGTTGGTGGGCCCTGTGACCAGCTATATAAACAGAGGTGGGGGCCGGGCACGACCGACGAGGTTAATCGCTGCCACAATCCCCACCTACAATCCCTACCGATCTAGGGTAAGCGCGGTGCTCACGGAAGCACACCACCGCCGCCATCTCACCACATCGCCGCCGTCACCACACCATCATGGCGGTCTTTGGATCGAGTTCGTCCGGACCAGGAGAAGGTAGGTTACCGGATCTCCTAGCCCACTCCGATCTAAGGATCTATCAGAATTGATGCCACTCAACGCCTAACGATCACATAACCGCTGATTCCACTTATTTTACATACTCAGTCAGCACAATTCAACACAAACAAGCGCCATAATTCAGCCTGAGTAAGTATAAGAATTCAGTTCGGGCTACAAAGAGAAGCACCGCAATTCAGTCTCCGGCAACATGCAACTCTAGTCACAGGCATCACACACACTAGATGGGGCCATGAATCACATGAAAATAACAAGAATTCTTCATCCAAACGCTCGATCTCGAAATGCATTGCATAGATACATATATAGTCTGCCGCACAGCCAGACGGGCGCCACACAAGATACACGATATAGAAAATATTGCCCGAACACATCAACATATCTTAGATTACATTCTTGCTCTCCTTGGTTTTCACCAGTCATAACCGATGCTCCTGCTATAGCCATGCACTTCACACCAAGATCGACACCCCCTAATCTCACATCCAATGGTTTTGTGCAGTTGTTTCTCCTGTGGTCCTCAACCCCACAATTCTCGCACCTAGCAGACTTCCGAGGTTGTAGGTACTATTTAGTTTTCGCTAGTGCAACGCTACCATATGTGTCTCAGCCTCTAAGGGATCTGCTTCACACAGATAAAGTCAAGTACCCACATTTTTACAAAAACAACATTGTTCTTTTTTTTTGGTACCAATCCTCCACATTTGCATTGCTAGTGCTGTGAAATACTAATTTAAGGGGAAATAATCCTTGAGAACATGGATGCGTGCAGATATGTGCATCCAGGTGTTAACCCCAACTGAAATTCTATTTGTCGTGTTTATGAATGTAACAAAGACTGTGAACATGTAAGGATGTGAATTAAGCTAAATTGTGTAAGTCAAGCTTCACTTTTCTCCTTCAGAGTGGCGAAGCGATGTGGATGACGATGCCCCTGTCTCGCCCTGAAATATCGACATATAGCGATAGCTAGTGAGATATTGGGCTATTTATGAAACCCCGTGGCAAGATTTCACACTTAAGGTGTGAAGCTGGCATCGGTGGTTGGTTCATACTTGATGCACCAGATTTCCTTGCTCGTCGCCCATCTAGCATAGAACTCATTCAAACATGCTAACATTGCATTGTGAAGCTTCCTGTGTTGTAGCCTCATCTTGTTCCTTGGTCGGATGATTAGCTCAATTTTTATGTAGAGGGTTGAGCCAAATTGGTTTGATCTAGGTCTAGGTTTAGAAGTGTCCAAAAAATCTTCAGATTCTGTGTGGCGCCTGAAATGTGATGAAAGAATTATGTGCAAGTTTTGGAGATCAAATATGCGAGAAAAGGAAAGGGACTTTAGGAAAGGTTTGAAAGAAATTTGAAAAGGCATTTAAATAAAATAGAAGCAAGGCACAAATGATTTTCTGAAAATGTTCATGGTTTTAAAAATGGTGTGAATTATTTAATGACATGATGACATGAAGCAATGAAAAAATAATATGACACAAACATTATAATAATTATTATGGAAAGAAAATCAGGAGAATTGGTCTCGGGCTGTTACTTATTTTTTTGTCACCATGTCCCATATTATCACCATCCAGCCTTCTGGGCGTGGCACCGGAATAATAAACTGCAAATTAATAAGAAATTTGGACAAGAGTTGTGTCACGCCCTCGATGCGGCTATATCTCCCACGTGTCGAAGCACGACTTAGAGGCATAACCGCGTTGAAAGCAATGTCGCAAGTGAGGTAATCTTCACACAACCCATGTAATACATAAGGGAAAAAGATACATAGTTGGCTTACAATCGCCACTTCACACAATACATGGGTAAAGCATTACATCATACAGATACAATCAAGGTCCGACTACGGAACCAAAATAAAAGAAGACTACCCCAAAGCTACACAGATCCCCGATCGTCCCAACTGGCTCCACTCTCGATCAATCAAACGAAACAACACAATGAACAAGATCTTCATCGAGCTCCTCCTTGAGCTCGGGTTAAATCACCTGCACGGTTTCATCGGCACCGCAAACTGGTTTTGAAGTATCTGTGAGTCACGGGACTCAGCAATCTCACACCATGAGATCAAGACTATTTAAGCTTAAAGGTAGGACAGGGTAGTGAGGTGGAGCTGCAGCAAGCGACTAGCATATATGGTGGCTACATACGCAAATGAGAGCGAGAAGAGAAGGCAAAAGCACGGTCGAACAACTATGATCAAGAAGTGATCCTAGAACAACCTCGCCAAGCATAACTCCAACACCGTGTTCACTTCCGGACTCGCCGAGAAGAGACCATCACGTTACACACGCCGTTGGTGTATTTTAATTAAGATCAACTTCGGGTTTTCTACAACCGACATTAACAAATTCCCATCTGTCTCATAACCGGGCACGGCTTTGAAAGATAATACCTGCGGGGTGTCCCAACTTAGCCCATCATAAGCTCTCACGGTCAACGAAGGATATTCCTTCTACCGAAGACCCGATCGATCTCGAATCCCGGACTACAAGACATTTCGACAAAAATAAAACAAGACCAGCAAAGCCGCCGGATGTGCCGACAAATCTGATAGGAGCTGCACATATCTCGGTCTCGTGGCACACCGGATGAGCAGACGTCGGGTTGGCATAGACCCCGATTGCCTGGGGCGCCGGACATCGCTTCGGTTTGGGCCAGCACTCAAGGAGCACTGGTCCGGGGTTAAAATAAAGATGACCCTTGAGTCTGCAGAACCCAAGGGAAAAAGGCTTAGGTGGCAAATGGTAAAACCAATGTTGGGCCTTGCCGGAGGAGTCTTATTCAAAGCGAACTGTCAAGGGGTCCCATAAATCACCCAACCGTAAGGAACGCAAAATCCGGGAACATAACACCGGTATGACGGAAACTAGGGCGGCAAGAGTGGAACAAAACACTGCATAAGGCCGAGCCTTCCACCCTTTACCAAGTATATAGATGCATTAATTAAATAAGATATATTGTGATATCCCAACAAGTAAACATGTTCCAACAAGGAACAACATCTCCATGTTCCAACAAGGAACAAACTTCATCTTCACCGCAACTAACAACGCTATAAGAGGGCTGAGCAAAGCGGTAACATAGCCAAACAACGGTTTGCTAGGAAAGGATGGTTAGAGGTTTAACGTGACAACATGGGAGGCATGATATAGCAAGTGGTAGGCATCGCGCATAGGCATAGCAAAAGAGCGAGCATCTAGCAAGCAAAGATAGAAGTGATTTCGAGGGTATGGTCATCTTGCCTGAAATCCCGCAAGGAAGAAGAACGAGTCCATGAAGAAGACAAACGGACGTAGTCGAATCGAATCCTCACAACTCCGAACGAAACCGGCTAACGGGAGAAGCAACCCGGAAACAAACAAACAACATGGTAAACCAACAAGCACCAACATGGCATGATGCACAACCAAGTATGATGCATGTCCGGTTTAAATATGCATGGCAATATACACAAACAACACTACAAGTTAAATGGAGCTCAAAATGCAACGGGTTGCCTATTGACAAAACACCACATCACTTATTTAGTTCTCTCCCGATTAGGTACCCTACAATATTAAATGTTATTAAACATGGCAAGAGGTGAAGCATAAATAAACTATCTATTTAGGCAAGTTTAAATGAGGCCGGAAATAAGAAACAACAATTTCGGAAAATCCTCATGTGCATATTTTAGATTCGGTACTGTTCTGCCCTAAACACAATTTTATTGTTGTTAAACAGGAAAATAAAGTGGACCATGTTAAACTAGGCATTTTTCTACCCCATTTACATATATAATTTATTTAAAATGGAGCTACGGTTATTTAGTTATGAATAAAGCATTTTAACATGGCATATTAGCAAATTAATGCAAACAACAATTTTTAACATTTTAACATGGAATGAAAGTGGCATATTATTAATATACACAATTTTCTGAGCATATTACATATATAAAACATTTTAATCCGATGCACCATTTGTGAGTTATTAAATGCATGATGCTTAGGGTTTTTCTCAAAAAACTGCAGTCTCGTGAATAATGTAAAATCGCAGGACGGAAAAAAAAATAGCAACGGGCCAGATCTGCTGGGTGCTGGGCTGGGTCTCACCATGGGCTCTTGGCCCGGCTCGGTGGGAAGGAGGCCAGCAGAGGGGCGGCGCTGGGCTCGGCTGGTTTTACTGGGCTCAAGGCCGCTTCTGGCCATGAGGCCCACGCGGGAGGGATGCATCGTCAACGGCGAGCGGACGGGATCGGGCTCCTCCCGATCTTGCCAAAGGGCGGCGACGACGGAAGGCGGGCGACGCGGCAGCAGGGGCGAGGTCCGCGAGGCCGTGGACGGACGGGAGGCTGAACGGGCGGATCGGGCCTCCGGGCAAACGGATCTGACCAGAGGGAGGCCGCCGGCGAGGCGCGGACTCCGGCGAGCTTCGAGTTCGATGGGAACCTGCGGGAGAAGAGAGAGAGAGTGAGGCAGGGTGAGGGAGAGGGAGAGAGATGGCGCGCGACGGGCTCATCTCGGTGCCGGGGACGAAGAGGCGCGGGCGGCGACGAGCGCGGGGCGCCGGAGGGGAGCGACGGCGAGATCCGGTCTCGGGCGACGGAGAGGGACTCAGGAGCCGGGTGCGAGGCTCGGGCGGTCGGCCCTGGGCGGCCGGGGTGGGCTCCCCTGGCTCAAGCGGGCCGCATGTGAAGTGGGGCGGGGAGGACAGGTGGCGACGCAGGAGAGGCCACGGGTGCTGGGAGGCGGCGTGTCGCGCCTGGATTGGCCCGGACGCCTTGGCCAAGGGGACAAGTGGCTCTGGGCTGTGGTCAAGGCGAATTGGAGGTAGGAGGCGGCGGCTGATGATTGGGGGCGCGAGATTCGAGGAGGGAGGAAGACCAGAGGTAGGTGGAGGGGCTAGGCTGCCCAAAAATGGAAGGAGGGGTGTCCATATATAGGCAAGGATGGCTAGGGTTTGGGTTTAGGGGGGTTTCGGGACCTCGGATCGCGATCGGGCGGTTCCGGACGCGAGGGGGGTAGGTTGGACCTAGGTGGGCTGTGAAGATAGGACTTGGACTGAGGGGAGAGAAGAGAAGTGCAGCCCGACGGCAGTTTCGGAGGCCGAAACGTCCGACGAATAAACCGGCAAGGGTGCCGCTATAAGTTTAACGGTAGGGCTATCAAACGGACTCCGAATGCGACGAAACTTGGCAGGCGGCCTGTCTACACTATAATAAGACTGCATGACAAATTGCAACCCATTCCGAGAACATTTTTATGCCACTAATAAAATAATATCTCGGAGGTGCCGCGGGCGCGTGCAAGAGTGGACGGGCTCAGAACGGACAACGGAGAGAAACGGTGGAACACGAACGGATGCAAGTTTTATGAAAACGATGCCGATGCAATGCGCATGATGCTATGAGATGAGATGCATAACAAAAACAAAAAGCAAAACAACAGACAAAACCCAACCACGAAGGAAATATCATATAGCATCTCCGGAAAAGGCAAGAGTCGGAGTTACTTAATATGGAAAGTTGTATCCGGGCGTTACAACACTCCACCACTACGAGAGGATCTCGCCCCAGATCTAGGATGGCACCGGAGGGAAAAGGAAGAGGAAGATGAGAGGTAAAACTAAGTTGCTTCTTTGACAAAAGAGTGAAACCACGAACCTTGAGAGGTTGAACAAAATGAAAGAAAGAAAACAACGAAGATGAAGAAAGTTGAAACACTCTGTTAGAAAAGAGGAACAAGGATATCTGACGAAAACCAAGAGGTTTAGGATAAGATAGATACCAAACCACTCCGGTTAAAACTAGATCGAGAAGGAGTAAGAATGATATAATTTGGGCAGCACTCCATTGAAAATGGAAGGAATTGAACATGAACTTGAGAAGATGGGATGATACTTGATGAAATCAACAACACACGCCTCCGAACTATTGAAAATGGCACAAGGGGTAAGAAAGATTTCAGACAGCTCTCCGGTTGAGGAAGCAGGCAAAACTTGATAAGATGAGAGAACTCGAATGAAAACATGATACTCCGGTTAAATGGATAAGCAAGAAAAAGAACATGATCTTTGCAAAACGAAGTGATGGGTGAAGAGAGCAACATCACAATGCCTTCGAAACGAAAGAATAGAATCTAGATTGTTGGGATAAAGGGACGGAGAAGAAAAAAGACAACTTCTACCACAAATGAGTTTGGAAAGCACCGTTAAAAAGAAGGATAGAACGGAGTTGTTTGAAAAACAACAACGGTAAGGATAAGCTTGTAGTGGGCTTATGAAAACATCTCAAAATTATGAGGTGAGCTTCTGCCACCAACGGAAACAATTGATTGGATTTATATCAACAAGGAGACGAGAAACTTATTTCACCGAGAGGGTAAAATGAAGAACTTGGGTCATTTATAAGCACCATAAATAGCAACAATCCTTAGGGAAAGCTTTAGGTGAACTATAACCCAAGATAACTCCAACAAAAGATTGATGGATTGAAAAGATCTCTTGAACGAAGAGAAAATGATGGATTTAAAATACCTCATTCTTGACAATATGTGAATCATGAAACACGAAGGGAAATTATCAAGAATGACATAACACCATCTCAAAAGATAAGATAGAGAGAATTGCACTTCGGAATGCAAGAAGAAGAATACTTGAACTCCTCAAAACAAAACATGTGTTGAGCACCATGTTTATTTTAGAGTATAGCTTGGCGGATCATAACTCCGAGAGAAATCTTGAAGAACAATTAATAATTAAAAGAATCCTTGACGAACCATCATGTAGAGCCTCCATGAAGAACTCCGGTAAGAAAAGGATGATAAAAGAAAGAGAAGTTGCAAATACAAGGTGAAACCTTGAAGTGACAAGATGAAGCTTTGAAATGATATAACCGAGAAAAACTTTGAACTCCTGAAAGAAAGATGAACGAATGAAATAAAGAATTTTTGATGAACCTCCGGAATAAGGAATTGAATTTACTCGATGGAACAAGAATAAGAATTACATTATGCTGATCCTTCACCAATTAAATTGATGACAAGCAATGGATTAGGCATACCACTTATTCTCATTGAAAAATGATTACAGATAGAGATATAGCGCAAACTTGGGAAGGTCTTCAACGAACCACCGGTAGGATTGGAAAGAAAGAATGAGTCTATATGATAACGAAGGAAGAGAACTCTTGAACGAACCACCGTAATAACTTGAAAACAATCAAGACAAAAGAACTAATCGCCGGAAGAATTAGAAAAGAACAATGATGCTTGAGAGAATTTAGATACATGAGAACAGAGAGATCATGAACTGATTAGTGAATACTTGAATGATGCACCGGTATGATTTGGAGAACGAGAGCTGAAAGCTGGAATGAATAATTCTGAGATGATGGGCTCAGAAGAATCAAACTGAAAAGACTCCTGAATTGCTCCGGGTGGGTTAAGAATTCTCACAATCAAAACAATTATGAGGATGGCACGAAGCTAGAACCATGAATCTTGAAGAGAAAGAAGCGAGATTTAAGAGAAACTCTTCTTCGGTCTTCAAAATTCGAGAATGACGACGAGAAACACCACCATGAATTGTTGAGGCACTTCGGGATGAAAATTAGAAAGGTTGAACCCACGATGAAGATAATTTGGAAGATCTTGGAGAAAGCCTTGACTGATGATAAATCATTCTTACGTCCAACTTTGAAAGAATTTGAGAATCGCTCCAAGAAAATTAAAAGAGTCAGGTAAGATCCTGGAAAAAGACCTGTGGGCTAGGGCCCACTCAAAGAACCACCGTTGAACAATTGTTTGAAGTAGATATTGCACCGGTAGAATTAAATGGCTTGAATGAGATAGCATCCTCAAAAGAACTTGAGTGAATTGAGAATGGAAACTAGAATCTTCTGAGATATCTTCAACACTCCGGAAACAAATGAATAATAAGAAGTGAAAAAAATACGAGGTGCACCGGCATGAGAAAACATTTGAAACGAGGAAGGGAATATGATCAACACCGAAAACTTGACTTAAATCCACCGGAGAAGAAAATTAGAATGGAACAATGATAAGGTTGAAACTTCCTTAGCGTCTTCATGAGAAATCACCGGATAAAACATTAAAGGAAAGGAATGAAGAAACTTCACTCAATAAAATGAATACTTGATTAAGAAATCTGAGTCCTTGAAGAAAAGGGTGGAGGGCGGGAAAACAAAGGCAACTTAGGTCGGATGAAACGAACACCGCTGAGAAAAACTTAGAGTTGATCTTGCGAATGTTGGAATGATCGGATCCACTTGAAGAGAAGCACGCGGTTGAGAAAAAGAATTGACATGACAAGCTCAAGGATCAAGAAGGATTAGTATTCACATAGCAATATGAGAACACCATTTAGGAAAGGTATGGAATCAACACTTGACATTGAAGCAACTCGAATACCACAAACGGAACAAAACAAAGGATTTGGCTTGCGAATAAGCGGAACAAACACATGATAGAGATTTCGCCCAAAGTGTTCGTGGTGGGGCCCACACGGACACGACGATAGCGGACGTCACGAATGACAAACAAGACGCCCCGAATCAGCATAGCCAAGGATTCTTTAAGACGCCTCGCGACCACTCAGAATCGACCGTGAATGGGCGGACCACTAGACGTTGAACCCCAATCTCAAATCATACATCCGTCGGAAAGAATATCCTGTAAGCTACTAGAATTCCCACCTATAAACTCCCAAACTTTCTGGTTATGCAATCTGGTGTTGGGGATACAGGGACACAAAATATATCACCCAAACTAACAATACCTAGATCCAATTGTATCCATCCGTCAACACATAACCAAGAAAACTCCGAAATTGTGTACCTCGACCTTCAAAAACATCCGTTATACAAGTCATGGCAATACTCCGACTCGCCACAAGATCGGGCTATCGTGGTTATCTCACCAACAACTGCACAAAAGAGATTTCGATGTCGGCAAAACTCGGTATTCCAGAATCTGAACGATAAAATTGTGACGACAACACCTCGAGCTCAACTCCCCGGACACCGCCACAACCCCTAAATGTCGAGGCACCAAGAACAATATTCTCGCCACAAAACCATCGAACGATTCCAAGATACCCGCGTGATCCTAAAAAAAATTTAGTGAAATTTGAGGAGAGGAAAGTCAAAACTCTACGTCAGATACCTCACCAGAGCGACGAAGGACCGAGGAGTAAAAAGAATCCTACTCTCGATATATATAATCCTAAGACTCAAAACATTTTCCGTTCTAGACTCAACAACGCCAAACAAACAATCAAGTAGGGGCTCCTAAGTCGGGAAGGCTCGATTACCAACTTGTCACGCCCGATGCGGCTATATCTCCCACGTGTCGAAGCACGACTTAGAGGCATAACCGCATTGAAAGCAATGTCGCAAGTGAGGTAATCTTCACACAACCCATGTAATACATAAGGGAAAAAGATACATAGTTGGCTTACAATCGCCACTTCACACAATACATGGGTAAAGCATTACATCATACAGATACAATCAAGGTCCGACTACGGAACCAAAATAAAAGAAGACTACCCCAAAAGCTACACAGATCCCCGATCGTCCCAACTGGCTCCACTCTCGATCAACTCAAACGAAACAACACAATGAACAAGATCTTCATCGAGCTCCTCCTTGAGCTCGGTGCGGCCACCCGCACGGTTTCATCGGCACCGCAAACTGGTTTTGAAGTATCCGTGAGTCACGGGACTCAGCAATCTCACACCCGCGAGATCAAGACTATTTAAGCTTAAAGGTAGGACAGGGTAGTGAGGTGGAGCTGCAGCAAGCGACTAGCATATATGGTGGCTACATACGCAAATGAGAGCGAGAAGAGAAGGCAAAAGCACGGTCGAACAACTATGATCAAGAAGTGATCCTAGAACAACCCACGCAAAGCATAACTCCAACACCGTGTTCACTTCCGGACCACCGAGAAGAGACCATCACGGTTACACACGCGTTGGTGTATTTTAATTAAGATCAACTTCGGTTTTCTACAACCGACATTAACAAATTCCCATCTGCCTCATAACCGCGGCACGGCTTTGAAAGATAATACCTGCAGGGTGTCCCAACTTAGCCCATCATAAGCTCTCACGGTCAACGAAGGATATTCCTTCTACCGAAGACCCGATCGATCTCGAATCCCGGACTACAAGACATTTCGACAAAGAATAAAACAAGACCAGAAAGCCGCCGGATGTGCCGACAAATCTGATAGGAGCTGCACATATCTCGGTCTCGTGGCACACCGGATGAGCCAGACGTCGGGTTGGCATAGACCCCGATTGCCTGAGGCGCCGGACATCGCTGGTTTGGGCCAGACTCAAGGAGCACCGGTCCGGGGTTAAAATAAAGATGACCCTTGAGTCTGCAGAACCCAAGGGAAAAAGGCTTAGGTGGCAAATGGTAAAACCAATGTTGGGCCTTGCTGGAGGAGTCTTATTCAAAGCGAACTGTCAAGGGGTCCCATAAATCACCCAACCGTAAGGAACGCAAAATCCGGGAACATAACACCGTATGACGGAAACTAGGCGGCAAGAGTGGAACAAAACACTGGGCATAAGGCCGAGCCTTCCACCCTTTACCAAGTATATAGATGCATTAATTAAATAAGATATATTGTGATATCCCAACAAGTAAACATGTTCCAACAAGGAACAACATCTCCATGTTCCAACAAGGAACAAACTTCATCTTCACCTGCAACTAACAACGCTATAAGAGGGGCTGAGCAAAGCGGTAACATAGCCAAACAACGGTTTGCTAGGAAAGGATGGTTAGAGGTTTAACGTGACAACATGGGAGGCATGATATAGCAAGTGGTAGGCATCGCGGCATAGGCATAGCAAAAGAGCGAGCATCTAGCAAGCAAAGATAGAAGTGATTTCGAGGGTATGGTCATCTTGCCTGAAATCCCGCAAGGAAGAAGAACGAGTCCATGAAGAAGACAAACGGACGTAGTCGAACGAATCCTCACAACTCCGGAACGAAACCGAAGCTAACGGGAGAAGCAACCCGGAAACAAACAAACAACATGGTAAACCAACAAGCACCAACATGGCATGATGCACAACCAAGTATGATGCATGTCCGGTTTAAATATGCATGGCAATATACACAAACAACACTACAAGTTAAATGGAGCTCAAAATGCAACGGGTTGCCTATTGACAAAACACCACATCACTTATTTAGTTCTCTCCCGATTAGGTACCCTACAATATTAAATGTTATTAAACATGGCAAGAGGTGAAGCATAAATAAACTATCTATTTAGGCAAGTTTAAATGAGGCCGAAATAAGAAACAACAATTTCGAAAATCCTCATGTGCATATTTTAGATTCGGTACTGTTCTGCCCTAAACACAATTTTATTGTTGTTAAACAGGAAAATAAAGTGGACCATGTTAAACTAGGCATTTTTCTACCCCATTTACATATATAATTTATTTAAAATGGAGCTACGGTTATTTAGTTATGAATAAAGCATTTTAACATGGCATATTAGCAAATTAATGCAAACAACAATTTTTAACATTTTAACATGGAACGAAAGTGGCATATTATTAATATACACAATTTTCTGAGCATATTACATATATAAAACATTTTAATCCGATGCACCATTTGTGAGTTATTAAATGCATGATGCTTAGGGGTTTTTCTGCAAAACTGCAGTCTCAGGAATAATGTAAAAATCGCAGGACGGAAAAAAAATAGCAACGGGCCAGATCTGCTGGGTGCTGGGCTGGGGTCTCACCATGGGCTCTTGGCCCGGCTCGGTGGGAAGGAGGCCAGGCAGAGGCGGGCGCTGGCTCGGCTGGTTTTACTGGCTCAAGGCCGGCTTCGCCGCCATGAGGCCCACGCGGAGGGATGCATCGGTCAACGGCGAAGCGGACGGATCGGCTCCTCCCGATCTTGCCAGCGGCGGCGACGACGGAAGGCGGGCGACGCCGGCGAGGGGCGAGGTCCGCGAGGCCGTGGACGGACGGGAGGCTGAACGGGCGGATCGGGCCTCCGGCAACCGGATCTCGACTGTAGGGAGGCCGCGGCGAGGCGCGGACTCAGCGAGCCGAGTTCGACGGAACCTGCGGGAGAAGAGAGAGAGAGAGGCAGGGTGAGGGGAGGAGAGAGAGATGGCGCGCGACGGGCTCATCTCAAGGCCGGGACGGAAGAGGCGGCGGGCGGCGAGGCTGGGCGCCGGAGGGGAGCGACGGCGAGATCCGGTCTCTGGCGACGGAGAGGGACTCGAGGAGCCGGGCGCGAGGTTCAGGCGGTCGGGCCTGGGCGGCCCGGGAGGGTTCCCATGGCTCTGGCGGGCCGCGTGAAGTGGCGCGGGAGGACAGTGGCGACGCAGAGAGGCCGCGGGTGCTTTGGGAGGCGACGTGTCGCGCCCGGATTGGCCCGGGACGCGGCGGCGGCGGGGACAAGTGGCTGCGGGGCTGTGGTCGGGCGCGGAATCGGAGGTGAGAGGCGGCGGCTGATGATTGGGGGCGCGAGATTCGAGGAGGGAGGAAGACCAGAGGTAGGTGGAGGGGCTAGGCTGCCCAAAAATGGAAGGAGGGGTGTCCATATATAGGCAAGGATGGCTAGGGTTTGGGTTTAGGGGGGTTTCGGGACCTCGGATCGCGATCGGGCGGTTCCGGACGCGAGGGGGGTAGGTTGGACCTAGGTGGGCTGTGAAGATAGGACTTGGACTGAGGGGAGAGAAGAGAAGTGCAGCCCGACGGCAGTTTCGGAGGCCGAAACGTCCGACGAATAAACCGGCAAGGGTGCCGCTATAAGTTTAACGGTAGGGCTATCAAACGGACTCGAATGCGATTTAAACTTGGCGGCGGCCTGTCTACACTATAATAAGACTGCATGACAAATTGCAACCCATTCCGAGAACATTTTTATGCCACTAATAAAATAATATCTCGGAGGTGCCGCGGGCGCGTGCAAGAGTGGACGGGCTCAGAACGGACAACGGAGAGAAACGGTGGAACACGAACGGATGCAAGTTTTATGAAAACGATGCCGATGCAATGCGCATGATGCTATGAGATGAGATGCATAACAAAAACAAAAAGCAAAACAACAGACAAAACCCAACCACGAAGGAAATATCATATAGCATCTCCGGAAAAGGCAAGAGTCGGAGTTACGAATATGGAAAGTTGTATCCGGGGCGTTACAAGTTGTTAGGTGTTGGGGATGGAAAAACTGCCAGTCCATTGAACAATTACGAGCATTGTCGTACCATTTGGGATGATGTGATGTCATACTTCAAAGAGTCACCTGTGAACTGCTTTTGGATAGACAGGTGTGAATGAAATCGAGTCCCACAAGCCTATAGAGTCTTGTTTGAGTAAGCGAGATTAGCGCAATGAAAAGAAAATATGTGGTCAAGAACTGTAAGAAGCATAGGAAGAAAATGTCCTAACCGAGAATTCAGGTTCAATTGGGTGCCTCCAACCTATGTAAGGACATTTGTATTCAGCTTCACATCAAGTTGAACAAAGCGACGGAAAAGCAACGGCATCGCTTCATGCTGAATCATGTTGCCGCCCACAAGCTGGTCACTGATCATGTAGCCAGTAATTTTGATGAACATGGGAACCTCGTGTACAAGGAAATTGCTGCATTTGATGAAAAAATTGTTAGCATTGCAACATAAATGCAGAACGCAAGGATATACTCAACAGCATATGATTGACAAAGATAATTTCACTGTCAGTGCAAGTGGCGAATAATGTTCCAGAGTTACCGGACATCTGCGTGTGGAGGATACTGAACAGCACCTCGGCTCGGGGCGGTCTCGAACCCTGGTCTCAACACATACTTGCGGCCAAGGTGTTCAACCGCCTCTCGCCAAAAACAGTCGCGTTCTCATCATTTGGGAGATTCATATACGACTTGCTTATGGCTTCCAAATTTCATCATGGATTACTGCTACCAAAAATTCAGTCAACAATGCACGACTATAGACAGCCTAAATATAAGTTATGAAATTCTTCACGGCGATCTCAATTTAAATTCAGTTCCCTCATCTCTTGTCCCAACCAACAGCTCGGCAATTCATCTTCCCCATCGACATCGCAGGTCGAGGCCAAACGGTCCTTCTACTGCTGCCGCTTGAACAGCGCTGCAGATTTGACTTTCTCTGCTGATTGCCGATGGTCCAGACGCCTGCAGATCCGCCCTCGCCTCACACCCATGCCCTCCGGCAGCAAGACTACCTCCACCAACTCCCACCTCGCACCATCCGCCAACGCATTTTCCGCACCAGACTCTCCCGGCCTCTTCAATCGAGTCGATCTATGGCCACCGAGCTCCGCCTTCAAATCGCAAGCTAGGGCGTAAAATAACAAATCACTCGGTCGACATACCTCCTAATTGCTCGCATGAGGAACTCCATTGCGTGCCGTCGCTGTTTTCCCACTCCTCGACCTCTCCTTCATGAAGTTACCGGAATGGCGGACGCTTTGGGGAAGAAGACTCTCGACCAGATTCAATGAGCCACACGGGTCGACAGAAGAAGCGAATCTGGGCCATGGCTCAGCCCGTCAACAAGCGGACGGCCATCTAGAAGCCACTACGGCCACGCTCATATTATGGCCCACAAACCAGGCCTGACACATACGTATTTCATAACAGTACCCTTTTACCAGCGCTTCTAAACTCTCCGTATAAAGGGTTGGCCCAGATCCCAACGTAGCGGCGAACGCACATGATATCCCGAGCATATGTGCTCGGGACCAATTACTCCACGTCCCTCAGAGAAGCTCACACGTCCAATAAACATCAATCTTGGATGCTCCGTCTCCAATAACCTCAGGGAGAAAGGACGCAAGGGCACTACTCATACTTGTAATGTGGGAATTGTTTAGAACGGGATCGTGTTTGATGGTGATGCTTCGTCGAGCACACATGTCACCCGTAGGATATCGGTAGAATGTAGGGCGTGGAAGGCGGCGGGCCTACTTAAGGCAGACATGGACCGATTCATAGCGGCTGTGGAGGTGGGTCATGACACGAGTAGTTACTTTGTGATAGTCCGTGTGGAGTTGGGGTTATGTAACACTATTGTAACCGTCAACGTGGAGGGGTTTCTCACTCCCCATCCTTTTCTTTAATATATAGTCAACGTGAAGGGGTTTCTCACTCCCCATCCTTTTCTTTAATATATAGTACGCACATTTGTGCGTATTCGAAAAAAAAACATCAATCACAACATTTGCTAGTATATTATACTCCCTCTTTTCACAAATATAAGATGTTTTGGATATTTCAATGTGTGCTGCATATAGACTGAAATGAGTGAACAAGCACACTAAAATGTGTCTATATACATTCGATTTAGAAAATGGTTAAAACATCTTATAGTTTGACCCCATTGTATTTTGAGTTCTACTCTGACCGTATATTTGACTAGTATAATATAAGTGATATGTCACCAAAATTATATTGTGAGATTCATATTTGAAGGTACTTTCCTATTACGGCTAAATATAACTTACATTTCATAATTAAAATCTACGGTCAAACTTTCACCTAAAATATGAAAGAAACTAATAAACCCCGACAGAGGAAATATTTGTGAACGGAGGGAGTGTTCTACAACTATCTGCTATGATGGATAGATAGCAAATATAGACAATCAATTCAAATGGCATATTGTAGTCTAATTTCATTCGATTTTCTAGTAGTTATTAATTCGGCGGTTTCGCTTTGCTCTATAATGAACGGGTCATCCTCCCGACCTTCGTACGAGTGCAAACACTATCTCGAACCACAACCACAGCAACACCACACCCCAATCCCTCCCCTTTGCCTTGCCAGCCACAAATCCACAAGCCATGGGCGCGCCACACCAACCAGACGGAACACGAGAAATGTTCATCCATGGCACAGCCACATAGGCATATACCGTTAAATCGCCCAGACGGAGACCACACCAACCAAACGCCACCCGATCTTCAAAGAAAACATACTAGCATCGAAGCAGAGATGCTCCTGGCTCGTGCCTCCCCGGCCTTCCTGCCCTCCACCTCCTCCTCCCCTACCCCATCGTCGCAGACGCTACCGCCGTCCGCGTCCTTTGGGAGGAGCCAGCGCACCGGTGGCAGCCTAACCGCGGCATCACCGAACTGCGCCGCCAGACGGCCCGTGATGTCGGCGGCGGCAGCGACAGTCCCCGCGGCGAAGCTGGAGGACGCTGAGGCGCTCATCGACTCTGTCGAGACGTTCATATTCGACTGCGATGGTGAGAGATTGATCCATCGATCAAGGTCTAGTTACCAGTTTGCTGGAGCATTTCCTGAATGAATTGGCTGCTCTCTTCTTGTTGTGGTGCGCGTAGGGGTGATATGGAAGGGTGACAAGCTGATCGACGGCGTGCCGGAGACGCTCGACCTGCTCAGATCAAAGGTCTGCTGTGAGCTGTAATGGCGCTGGTAGATTCGCAGAATGGACCATCTTCTCAAACGTCCTATGGCTTCTTGCTGATTTCATCAAGCTGTTGCTGTGCTGCAGGGCAAGAGGCTGGTGTTCGTGACCAACAATTCCACCAAGTCGAGGAAGCAGTACGGCAAGAAGTTCGAGACGCTCGGCCTCAGTGTCAACGAGGTAGTATCTATTTCTGCCATGAACTGCTGTATCTGTCCGTCGATCAATTTCATCTAGTGCAAAATCAACTTGACAAAGCATGGATGATCGATGCGCAGGAAGAGATATTTGCTTCGTCCTTCGCAGCTGCTGCATACCTGCAGTCCATCGATTTCCCTAAAGACAAGAAGGTAGCACGCATCAGTCAGCATCTTCAGAAAATGTGACTGCATTGCATTGGTACACATGATTTAGCACCCCAAAAAAATCAAGCGCGGAGTTAAGCATTTCCATGGTCCAGGTTTACGTGATTGGAGAGGAAGGGATTCTCAAGGAGCTGGAGCTGGCTGGCTTTCAGTACCTCGGTGGACCTGTATGTAACAAAGAGTGACTCCTTTCTCTGTGATATTCATGATTAGTTAACATAACTGCATTTTAGCATGTTAGCTTGTGGCTTAGACAATGTTGCATGCTAATCAACATCAACTGATTTGACTGGATGGGACTTCGGAAAAGCTTACCCGACTTACATTATATTGCCCATGCTCACGCAGACAGACGGTGACAAGAAGATTGAGCTGAAGCCCGGCTTCTACATGGAACATGACAAAGATGTCAGTACGATCACTGTTCATCTTCTGATCTTGAGTTAAGAAGTGTCACCACTGCAGTAATAAAATTTGGATTTTCACAGGTTGGAGCAGTGGTAGTGGGATTTGATCGCTATTTTAACTACTACAAAGTTCAGTAAGTACATCGTGGTTCACTCCTCTCGCCTTCAAAGTAATGAACTTAGACAACAAAAAAGACAATGAAAATAAGGATGGATATAAATGATTCAATTAAGATTGCTAGGATTGTGGAAATTCAGAAGTGCATTTGATTGCACATTGAAAATACACTCATTTGATTAGACACGTGCAGAAGCAAGAGCACATGCTAACTCTTTATAATCTACAAAATTTGGTATTACCAATTCCACATATGTAAACTTATCACTAATTTACTTCTAAGGTACGGGACACTCTGCATACGTGAGAATCCTGGGTGCCTTTTCATTGCAACAAACAGGGACGCTGTCACCCATCTCACCGATGCCCAGGAGTGGGCAGGTTAGTCAGGCATTCCAACTCTTTATATATACCAGCTAAACAGAACTCTTTATACATACTGCGAAAGGATACATACACAATCCCTTGCTGAAATCATGAACATTTGCCTTGGCCCAGGTGGCGGGTCGATGGTTGGCGCTGTTCTTGGTTCAACCAAACAAGAACCGCTCGTCGTCGGGAAGCCGTCGACATTCATGATGGACTACCTGGCAAAGAAGTAAGAAGCTAACTGTCCCAGCAGTGATCCAGCTCCATGAATCCATTTCCAGAACCCTGCAAGGAAGGATGTGTGAAGCAAAAGCTCATGTCTAAGAATAGTTTTGAGGTGTTTTACCTTTGTTCTTCTTTGGTGGCAGGTTTGGAATCACAACATCTCAGATATGCATGGTAGGTGACCGTTTGGATACTGACGTTCTATTTGGGCAAAATGGAGGCTGCAAAACTCTTCTGGTTCTTTCAGGTATCTTGATCATACCATTCACCCTGACCTCTAGTGCATGCTCTGCTGAATTTGCATCGGCACTAACCTTGGTCGGCTGCCTTCTGCAGGTGTGACTTCTGAGCAGATGCTTCAAAGCCCCGACAACAAAATCCAGCCAGATTTCTACACAAACCAAATTTCTGATTTTCTCACCCTTAAAACGGCAGCAGTATGAACAGTAATGTGAACGGACTATTTTACCTTGGGAGGCCCATCACTTTTGTATAGCAACGAAGAGATCACAGGGATGGTTTTCTTTTTCACATTTATTTGTAATCGTGACAGATGTTTAAATGCAAGTATGTATATCATTAAATGAATATCAACTAGATGCTGCTGCCTACTTTTCCTTGGCTCAAGATTAACAATGAATAAACAGAAGATCTATGACAGCCAAAATATGCCTGGTTAATCTCGAAATGTAAGCCTATAGAAGGCAAATATGATCCCAGAAGAAAAAATAAGTTGCATCCCCAACTCTTATGTTGCTTATGAGAAAATATTCCAAAAGAGAAGCACTACTGTTTGTATATTACCTCTAACAATACTAGCAACAAAGTGTTTCACTCAGATCTTGCACCAAGCCATCTTACTGGGAATCAATAAATTACTAAAGCATAGAACATCGAATTATGTGTATGCTCTGTACTTTTATGTGCAGAAGATCAAACACAAATGATCCAATCTGGTTCCCATGCTCTCTAAGCTCAAGCAAGAAGTGCACACAATAGCATACCATGAGAATTTCATTATATCAGTAAGAACAAGAAGAATGTACTGTACAGATGGTATGAAAGCTTCGCTCTAATGACAAAATTGCATGATGAAATCTATACAGTTTCAGTTGTACATTATTGTGACTTTACTTTTCTGATTTCTTTAAGCTGCGCAACAATGTTAGCAAAGCTTCCTTCACATTTTGGCTCCTTGTTTGCCTTGTTTCCTCTGAAGTGACACGCAAGCTCTCAAGACCACGGCCCAGGGAGGCAATCATGGGAACAGAAGGTGCGGCCTCAGCAGCACACTCAATCCCATCTCCATGCTTCAGGAGGCCAGCACATGCAACCAAGCTAAAACCAAATGTTGCCCAAGGAGCTATTCGGAAAGGTCGGTTGTGCTTCTGCCTCTTTTGCATTATTTCGTAGAACGATGTCCGCATCGCCAACAAGCTAGTTCTCTCTACAGATGATATTACGGTGTGTGTCACGGCCCGAATCTTCTCTGCTGAAGCTGTGAACTGTAAAACAGATGACTTCGAACCAGCACTAACAACCCCATGAGAGAGGAGCTTGCTTAATACAACACCGGCATGCCTTTGCAGCTGCATTAAGCCATACTTTAAAATCACTGGAGTTTTATAAGGAGCCAACTTAAGAATGGCAGATGCCTGGATGGTTTTCGACAAAGATGAAAAACCAAGAATTGCTGTTCCTCCCGCACCAACTGCGACCACAGGTTTCTCAGCTATCCAGCTCTTTTTATCAGTGCTGTCCGATGGCACCTCATTGTTATCACTCTCATTTTCGCTCTCATTTTTGTTGCCATAATGATTGAAGCAACTGCCAGCTAATTGTGTGATCTCCGAAGGAACAGGAGTATTCCAGTGTCTCCTTATTCCAGCTAAGCAGCTGGCATCAACTACAGCCACCACAGAACCGAACTCCCTTAGTTGACTTCTGAGAGCTTGAACAAGAAGAATGTGGCACTTCTCCTCAGAAGGGAGCTCTGCAAAATCCAATTTATCCAAACTATGATTATCCCTGGTATGAATGCGGCGCCTTCCTGCATTGTTTAAACATATTCTGAGAGCCTCTATTGCAATTCCAAATACATAGACATCAGATAACATTTCACTGCAAACTGGCTTCCCCTTGTGAACTTGAGTGAGCAACATCTGTGCAGAAGCCATAGCCTTCCCAATTGACGGAATTTCAACAAATATCTCATAAAGGTCGGAGAGCAAAGGGTAGACGGTCTGCGCAAAAAGTGGAGGCTCGTATCTGTCGGCCGGCTTACATTCTGACAGTCTGCACTCCGCAACAGCATATGAAGAGATAGCTTGGGACAACAGCAAGTTAGCAGTTGGAGCTAGCGACTTCATGAGCTGTCCTCCATAATCATCCACAAGGCATATCTTCCTGACATGGGAGCTTACTGCTGAAGTGGCACTCTTAGGGAGCAAGCAGTTACTCTGTAACTGGAGACCAGATTTATCATCCATGGCACTTTGAGGGAGAGAACAGCTAGTCTGCAATTGCAGAGCCGAGTTATCGTCCGTATTATTTCTGTTGCTCGATCCACCCGCATTGCAATTCTTCTCATACGGAGAGCCGAGCAAGAGAAAATGTGAATCTGTCTCCTCCGCAGCTCTCTTGGCAGCCAATAGGTGGCCGTAGAATCCGACCCCAAAAATCTCCCGCAGGACCTGGCAAGCGGCGGATTTCACATAGTGATCTTTGCTCTTCTTCTCGGTGATGCAACGCTTAATCACCTGTAACGGCGACGCCGGCACGCCGCCCGCCCCGCCTTCAGCCAGGCACTGCTCCTCGATCAAAACGTCCTCGACCTCTGTGTGCGCGACCTGGGTGATCACGGCCCGGGGCCGCACCGCCCTGATCAGATGTCCGGCGTCCAAAGCGGACTGCTCGGAGAGGTTCTGCGCCGCGAGGATGTAGAGCAAGCCTTGCGTCTCGGGCTCCCGGATCGCGAACACGAACTGCTTCGTCTCCTCGGGCACGGAGAGGGTCCGCACCAGCCGCGCGGACGCGCCGAGGTCGTCCTCCTTCAGGAGAGCCGAGAGCGGCCACAGGCTTTGAATGTACGAGAGCACCGCCGACGCCATGGCCGCCGCATCAGCGGTTGCTCCGCCGGCGACCCTCCGGGGGAGAGATATTGCTTCCGATCGAACGGGGAGGGCTGACTTGCCCCCTTCTCCCTCTTATTCTGCCCCTAGGGGCCTGATTCGGGGGTGGCGGGGGCGGGGGGGCGCGAAGGGGTTCTCCTCGGCCGCTTCTGCCCCCGCCGAGACTCGCCGGCGGCGGCGGCGGTGGCGGTGGTGGCGTAGGACTACGGGGATTTGGGTGGCGTGCGTGCGGCTTGCCCTAGATTTCTTTCTGGAACTCCTTTTTCTTTTCTTTTTCTTCCGTTTTCTGCTACGAGTTGTCGATCTTTGCTCTGGGCGCGCCGGGGCCTTTCCAGACGCGCTTCTGCCTCGGTCGTTATCGGTCGGTCGACATGGGTTGAGGGTAGGACTAGCGTCGCATCTTCCCCCACTGTGAGTACCAGGCAGGCCGAGCAGACATTTTAGCTGGGGGAGATTAACAGAAACAGAAATTCGTACAACAATATTTGGCACATCTATCTAGGTCAGCCGGCAGCAAACATTTACCATCTATCTACGACTCCCTTATACAAAAACACGAGTTGAAGAATCCAGACTATATCGCCAACCAACCTGTTAGTGGGACCCTGGTTTTTCCAGAAGTTCCCGTCAAAGATGACATGCTGGCACCCCTTTAAAAAAAATAACATGTTGGCTCAATCTCTCGGAGGTGCTTATAGAGGTAGGGTGTGCATGTGTGCGTTTATAGGGGTGAGTGTATGCGCGTATGTATGAGCGCGTGTGTCTGTATTGATGTTCAAAAAAGAATCCAGACTATATCAGACCAAGAATTTTTTTTAGAAACGCATGTAACTTTATTCATACTCATAACGGTGACACATTTGGTCTGCGCTTATCTGTTTGGGCCTAAACAGACAGAAACGACGGTCCGGTGCAAATATTTTTTTGTCCGTTTTGTGTCCATTTGGATCCATCTTCTTCTCAAATTTGAGTCAGATTTGGGTCGAGGTGGACATAAATTGGACGTTCTTTGTGTTCTCCTCATCCGTCTGTGGCCTACCTAAGAGCATCTCTAGCAGACCCCTTAAACCCGTGACCCTTATAACTGGGATAAGGGCAGAGAAAAGCGTGTTTTAAGGGCCAGCCGAACGGATATTTTCTTTTACCGCTCGGGTTTGCGGGCTCTGTTCCTTGTGCTGTCGATTTCGCCCCTCAAACCGTAAAACCACACGATGCAATTGACCGCGATTTTGACAAACAAAACATAAACTCCGAGACTTCAAACGCAGTTTTTGCAACATTTGAACATAGTTTTCGCGCCACAACCCAAAAGACATCACATCCATCATCACTCTGTCGTCATCATCATCATCATAAGATGAAATCTTCACCGCCACCATTGGGACCGAACCTTGGCACCGCATGGCCTCTTGTGGCTAGCCCCCTCCTCTCCAAGATCTCCAACCTTGCACTGTCATGCCATTCTTTGGTGACCTCATCCATCTCATTTCGGTTCAACATCATGATCTTGTTCTCCTCTTGAAGGAGCTTGGCCATGGCTTTGTTCTCATCGGCCATGGCTCTTCTCTCCTCAATGGCAGCCTTCGCATCGTTTCCTCCTTGAGTAATTGCCACTTTTTATTGCTTCTCTTGAGCCTTCTTCTTGGACAAGTCCTTTTTTGCCTCCAATGTCTTGATCACCAATAGCTCATTGGACTTGACCATGTGATCTAGCTTGTCCCGCAAGCTTGAAGCCACCGCTTCCTTCTTGATCTTGTCCTTGGCCTTCTTGTTTCCATCAGTCTTGTTCTTGTTTCTTGGGCCATCATGATCTTCATCATCATCACCATCAATCTTGGTGAGTGCACCTCTCTTCGGTGGGGATTCCTTGTCGGTCAACTTTCACTTCTCGCTTTCTTTGAGAAGTTCCCAACAATGCTCAAGCTCCATGTCCTTGTACCTTTCTTGCGCAATTTTCTCCTACAAAATGAAAACAATGTAAAATTATGCAACCTCTCCGACGGCTATTAAAAGATTTGCACAACTTGGGACAAGAAAACAAACTCACATAGTCGACTTCAATGGTACCACTTGGAGGTGCATTGTGGACTTGTTTGCAAACATGCAGCCCAGCGGCTACAGATCGGCTTGATCACGTCCCAACGACCTTGAAGAGACCGAAAGGTGCATGGCGTCCTGTTGGGATACTTTGCCATCATGCGGAGGGATTGATCCTCTATCCTTTTGCCAATACCGCTTGGCAGTTGGGTCGGTGCCGGTGCACGCATCAAGAGGCACTTATTCCCAAGCCTGGATCAAGACTTTATCTTCCAATGGCATGTAGTTCTTCCATCTTGCACGTGACTTTGCTTGCGCTTCGTTGAACACCCCCTCATCAACCTCCTCCACATCATCGTCTTCCTCGCCGTGACCGTGCACGCCACCATCCATCTCATTGTAACCGTAATCACCGATCGGGGCTTGATCGATGTCGACGGTGTTGTCGTCCAACATTTGCACGAAGTCGGTCGTCGCATCATGCAAATCGGTGCTGCAAATTCGCTCGACAAGTCACGAAGACGCGCAATGGACAAAAGTGAAAGAATCACAAGCAATCGAAGCATCATACCTTGAGGCCATTCCGTCGAACACCTCAGGGGCGGCAGCAGCAACGCCATCGGCGGGCATCCTCGGGGCAGTTCTTGCAAGAGCTATCGGGGGAGGTGTTGGTGGGGTCGCTCTTGTGGTGGTCTTCTTGCGCTTCACACCGGCAACCTTCCCTTTCTTCGCAAGCGCAGGACACACCAGATTCGCGGCGACGGGGGCGGCGGGGGCGGCGGGGGCACTGGGCGCGTGTGCCTTCCTGGTGGGGCATGTGGGAGCGTCGCCCTGTCGCTTGCGGGGTGGCGCGGCGGAGCCTTGAATGGCGACGTGCGCGACATTGCCGGTGACGAGATCTGCCGACGGGAATGGCTCGTGCATGGCATCCATGGTGACGGCCGATGGCTGGGAGGCTTCCATGGCGGTAGAGGGAAGCTGGGGAGGTGCTCCGAAGCGGGTGGATGGAGGTGATTGGCGGCGGAGGGGAGGGGAGGTGGGAACTTCCGGTCGAAAATTCTTGGGTAACGCGGCATGCAATTTCAAAAAAATTCCTACGCTCACGCAAGATCTATCTAGGAGATGCATAGCAACGAGAGGGGGGGAGTGTGTCCTTGTACCCTTGTAGACCTAAAGCGGAAGCGTTTGAATACGCGTTTGATGTAGTCGAACTTCTTCTCGTTTCGACCGATCAAGCACCGAACATACAGCACCTCCGAGTTCTGCACAAGTTCAGCTCGATGACTCCCTCGAACTCTTGATCCAGCAAAGTGTCGAGGGAGAGTTATGTCAGCATGACGGCATGGTGACGGTGTTGGTGAAGTGATCCGCGCAGGGCTTCGCCTAAGCACTACATGAATATGACCGGAGGCGCAAACCGAGGAGTGGGGCGCAGCACACGACTAACAATGTTTGTTGTGTGTTCTAGCGGTGCCCCCCCCCCCACATATATATATATATATAGGTTGGAGGGGAGGAGAGGCAGCCAAGGGGGCTCCCCAAGTAGGAGGAATCCTACTTGGGGTCCTCCCAATTCGGCCTCTGATACGTCTCCAACGTATCTATAATTTATGAAGCATTCATGCTATTTTATTATCTGTTTTGAATGATTACGGGCTTTATTATACACTTTTATATTACTTTTGGGACTAACCTATTAACCGGAGGCCCGGCCCATGTTGCTGTTTTATTGCCTGTTTCAGTATTTCAAAGAAAAGGAATATCAAACGGAGTCCAAACGAATGAAACCTTCGTAGCATGATTTTGGAACTAACGTGACCTGTGAAACTTGAGTGCGAGCTGGGGAGCATCAAGGAAGCCACGAGATAGGGGGGCGCGCCCACCCCCCTGGGCGCGCCCTCCACTCTCGTGGGCTCCTCGAGGCTCCCCCGACCGACTTCTTTCGCCTATATAAGTCCACATACCCTAAAACCATCGAATATCAAGATAGATCGGGAGTTCACGCCGCCCATGAGCCTCAAGAGCCACCAAAACCTCTCGGGAGCCCGTTCGACCTGCGGGGGGGAATCCTCACCGTGGCCATCTTCATCATCCCGGCGCTCTCCATGACGAGGAGGGAGTAGTTCACCCTCGGGCCGAGGGTATGTACCAAAGAGCTATGTGTTTGATCTCTCTCTCTCTCTCTCTCTCTCTCTCTCTCTCTCTCTCTCTCTCTCTCTCTATCTCTCGTGTTCTCTCTATGGCACGATCTTGATGTATCGCGAGCTTTGCTATTATAGTTGGATCTTATGATGTTTCTCCCCCTCTACTCTCTTGTGATGAATTGAGTTTTCCTCTTGAAGTTGACTTGTCGGATTGAGTCTTTAAGGATTTGAGAACACTTGATGTATGTCTTGCCGTGCTTATCTGTGGTGACAATAGGATATTCACGTGATCCACTTGATGTATGTTTTGGTGATCAACTTGCGGGTTCCGCCCATGAACCTATGCATAGGGTTGGCACACGTTTTCGTCTTGACTCTCCGGTAGAAACTTTGGGGCACTCTTTGAAGTACTTTGTGTTGGTTGAATAGATGAATCTGAGATTGTGTGATGCATATCGTATAATCATGCCCACGGATACTTCAGGTGACAATGGAGTATCTAGGTGACATTAGGGTTTTGGTTGATTTGTGTCTTAAGGTGTTATTCTAGTATGAACTCTATGATAGATTGAATGGAAAGAATAGCTTCATGTTATTTTACTACGGACTCTTGAATAGATCGAGCAGAAAGGATGACTTTGAGGTGGTTTCATACCCTACCATAATCTCTTCGTTTGTTCTCTGCTATTAGTGGCTTTGGAGTGACTCTTTGTTGCATGTTGAGGGATAGTTATATGACCCAGTAATGTTATTATTGTTGAGAGAACTTGCACTAGTGAAAGTATGAACCCTAGGCCTTGTTTCCTACCATTGCAATACCGTTTACGCAGCTCGTCCACATCTGTGAGTCGGCGGCGGATCTCCGCAGCTCGTCCACATCCGTGAGTTCCTCTCCTTCCCTTTCTTGGATCTGTATTGGAACTTTTTTGAGTTCGTCGGTGTTCATCGCCGCCTGCCGCAAACCCTCGATAGTTTTTACCTCCAATGCCCTGTTAGATCATAAAAATAACGTAGAACTGTTGCGGTGATTGTTTGTGCTTAACTTGCATAGAAACAGATCTCATTTCCCTTGTTCGGAAGCCCTCTTCGAGTGTATGAGCTTCTCTGCACTGTTTTAGGTCTAGAAATTTTTCTTTTCAGAGCAACCGTTTGATCCAAAATAATTTTGGAAATTTGCGAAACCTGTTTGTTCCACACTTAGCCAAAAAACTGCATCTGTTGAATCTGTTTAACCATGGTAGCCCATACGGCCGGTTTAAGACAACACCGATTGTCAGCCTCGCTTGTTCCGGTGACTTAAGAAAATTTAAGTGCCTTTGATACCTGTAACAGTTTAAATATTACTGCATAGTTACCCATATGTCATTAGGCCCCTTCTTAAGCCGCCATTTGAATAAACTTTAAAATGCCTTCCTCTGGGTTAAATTTGAACCGGA
Organism: Aegilops longissima; assembly: GCA_021605205.1. NCBI lineage: Eukaryota > Viridiplantae > Streptophyta > Magnoliopsida > Poales > Poaceae > Aegilops > Aegilops longissima. The sequence continues at coordinate 584,948,917 of CM038677.1, read as the reverse complement.
ACTTCTTATTTTGTCATAGGCTTCAATTTATACAATGGCACCCAAGGCCCCCAAAGCTCCTGTGACTGCAATCGGGTCAAATCCATCCGTCACGTAAAGCACCTTGTCCGACTTTGTGAAATCCGGCCACCTGCCCAAGAGAGAAGTCATGTCTTATCGTGCTCCTAACCCGTCAGGGGAGAGGCCTCAACCCAAAGAGGGAGAGGTGATCGTTTTTACTGATCACATGAACCGGGGCTTCGCTCCGCCCGGTTCAAAATTCTTCAGGGATGTTTTGCATTTCTTCAATCTCATACCTCAGGACATCGGGCCCAATTCCATGTCAAATATTTGCAACTTCTAAGTTTTCTGCGAGGTGTACCTTGGAGAAGAACCTAGCATACTTTTATTCAGGGAATTGTTTTACTTAAACCGGCAAAACGAATGCGCCAACGGGCCGAGTCTGGAACTTGGTGGCATCTCGATTCAGCGGCGGAGAGATTGCCTTTTTCCTTATGCTGAACTGTCGAGTCATCCAAAGGATTGGAATCAAAGATGGTTCTACTACGAGGATACTTCTCCGGCTGACGAAAATCCTCTGCCCGGCTTTCGCGCCTTGCGCCTTGAATCCAACCACCACCGGGCGGATAAACCGATCGTTGTTGAGCGCCCGCCACTTGCTCCCACCATTAGCAAAATCAAAGCTCTTTGGGAAACGGCTTAGATGGTGCCGACCTGGTTCGGGTTTGGGTCGCTTATGGTGATTCCGTTAAGCCGCCGCCCGCTTAATGTGGACCTACTCAAAGTAGAAGAATGACCCATCATGGCCATAGTCCCGACGACTTACCGATGATGTGGTGGAGGCTACAACCCAGACATTGTTGAAAGAGGGCACAATAACTAGTAACGCCTTTGGCTTACTTCCCTTCTGCAAGAAGAACCCAGCCCCCCACAGTGAGTCATCAACTTCAATGAATACTCTTTATTATTTGACACCCTGATTTTACTCATAATCCTTTATCATTTTTCATAGGCCGGTGACGACTTCTGGAAGGTCAAATACGACCATGAGGCGGCAAAACAAGCCAGAGCGGCAAAAAGGACTGAGAGGAAAGCTGCCAAGATGGGAAATTCAAGGAAAAGGAAGCCAAGCGCTTCCGATTTACTTAAATTGGATGATACTTCTGACGATGAAGAAGAGGTAACTTTTAACTCCCTTGACTCTTTATCATCACCTTGCTGACCCTTAATCTTTCCAGGAGGATACGGGGAACAGCCAAGCCGTCGAGGAAGAGGTAACTATAATCTCCTCCAACTCCGAGCCCCTGTCGCGTCGAAAAATTCAAGAGTGACCCGAAAGTAAGATTTTCACATCCTTTGGCTTACCAAGATCCTCAATTTCTTTTGAAGCAATAGCAATTTGAAAGCCGAGGCGACCCGGACCAGCAAGGATATAGAGCTCTCCTCCGCTTACCCGACGAAACAGAAAGCGCCGGATCGAGGTTATCTCCGATTTATGTTCTGCTTACCCTTTGGCAGGTTTAATTCGCCAACCTCTCAATTCATCCGACTCCAATTATCGGATACCTCTCCTTCCTCCGCGTAGTCTATGCAATCTAACATGCCGCTTTCAAAACCGCCTGGTAATGTAACTTTGTTTACCTTATACTGTACCTTACTCATGCTTTTGTACTCATCCTTTCTACTTTGTCCACAGCAGCAAGTGAAGCCTAGTAAGAGGGCAAAAAGAATAAGCCATCCCAAGACCCGGTAGTAATCGAGCCGAACTCGTAACAGCCGCCCGACACTTACACTCATCAACCGCCCGCTGAACTGCTTATGAAATTCCAGACCATCCTCTCGATCCGCCTCACGAAGAAACTTTTGGCGGCTCGATAAGCCGGAACCCCTAGCCCGGCCAAGAAAATTGATCCGGAGGTTGAAATTACCAAGACTCAGTTTGTCGAGCCAAGTCAGCCCACCGTCCTTGCCAAGTGTTCTGCCAAAGAAGAGCTTTTGGAGCACCGAAAGGCCAAATTAGACATTGTAGATTATACTAATTTGAGCATTGGAGATATAGTCTCTGGCTATATCAATCAAGTACATAGCAGCCATGACCTGGAAATTAATATGGTGAAGCAAATACAGAAAAATCTGAGGTACAACTTATGCTACTTTCCATAATCATACTTATCAGATCAGCCCCCAAGTCTATTGCTTATGAATGAATATGTTGTAGACTTAGAAACCTGCTTAGCACTGCCTTGTCCGGTTTATATGAAAATATTTAACCCGGTTGTAACATGATACCTTGAATTTGCAATACACATTAGCCCCCAAGTCTCAAGTATCTTTGCTTGCAAAGTGCTTGGGACTTAATTTCTCATGAACCGCATTGTACATTAAATTTCTTCAAAGATACATTAGCCCCCAAGTGTCAAGTACCTTTGCTTGCAAAGTGCTTGGGACTTAATGATATCTTACCATAATTTTGATTATAACCCGCATCAACGCAGGCCACCACAAGTCAATTTGAGTTGGAGATTGCTGACCAAGAACCGCTTTGGCAACTCAAGAACTTGAAATTCAAAAGGCCAACTCCAAATTTGCATTCAGCGTCTCTCAACAAGAGAAGTTGAAGAAGAATTTTGATGCGAGAAGAAAATCTGGCTGATGAAAAGGCCTCACCGGTGACCCGGGCCGAGACAATGAAACGCCACTTGCGTATAATAGTCGAGCTGTCCGCTTAAAGCGCCAGATATCTCAAATGGTCTCAAAGAATCTTCGTAAGTTCCTATGTATATAACCTTGAATATCGCAATCCTTCCTTTGATGACTATTTTAATTGTCATCTCCGCTCACCTTATGTTTATAAACGCAGTCCCGTGAGCACAAACCTCAAGCGTAACATGCCGATCAAGTCAAGGCGGTTTACACTCTGTGGAGTAGTCAGACGCCGGGTCACAACGTGCTTTGGCCGTTGTGGCTTTATCAAATGACGTTCCCCATCTCCTGCAAGATGTGCTAAAGCGGCTTGCCGTGCTACCCAATGATTCAAGAGCTAAGACGGCATCTACCGTAACCGGGCCATAGCTGCCTTAAGCCGGGCCAAGGGGTTGCTTCCAGAGTTAGACCTGGCAGACGTTGCTCTTGGATATCCCAGCTTGAAGGAAGACGGCTCTGTATTCGACGAAACAGACTTTACCGCCTGTGTGAGAGTCGTACGTCCTGTGTCTACCATCATTGGGAATGATATTGATCTTACCAAGTATCAGCCGGGCTACGATAGCGAGAACTGGAGAATTCCAACACCTCACTATGATGATGTCAGCCTGATCCCTCCAACTCGTAAGCACACCTTTGCCCCTGAAGTTGACCTAGCCGGTTTAATAGATGATGAAGCTGAGTTCGAAGCCTTAAGCGACATTGACTAGACCTCGTCAACCTTCCAGGACAGGGCAGCAGACGGAGAAGCGGAGAAGGATAACCCGGAATCTTCAAGCCCACCAAAGGAGTGAACCGCCAGGCGTTATGACTTTGCAAAAACAATGCTTCATTATTCAGACTCAGGGAGTCTTGTAATAGGGTAGAAAAAACCTCTCAACGTTGTCATGCATTCGTGCATGTTTGTGGCGCTTAATACTTTCATAAGCCGCCATCGCTATATACTTCCAGCTTATGTTGATCTTTCCTTGATGTTAAAAACTTTCTTGCTTCATCCTGCGTTTAAAACAAAACAGAATTCCCTTGGCGACTTATCGCATCCGGGGTCACATAAAGTATTGATAACCCAGAGTACGAATCAAAACATCATATAAAGGCCGGCTTATGATTATAATCACAATAGCATACCTCTGATCTTTTTGGTATTCTCGACGGCTTATGTGACCCAAATCATGAGAGTGAGTTTAACTCCTGAAAATTGGCACATATGATGTTCACCTGGCCCTTAATAACATTTACGCTTTACAAAGTGTAATGAATAATAAACTGAATTTAAAAAGGCCTCTGATTCGAATATGATCAATGAACCGTTCCAAAGGGGTTAAGCTAACATTTGGATACGATCATATAGCCCCCAGTGGCTTTGGCGATGCCGATCAAGTGGGTATCGACAGCTATGTTCTCTTTGGTTCGAATACGACCTATGTTTGAACAGGAAGCCCCCAAGTGACCATGAGAGTTGTTTAATGACGCTGATTCAATACATCCACGCCGACCCAAAGGGGTTAAGCTATGATTCAAATATGATCAAGAAGCCCCAAGTGGGTTTGGCAAGATGTCGATCAATTGGGTATCGACAACTATGTTCTCTTTGGTTCGAATACGACTGTGTTTGAACAGAAGCCCCAAGTGACCATGGCTAGATTCAGATATGATCATAAGCGGACCAAAGGGAAAGCCGGATTCAGATATGATCCGCCTCGTTGGTTGCTTCCACCACCTGGTAAAGAAGATATATAAACCTTTGAGGGTGAAAAGAAAAGAGGTCCTGCTTTATTGCTTTATATAATATATACATTGTCAAAAAAGAAAAAATATATATATATATATATCTTGAGAGCCTGTGGCTCAAGTATAGTAAGGCCGAAGATGAGCTATGTTCCACGGCCAGCGGGTCTCTTCCTCCGACTTACGTGAGTCTTTGTGCTCTCAAACATCGATGAGATAGTATGACCCATTGTTTAGATTTTTACTGACCACAAAGGGTCCTTCCCAAGGAGGGGATAGCTTGTGCATGTCAAACTGATCCTGGATGAGCCGGAGCACTAAGTCGCCTTCCTGAAAGGCTCTACTTCTAACCCGGCGGCTGTGATAGCGATGCAGGTCTTGCTGGTAAATCGCCGAGCGGGCTATTGCCAAGTATCACTCCTCATCCAACAAGTCAAGTGCATCCTGACGAGATTTTTCGTTATCAGCCTCAACGTAAGCCGCCACGCGGGGTGAGTCATGCCGGATGTCACTTGGCATAACCGCCTCGCTCCGCACACTATGAAGAAAGGTGTATAACCCGTAGAGTCTCATTAGGCGTTGTGTTGATGCTCCACAAGATGAGGGTAGCTCCTCCACCCAACAACCCGGAGTTCACAGTAAGGGGACCAAGAGCCGGGTTTGATGCCCTTCAAGATCTCTTGATTAGCTCTCTCGCTTGACCATTAGATTGAGGGTGTGCAACAAACAAACATCAAGCCGGATATGTTCTCGTTGATGTAACTCTTCCATGGCACCCTTGGAGAGATTAGTACCATTATCGCTATGATGCTGTGTGGAAAACCAAAACGAAAGATCACCTTTTTCATGAACTGAACCGCCATGGCTGCATCACACTTACTGACCGGCTCTGCCTCCACCCATTTTGTGAATTTATCCACCGCCACCAAGAGGTGTGTCTTTTATCTTTAGACCTCTTGAAAGGTCCAACCATGTCAAGCCCCTGATCGCAAACAGCCAAGTAATTGGAATCATCCTCAACTCTTGAGCCGCACATGAGCTCGTCGTGAGAATTTTTGACATCCGTCACATTTGTCGACCAAATCCTCCGCATCAAGATGAGCCGTCACCAATAGAAACCATGATGGAAAGCCTTGGCCACCAGAGATTTTGAGCCGGCATGATGACCACAATCTCCTTCATGGATCTCACGGCATCTCCCGACCTCCGCAGCGGCGACACACAATGTTGAAACGCCCAAAGAACAATCAAGGTGATGCAATTCGCCATGAACAATTGTCATAGATTTGGACCGCTGATGATTTGTCTTGCCAAGGTCTCATCCTCGTGCAACTCTCCCCGGTCATATAGGCCAAATATGGGACTGTCCAACTGGATAGCGTGAGAGCTGCCACCAGCCAGCCTCCGGTCCGCATCGCTAGTTCTTCCTCTGTAGGCACTTTGATGTATGGGTTATGCAAAACATCAAGAAAGGTGTTAGGCGGCACCGGCTTATGCTGAGATCCCAGCCGGCTTAAGGCATCAGCCGCCTCATTCTTCCTCCGATCAATGTGCTCCACTTGATAACCTTTGAAGTGCCCAGCCACAACATCAACTTCATGAAGATAAGCCGCCATAAGGGGATCCTTGGAGTCCCACGTGCCTGACACCTGTTGAGCTACGAGGTCTGAATCGCCCAAGCACCTTACCCGGCTCAAATTCATCTCTTTGGACATCCGGAGACCATGGAGTAAGGCCTCGTACTCAGCTGCATTGTTAGTACAAGGAAACATAAGCCGGAGCACATAACAAAATTTGTCACCTCGAGGGGAAGTTAAAACAACTCCAGCCCCCGAGTGTTCCAACTGCCTGGACCCATCAAAGTGAATAGTCCAATATGTGTTATCTGGCTTCTCCTCAGGTGCCTGCAACTCTATCCAATCATTGATAAAATCCACCAGGGCTTGAGACTTGATAGCAGTCCGAGGCATGTATTTCAAACCATGGGATTCAAGCTCAGTGGCCCACTTGGTGACTCGTCCTGTGGCCTCTCTATTATGTATGATATCTCCTAAGGGGGCAGAGCTTACCACAGTGATAGGATGACCTTGGAAGTACTGCTTCAGCTTCCGGCTTGCCATAAACACTCCGAAACAAGTTTCGCCAATGTGGATACCTTTGCTTGGACTCAATGAGCACCTCATCGATGTAGTAAACCGCCGTTGAACCGGATGCTCTTTGCCAGCCTCCTTGCGCTCCACCACGATGGCCACACCGACGGCTCTCGCGGCGTAGCAGCCACATATAACAACAATGGCTCTCTATCAATGGGAGCAAAGAAGGACCGCGGCTCGGACAACTGCCTCTTTAAATCCTCAAAGGCAGCGTCAGCAGCATCACTCCAGACAAAAGCATATGTTTTCTTCATCATCTGATATAGCGGTAGGGCCTTCTCATCTAACCGGCTTATGAACCGGCTTAAAGTTGCAACACGACCCGCCAGTCGTTGAACATCATTGATGCACGCCGGTTTGGCCAAGGAGGTGATTGCCTTGATCTTCTCCGGGTTAGCTTCAATGCCTCTATTTGAGACCAGAAAACCCAGAAGCTTGCCTGCAGGTACACCAAACACACACTTGTCCGGGTTAAGCATCATCTTATAAACCCGGAGATTATCAAAGGTCTCCTTTAAATCAGATATCAAGGTTTCCTTCTCCCTGGATTTCACCACGATGTCATCCACATAAGCGTGAACATTGCGCCCAATTTGACTGTGGAGACAGTTTTGTACACATCTCTGATAAGTCGCCTGGGCACTCTTGAGCCCAAATGGCATAGATACATACCAGAAGGCTCCAAACGGAGTGATGAAAGCCGTCTTCTCCTGGTCCTTAATCGCCATTTTGATCTGATGATAGCCGAGTAAGCATCCAAAAGCTCAATCGCCGCAACCCGCCGTAGCATCGATGATTTGATCAATACGGGAGGGCAAAAGGATCAGCCGAACAAGCCTTATTTAAGTCCGTGTAATCCACACACATCCGCCAAGTGCCGTTCTTCTTGAGTACCAAAGACCGGTTAGCCAACCACTCCGGGTGAAAAACTTCAACGATGAACCCAGCCGCTAAGAGCCGGCGACCTCTTCCCCAATAGCTTTCCGCCTTTCCTCATTGAACTGTCAAGAAATTGCTCGACCGGCTTATACTTTGGATCAATATTAAGAGTGTGATCAGCGAGTTTTCTCGGGACACCCGGCATGTCAGAAGGTTTCCATGCAAAGATGTCCCGGTTCTCACGGATGAACTCGATGAGCGTGCTTTCCTATTTAGGATCCAAATTGGTACTAATGCTGAACTGCTTGGAAGAGTCGCTTGGAGTGAAGTCAACAAGCTTTGTTTCAGCGGCCGATTTAAACTTCAACGCCGGGTCATGCTCTATAGTTGGCTTCTTTAAAGAAGTCATATCCGCCGGGTCAACATTATTTTGATAAAACTTTAGCTCTTCCGCTGCACAAACAGACTCAGCATAAGCCGCGTCGCCTTCTTCACACTCCAAGGCTACCTTTCACTCCCATGCACAAAGTGATGGTGCCCTTGTGACCCGATCTTGAGCTGCAGATAAACATAACACGGTCGTGCCATGAACTTGGCATAAGCCGGCCGCCCAAACAGAGCATGATACGGGCTCTTGATTTTGACTACCTCAAACGTCAATTTCTCAACCCTGGAACCATATTCATCCCCAAAGGCCACCTCCAATTCAATCTTACCGACCGGGTACGCCGACTTACCAGGCACCACGCCATGGAAAACGGTGTTGGACGTCCTTAAATTCTTGTCACCAAACCCATGCGCCGAAAGGTCTCGTAATAGAGGATGTTGATATCGCTACCTCCGTCCATGAGTACCTTGGTAAACTTATATCCACCGACGTGAGGCCCCACCACCAAGGCTAATCGACCGGATTATCAACCCGGCGGTGATCTTCCCTGCTCCATACAATAGGCTGCTCCGACCACCTCAAGTAACAGGGAACTGCCGGCTCAACAGAGTTCACGGCCCTTTTCTGAACCTTCTGGTCTCGCTTGCATAAACTAGTGGTGAATACATGATATCGCCCACTATTCAGTTGCGGATGACTTTGATAACCCGACCGCTGTTCTTGTTGTCCCCTTGACCAGTGCTTTGTTGACTATAGCCGCTTTGACTTCCTGAAGCCGGAACTTGAACCGCCGCCCGCCATGAAAGCCGCCGCCCTCGAACCGCCGCCCGATCCATGATTGCCATCAAACATGTTGGAATTCTTGAAAGCCTTCATGATCGCACAATCTTCCATAAGTGGGTGGCGGTCGTTCCCGGTGCCGTGTCTCGGCAAGGCTCATTGAGAAGCTGCTCAAGAGATGGCCCCGACCCGCCAGATCGAGGGGCGGTTTTCCTTACGCTCGATTGTTACCCTGTGCATTGGCATTGGCCACAAACTCCGGGTTACCCTCCGCCTTACGCTTGTTGCCTCCTTGATTTGCCGGGTTATGCTGTTGACCCTTTCCATTGCCGTTCTTCTTTCCCTTCCCTGTTGAGGGAGTCCCGGATTAGGGGGTGTCCGGATAGCCGAACTATCACCGTTGGCCGAACTCCTGGACTATGAAGATACAAGATTGAAGACTTCGTCCCGTGTCCGGATGGGACTTTCCTTGGCGTGGAAGGCAAGCTTGGCGATACGGATATGTAGATCTCCTACCATTGTAACCGACTCTGTGTAACCCTAACCTATCCGGTGTCTATATAAACCGGAGGGTTTTAGTCCAGAGTACGAACAACAATCATACCATAGGCTAGCTTCTAGGGTTTAGCCTCTCCGATCTCGTGGTAGATCTACTCTTGTACTACCCATATCATCAATATTAATCAAGCAGGAGTAGGGTATTACCTCTATCGAGAGGGCCCAAACTCGGGTAAAACATCGTGTCCCTTGTCTCATGTTACCATCCGCCTAGACGCACGCTCGGGACCCCTACCCGAGATCCGCCTGCTTTGACACCGACATTGGTGCTTTCATTGAGAGTTCCTCCGTGTCGTCGCCCGTCGAAGGATGCCTCATCCCGCCTTTAAAAGACGATATTATCACCAAAGGAGCCTTGGCCACCGGGTCGACTCTTCGGCTAGGTGGTTTTCTTATGACCGCCAGTTCGGCCACCGCGCCGACGATGACTTCTCGAGTCATCGAAACCAATCTTCACGTTAATTCGGAACTTGCCGAACAGTTAGATCTGATCGAGCTCTCCTCCGTAAACGAGCTCTTGGATCGCATCGCCGCCCTGGGAGTCGCCACAGACTACGACCGGATTGGGCCTAAAACCGATCTGAGAGAGATCAACTCTCCCCAGGCTACCCATCATGTTGCTGTGGTAGAGGAGCAATGCGGCGATTATTCTTCTATCTTAAGGACTAGCTACGTCCGGATTCCCGATCCCTCCATGCCGGATTCCCGTAGAGGGACGGATGTCGATCAAGTCCTGAACTTAGAATCAGGTGGCGGGTTGGATTCATTGGATGGCACTCAAAAATCCAAACTTCTGAGTTCGGAAACTTCTCGGCCCCTGAGTCCTAAATTGTACGGGTTCCGGATCTAGTTCCACCCGCCACCCAAACATTAGCGACCTATCCCGACCGCAAGAGCCCGCTGAAACAAAGACATCATTATCGGGCGATTCCTCCCGGTTATGGACAGGATAAAGGACTGCCGAGAGGAGGACGCAATCTCACTTTTTTGCAATAATTGCACGGACAAGGAATCCTAAACGCCATAAGTCGCTATAAATTACACGCTTTGTTGACTTGGTGACCATAGTACAAAAGTACTGTGCGATGGAGAGTGCTTGGAAAACCGAAGTAAATTTTGGGATAATCCGCCCCAATACATCCCTAGTCTCGAAATAAAAGGGTGCATCATCACCAAGCACCTGGGTTAAACACCAAAAAACCAAAACCCCCTAAAGGGTACGGAACCGTACTGGGTTGGCTAAACGGACCCTGCAAAATTCATAGCCCAGAGGGCGCCACTCCAACTCATAGCCTTCGAGCATGTTGGATACTACGGCAGTGGCCAAAAGTGGCGAAGAGCTTCTAGCTTCGAATCCCAGCCCAATGACTCCAAAGACGGTGTTAATAGTCTTGAGACTTCCGCATCAAATAACATGCGAAACGAACACTCCATAACCTTGCAAGTCTACCAAGTAGCAACAATAAATTCATGGAGGACACGGCTATTACCTTTAATGCCAAGATTTAACCCAAATTCGAACAGCCCGAGCACCACCGCATTGGTCCTCGGTCCAATAGTGGACGGCTTTACTTTACTAAGGTACTCATGGATGGCGGCAGCGACTAAACCTCATCTATGAGGAAACCCTCCAAAAATGGAAATAGATCGAACCACATTGAGCGAAGCAGCACAACCTTTAGAGGAATAATCCCTAGCCGGAAGCATGCTGCACAGAAAAATCACATCGACGTAGTGTTCGCTCACGGACAATTACAGGTCCGAGGAGGTCACATTTCAAGTGGCCCCGTTCAGCAGCGGATATCACGCTTTATTAGGGCGAGAGGCATTCACAATTTTTCAAGTTATACCCCATTATGGGTACATGAAGCTTAAAATGCCCGGACCTAACGGAATCATCACTCTCGCTAGTGATCCGAACATAGAACTCCGCGTCGAAAACAAGACAGCCGCACTAGCCCTCGAGGCACTATCCGAAGCCCTAGCGGCCGAGGAACTCACTGCGATGCGCTCCACGGTGAACAGGGACGATGTGATACTCGATAAAAGATCCAAGTCCACCTCTTTTAAACCAGCGGATGAAATAGTCAAATTCCAAGTCCACCCAACGGACCACGCAAAGACGGCCTCCATTGGGGCACAATTAAGCCCGATGTAGACGCCAGACTACGAAATTTCTACGAGAAAATCGACATTTTTGCCCGCACCCTTCGACATGCCAGAATCCCACGCCGGTGGCCGAAAGCACAGCCTAAATATCCTAAAAGGATTCAAGCCACCAAACAGGCTCTTCGGCGCTTTTCCAACTCAACAGACAAAGCCATGGGAGAGGAGCTAGCCAAACTTCGAAGCCGGATTCATCGAGATATAAAACATCCGTCTTGGCTAGCAAACCTGGTGATGGTACCAAAGAAGGATAAATCCTGCACCTATGTGTTGATTTTAAAGACCTTAATAAGGCTTGCCCAAAGGATCCCTTCCCCCCTCGAATTGATCAAATTATCGACGCTACAGCAGGACACGACTCATTGTGCTTCCTCGACGCATACTCGGCTACCACCAAATCAAGATGGCGGAGCCGACTAAGCTGCAACATCATTCATCACTCCATACGGCCTGCTCGCTTCAACACAATGCCCTTCGGGCTCAAAAACGCCGCGCAACATATCGGCATGATTCGTACATGTCCGCAAACCAGATCGGCAAAACAATGGAAGCATATGCAGATGACGTGGTCGTCAAAACCAAGCATGTCGAAACTCTAGTAGACGACTTGAGGCTCACATTCGACAATCTTCGAAAATATAACATCAAGCTCAATCCGGAAAAATGTGTCTTCGGCGTTCCAGCCGAAAGGCTCCTGGGCTTCATTGTGTCCGGTAGAGGAACTGAAGCAAACCCAGCCAAGATCCGAGCTCCGTCACAATTGGATATTCCAAAAGACCTCAAACAAATACAAAAATTGACTGGATGTGTAGCGGCTTTAAGCCGCTTTATTTCCCGTTTGGGAGAAAAGGCGTTACCCTTTACCGCCTCCTCCGCAACACGAACACTTCGAGTGGATGGATGCATACGGCCGGACTCAAGAAATAAAGGCCATTTTGGAAACAACCGTCTCTGGCCGCGCCAACGTGGGCGAACCAATGCTATTATATATCGCCGCAACACATCAAGTTGTCAGCGCGGTGCTCGTTGTCGAACGAGAAACGGACGGACACCGGTTCCCTCTTCAAAGACCGGTTTATTACGTGTCCACTGTCCTCACTCCATGCAAGTCCCGGTATCCACATTATCAAAAGATAGCATACGCGGTGTTCATGGCATCCCGGAAGCTGCGACACTACTTTCAAGAGTGTTCAATAACGGTAGCCTCCGAAGTACCTCTTAACGACATTATAAACAACCGCGACGCGACGGGACGGATTGCTAAATGGGCCATAGAGCTCCTTCCATTCGACATAACCTATAAGCCAGGACGAGCTATCAAGTCGCAGGTTTTGGCCGACTTCGTGGCCGAATGGACCGAAGCCGAACTCCCTAAAGAGTACGGCCGATACTCCAATTGGATCATGCACTTTGACGGCTCAAAATGTTGGCGGCATGGGGCTGGCGTCGTCTCGACGTCCCCAACCGGGACATAGTCCAATCGCCCTTCGAGATAATGTATACGGACTCCAACAACGCAGCGAATCGAGGCCCTTCTGCACGGCCTCCGGATGGCAGTCTCCATGGGCATTAAACGCCTAGAGGTGCGCGATTCGAACCTCGTGATATCTCAAATAAACGGAGACTTTGATGCCAAAGATCCGAAAATGGCAGCGTACCGCAATGCGGTCCTAAAATGTCGCAGACAGTTCAAGGGCTTGAATTTCATCATATAGCCCGGATAACAACCAGGGCGGACATATTGGCATGCATCGGTGCAAAACGCGATGTCGCCCCACCCAATATCTTTCGAACGCCTGCTCAAGCCATCCGTTCTATGGGAAGGGAGTCCGCAATAATAATCCGACCCAACCGCACCGCTCTGACGCCAACACTCGACACAATCGGAGGCTCGCCACCGAGATAACACCTCCGCCCACGAAATAATGGCGGTTATCGCCTGCGGATCGGAACCATTCCTAGCCTACCTAACTAGGCAGGAACTCCCCGAAGACCAAAATGAGGCTCGCTGCGTACGTACGGGCGATCTAAAGCCTATAAAGTCCATGAGGGAGAGCTTTACAAGAAAAGCACTACAGAGTCCTTCAAAGGTGTATCTCCGAAGAGGAAGGGCGAAACCTCCTGCTGAAATTCATGCCGACTGGGTGGGCACCACGCCGCAGCCCGGCCCTTGTAGGCAAGGCCTTCCAGACAGGATTTTATTGGCCGACGGCCCGGCCGATGCGCAGGATTTAGTCCAACGATGCGCCGGTTGCCAGCTTTTGCTAACCAAAGCCACATGCCACCCACCGCCTCAAAACTATACCCATCACATGGCCGTCATGGTCCGGGGCTTGACATGGTTGGACCCCTTAAGGGAGGAACCCACAAGCAAAAATACCTATTGGTCATGGTGGATAAATTCACCAAATGGATAGAGGCCAAGCTCGTTAAAACGGCCAATCCGGACCGGTGATAGACTTCATATCGGGGTAGTGCACCGTTACGGTGTCCCCACAAGATCATCATCGATAACGGCACCAACTTCACGGCCGATGAGGTCAAATTATGGTGCAAAACATGGGCATCAAGCTCGATTACACCTCGCCTATCACCTCAAACCAACGGCCAAGTCGAACGAGCAAACGGTCTAATCATGAGTGGCATTAAACCCGGACTAGTGCGGTCCTCAAGGAATCTAACACGACTTTGGGTTGAGGAGCTCGACTCAGACTTTGGGGGCTGCGGACCACGCCGAATCGTACTACCGGATCCACACCATTTTTATGGTGTACGGTGCGAGGCTGTCCCGCCTCGCGACATAATTCATGACTCACCTCGCGTGCGCATGTATGAAGAAAGAGAAGCCGAGCTCGATCGGCAGGACAATTTGACGCATTGGAGGAAGAGCGCGACGTGGCAAAAGCTCGCTCCGCATTCTATCAACAGCAGCTCAAGATATCAAAGCAGGAAGCACGGGCCAAAGCTTACAACGTTGGCGAACTAGTTCTACGCTCGCCGGACAAGAAAAGGACAAACTCAAGCCCAAATGGGAAGGTCCTTCATCATCAACCAGGTCCTGACCGGCGGAGCATACCGTCTGCAAACGATCGGATAACCGACTCGAGCCGAACCCATGGAACGCAGCCCGCCTCACGAAGGTTCTACGCCTAAGCGCCGGACTCCAAGTTCGCCTCCTTCCTCCGCCCACATTTTCTATTTTTGCTGTCTTTTATTTCTCTTCCTCCTCCTTCTTCTTGAAGCCTTTAGAGGCTCGCTTTGCGCTTTGTTCAAGACATACTTGACGCTACTGTCTGCGCTCATTATACTGGGGCTTCTTTAATGAAGCTTATTTATACGGGCTTCATGCCCAACACATGCGCCAAACTTCCGCATGTACCTTTTATTCACCACTATATGCATCGATATGACTTAAGTTTTGGCCAAGCTGGGTTGCTCGCTCTGTGCTTACCCCTACGCTCCCGATTGTTCGGCTAGGTGGTAAAGGAGCACCTCTGCGATTGTTACTTGCGGGTCAGCCGGATGTGTACCTCGGGATCGGGTGAAGCCGAAAGCTAGCGTTCTTAAGGGAATGTTCGGTCGGTGAACTGAAAGATGATTTTAACTATTTATCCATCTGCCCCAGATGATTTTCTGCTTTCTTAGCAGTTTGACATGCACTTTAGGGCATGCCTCCCAGCGAAAAAGGAACCCTTAACGGAACTATTCTCCTGGAAGATGTTTCTTACTATCCATGTAATATAACATAACTAGTTGGGCACTTGTCCGATACAGCAATAATGACCCCTCGCCTTTGTCTCCACGCATGCCCGGTTCTTATATAACCACGAAGGTATTCGGACACACTCCGGACTATTGGGTCCCGAGGTCGAAGCGAAAAGGTCCGCTATGAAAACGATCTACAATCCGCTAGAAGACATTTTTCATGTCATATTTTTACATAGTCAACTCGACTCATTGTATTCCTCCTCAATGCCATCTAATAGGCTATCTAATTTACAATCTTGTTGGGAATACTTGGCGCCAATTCTACTTGGCCGTACACTAACTTCTGAGGGATCTCCTTCCCATCAGCCCCACAGTCCGACCTCGCCATGTGGTTTGGGTCAGCCTTCATGTACCGCATCTTTACCATGGCCCAGGCCTCCCTGGCGCCTTGACGGCAGGCCGAAATCTTCCATAGTCGGAAGCGCCGCCGTGCTCTTGAAGCCGCTCTGCCAGCTCCCCAATGCCTTCGGGCAGGGAGATAGATGGCCACAAGGCCTGGCCGATGCCTTTCATCACCTGCCGAACTCGTTCGTGCAGCTGATGCAGTTCGGGAAGAAGATCACCCGAAGAATTGGGCATCTCCTCCTCAGGAAAACCTGTGAGCAAACCTACATACATGTTTGTGTTAGTCGCCTTCCTCGCCGAACTCTTTCAAAGTTCACTCAAGCACTTACTGAAAATGCCGCGACAAAGCCGTCGATTCTCCTTTACGGAGTCAGACAACTGGGCACGAACATCCTTTAGTTCCTCACCCAGTTTGGTGTTGGCATCTTGGAGGTTATTTTTCTCCTGCCGCACCCTCGTAAGCACGCTCTCGCCGGCCTTTAGCTGGCGCAATAGCTGTTGCTTGTCCGGATCTAGTCCGGCGCCATCTGCAATTTTTTTTGTCAGATTTACACACCCGCCGCACTTCATAAATTATTTATCTTTTGAAGCATATATTACCAGAGGGGGTCTCTGTGGCCCCCCCTCCTATAGCGGCTAGTGCGGCCTCAAGTTGGGCCTTGCATTCTTCAAGCTCCTGGGATAGTCGGGTACTCCTTTTTGTAAGATCCTGCATAACAAATGATCCTTAAATCAGTTATTCTAACTATTTTAAGTCTCGGGACTCTTGGCATATATAATCACAAATTTCCTCACCAGATGTCCTTTACATACTGCTCCGTGGCTCGCTAGACCATCTTGAGCGGCACGGAGGTGCGATCTCCAATTGAAGGCATTCAAGGCCTCTTGGGAGAAACATGCGTCCACGAAGAACTGTCGGCGGCGCCTGTGATTCACGGCGCTCTCCACCTCGGAGTTGGTGGCGGACAATTTGTCGGCATCCTCTGTCGGAGGAGCATCCGACGACGCCTCGTGCTCGCCTCCGCTTCGGACCCGGCTTTGGAGCCTGGGTCAAGGAGGCTCGATTGGCAACCTCTCCGGACTCGGTCCGTGGCGCTCTTTTCTGAAAAAGCACCAACGTTAGTACACCTTCCAGAATCAATCACGGGAATATGGTGACGCGCCATACCGTTCTGGCAGAGTTTCGATCCGGACCGCACTTCTTTTTTTAGCTGCGAGGCCGTCATCGCCTTTGTAGGCCAGCCGCCGCTGAGCTCGGCCTCCTGCCTCGGCGCCCTGCGAAACACCATTGGTATACGGTGATCAAGAAATTAGCACGGATGGGTCATTATCGAATATTGGGACCTCGGTCTCGATTACCACGAGGTGGAAGTATTCCGGGGTAATCGGCCGTAATGGCAACCAAGGCATTGTCAATGCTAAGTTGGTGGAACACCCCGTCGATCAACTCCACCTTTATATCTGGATCCTCTTCGGAGGCGGATCGAGGACCGTTCCGGATCCTCGGGTTGTGGGGCGGGCTGTGTATCTTCTCCACATCCGGCGCAGCCTCTGCTTGAAACCATGAAATGAGATATTTAACCACGGGAACATGGATCGGACAGGCCACAAAGATGTTTGCTTACCCAACTTCGAGGATTATTCAAGAAAACTCCTTCGGATTGACGGAGGAAATCCTCCTCTTCCCTTTATACATGGCGGACAAGGTCTTCACCAGTTCGGTGACCGATCCGCCCTTTTGCGGCCATGGCGGGTGGCATCGTCCTCCCGTTGAAGTCCCACATGGGTGGCCCCTATATTGGGCGGCTGCACTCCCCTCATAATGCAGATTGCCATGACTCCAATCATGGTCAATCCGGCATGAGCCAGTAATCTTATTCGGCTCATCAAGTAAAGGACATCCCGGTCATTTCCCCTCTGGGGGCTCCGAGGGCCCCAGCTTAGGCGCTTCTTCAAAGGAGCGTTGCTAAACTCCGGAACGCCGATCCGAACATGATCCGGCAGCGGGACGTCCTCCATGTAAAACCATTCCGAAGGCCAGTCTTCGGACGCCTTCTTCGGGGTTCCGGATAGATATCCGGTCCCGGCGATGCGCCATAGTTCGGCTCCGCCCACTTGATATATTGACCCCTCATGAGAACGGGGTACTAGGCAGAATAATCTCTTCCACAGTAGCGAAATGAGCCTCGGCGCCCAAGAACAGTTCGCAAAGGGCCATGAAGCCCGCGATGTGCAAAATGGAGGCAAAGGTAAGGTGGTGCAACTGGAGGCCGTAGAACTCCAAGAGCCCCGGAGAAACGGATGGATTGAAATCCGAGTCCTCTTACTAGATAAGAGATGAAGCATACCCGCTCTCCTTTAGAGGATCGGGACACTCTCCGCTTGCTTTCCGCCCTTGTAGGTGGCGAGTCCGGCTCGAACCGGAACCATGAAGGTCGGGGAAGAAATCCTTGGTTTGGAGTATAACTAGCTTGCTATGCGGGATCGAGCATCTCTCCCAATTTCTGTGCCGAGGGCTGGGGCCGCGAAGGAGGAGCTGCGTCGACTGTCCATGATGGAATGGGCTTTGGTCAGAGGCGCTCCGATGAAA
The DNA here is from genome assembly GCA_021605205.1 of Aegilops longissima. NCBI lineage: Eukaryota > Viridiplantae > Streptophyta > Magnoliopsida > Poales > Poaceae > Aegilops > Aegilops longissima. Next base: position 584,930,859 of record CM038677.1, on the reverse strand, counting down.
GCTCGCGAAGGGGGGATGGTGTGACTCAGATCTAGATCCTCGCCCCTTTTATAGGCAGCTCATTTACGCAGCTAGGGGGGTAAGTGTAAAAATACCCTGGCTTTTCGCATTCATTCAAACACGTGGAAGATGGCCATTATTGGGCGTAGAAGCCAAGGAGCGCAACATTTATCAGAAGCCGGACATTATTCGACAAGTATATGGAATTTGGAGAAGAACCCGCCTCGCAATGCCGAAGACAATCAACGCGCCGGACTCATCGTCATTGAAGCCTGGTTCGGGGCTCTTGAGGAGTCCGGATTAGGGGGTGTCTGGATAGCCGAACTATCACCGTTGGCCGGACTCCTGGACTATGAAGATACAAGATTGAAGACTTCGTCTCGTGTCCGGATGGACTTTCCTTGGCGTGGAAGGCAAGCTTGGCGATACGGATATGTAGATCTCCTACCATTGTAACCGACTCTGTGTAACCCTAACCTATCTGGTGTCTATATAAACCGGAGGGTTTTAGTCCGTGAGGATCGAACAACAATCATACCATAGGCTAGCTTCTAAGGTTTAGCCTCTCGATCTCGTGGTAGATCTACTCTTGTACTACCCATATCATCAATATTAATCAAGCGAGAGTAGGGTATTACCTCCATCGAGAGGGCCCGAACTCTGGTAAAAACATCGTGTCCCTTGTCTCCTGTTACCATCCGCCTAGACGCACAGTTCGGGACCCCCTACCCGAGATCCGCCGGTTTTGACACCGACAATGAGAATCCCTTGGTTTGGAGTATAACTAGCTCGCTATGCGGGACTGAGCATCTCTCCCAATTTCCAGGCTGAGGGCTGGGAGCGCGAGAGGAGGAGCCGCGTCGACTGTCCATGGTGGAATGGGCTATGGTCAGAGGCGCTCCGATGAAAGCTCGCGAAGGGGGGATGGTGTGACTCAGATCTAGATCCTCACCCCTTTTATAGGCAGCTCATTTGCGCAGCTAGGGGTAAGTGTAAAATACCTGGCTTTTGCATTCATTCAAACACGTGGAAGATGGCCATTATTGGGCGTAGAAGACAAGGAGCGCAGCATTTATCAGAAGCCGGACACTATTCGACAAGTATATGGAATTTGGAGAAGAACCCGCCTCACAATGCCGAAGACAATCGACGTGCCGGACTCATCGTCATTGAAGCCTGGTTCGGGGGCTACTGAGGGAGTCCCGGATTAGGGGGTGTCCGGATAGCCGAACTATCACCGTTGGCCGGACTCCTGGACTATGAAGATACAAGATTGAAGACTTCGTCCCGTGTCCGGATGGGACTTTCCTTGGCGTGGAAGGCAAGCTTGGCGATACGGATATGTAGATCTCCTACCATTGTAACCGACTCTGTGTAACCCTAACCTATCCGGTGTCTATATAAACCGGAGGGTTTTAGTCCGTAGCACGAACAACAATCATACCATAGGCTAGCTTCTAGGGTTTAGCCTCTCCGATCTCGTGGTAGATCTACTCTTGTACTACCCATATCATCAATATTAATCAAGAAGGAGTAGGGTATTACCTCCATCGAGAGGGCCCGAACCTGGGTAAAAACATCGTGTCCCTTGTCTCCTGTTACCATCCGCCTAGACGCACAGTTCGGGACCCCCTACCCGAGATCCGCCGGTTTTGACACCGACACCTGTCTTTTCCTCATCAGACGCGGGATCCTTGGTACTATCAGAATCGGCGTATTTGACTAAAGCCGCCATCAGTGTACGCATATCATTGCAATCACGCTTAAGGCGCCCCAGTTTCTGCCTCAGCGGCTCAAAGCGGCAATTCTTCTCCAACATGAGGACTGCAGAGCCGGCATCCATCTTACCCGGAGCACCCAATGAGTTGTGGATTCACCCTCCTCCTGCTTACAATTGGTCAAGTCCACAATTGACATAGATTGCTTGCAAGTGTCCTTGAAGTTCTGGATAAATCGGGCCTTTAACCAAGACCGGGCCGTTCCATCTAACATCATAGTGAAGTACTTAGCCATTGCTGTGTCGTTGACCTCCAGTAGCTCCATGGCCATCTCGTAACTTTCGATCCATGCTCCGGGCTGTAAGTCGGCCGTGTAATTCGGCATCTTTCGAGGTCCCTTGAAGTCCTTGGGTAGACGTACATCCCGCAGAGCCGACACCAAACAAGGAACACCGCCGGTTCTAGTAGCCACTCCTGCTCCAACAGAAGTCGTCAGATACTCTGGGAGATCTTGATGAGCCGCCTACTGAGCCGCTAGTTGAGCCGCCCGCTCGTCCTCCTGACGTATTCGGTCTTGCACCGGGTTATAGCCACCGGGCTGGTTACAACGCTGGGCATTGCTTGACAAAGCTTCCGACTCCATGTGCCTGATGTAACTCGGACTCCGGTTTTGACGCGGCGGTGGTATTGGTACATAGCGTGGCAGGGTCATACTCCCATGTGGAGGTGCCATCTCTTGAAGCTGAGCCCCCCGCTCCGGCTGTTGTGAATTGATTTGCTCCGGGCGGGTTGCTAGGGCCGGCACCGGGTGTAGCGAAAAGGTTCCGAGGGTCGTAAACCGAAGGCAAACGGGATTGAGTTTTCTGGTGCCTCCTTCTCATTACCTCATTAGATGCGTTCAGGCTCATATTAAGCTGGAAAGCCTCTGACTGGAGCCGTTGCGCCCGTGCATCTTAAGCTGCTCGTTTTGTAGCTAACCTGGTGTCCTCAGCTTCCAAGGCCTCCTTGGCTCGAGCTATCGCTTCACGCACCTGTGCCACCTCCGTGTTATGCTCATCTTGATTTGCAGGAATAACCGTGGTGGTTAACAGGGCCGTAAGCTTATCCATGAGATCCATCAGTATTTGAGCCGGCGGGTGCACAGGGCCTCCTGCCCCGGCCGCTCCTGACCCAGATGTTATTGCCGCAGCAGCCGTAGAGTTTTGGCCGGGTTGAGTCCTAGCCATGAAGACTCCTGCCCAGCTTGGCGGCTCATAGAGGTCCGGAATACTAGAGCCATCGGAACAGCCCCCAAGCACGCCATCTTGTACTTGATATAACGAATCTGTTGAACCGGCGGACGAATCATCATCCGAGGGGACGACCGTCTCACCACCATCTTTCAATTTTTCAGAAAGTTCTTCTCCGTGGACGCAGCCCACGAAGGCACGCTTCATGACAGGTTGAGCTCGGGCGGGTCTCGCACGCTGAGCCGTCTCGACGAGGTCGGTGCAGTTGTCCGGCTCAGGGCCCGGCTCACCAATCTGGCCGATGAAGACATGGATTCCGCCGAAGGGGACCCGGTACCCGTACTCAATTGAGCCGGCGTCGGGGCCCCAGCCTTCGTCGTCGATGTAGATCTTGCCGCGGTGACTCTTGGTCATCCAGCCAACCACGTATCCCTTGAGCCCTTCGAAGCTGCCCTTCAAGAACTCAAATCCACCGTACGCTGGCCCCACGGTGGGCGCCAACTGTCGTGGAATTGTCACGGCAGATGTCCTCTTGTAAGGACTAAGTTGTGGAGCCATCGCAACTAGGAAGCTTAAAGGGGTTAACCGGGACAAAGGACACGAGAGGTTTATACTAGTTCGGCCCCTTACGATGCAGGTAAGGCCTACGTCTAGTTGGGTTGGAATTGCTTGATGTTTCTATGACCAGGGAGCGAGATACGCTATGCCCGGCTCTCGAGGAGTTGTTTCTTGCCCTAAGCCGCCAGCGGGTCGTCCCCTTATATACACGGGCTGACGCCCTGCGGCCTACAGAGTTCCGGCCGACTTATAGACAGTGTTCGGCTCGGTGACTAGTTAATTCTACCTTATAATACAAGTCATGCCATGATGACGGTTTATCACTATGGGCCTTAAGTCGCCTATGGGCCTTAGACCCTTTATTGAACCGCCATCTTCATGCTTGGTCTTGGGCTTCTTCTGATGAGTCTCTCTTTGCGTAACCCGGCCCCTCCTGGGCGGCTTACACAAATAGTCATATCCCCAACAAGAAGGTTGTGTAGTAGACATCAAGCTCTTTTCTGGCGCCGTTGCCGGGGAGGCTAGGTAAGCGGCACTCACACCCCATCAATCAAGCTCTTTTCTGGCGCCGTTGCCGGGGAGGTGAGTGCTTGAAGGTATATCTTTAGATCTTGCAATCCAATCTGTTTGTTTCTTGTTTTATCACTAGTTTATTTTATAAAAGAAAACTGCAAAAAAATGGAATTGAGTTTATCTCATACGCTTCATCTTTTTAATATCTTTCGTGAGTTTGATGAAAAGGGAAATTGTGCTCAAGTGCTAGAAGAAGAAATCTATAGAATGTTTGGTACTAGATCTTTGTATGATGAGAATGATTGCAATGTTGTTAGTATGAATTCCTTGAATATCCATGATGCTAATGATATGCAAAGCCACAAGCTTTGGGAATCTATGTTTGATGAAGATGATATGTTTAGTCCCCCAAGTTTTGATGAGAATATTTATTATGATGAAAGCATGCCTCCTATTTATGATGATTATTGTGATGACACATATGCTATAAAGAATAAAGATAACCATGAAACTTTTCATCATGATTTTAATTTTCAATTGGATTATGCTTCACATGATAGTTATTTTGTTGAGTTTGCTCCCACTACTATTGATGAGAATAAATTTGCTTATGTAGAGAGTAGTAAAATTTCGATGCTTGTGCATCATGAAAGTAATGCTTTATGTGATGGTTATATTATTTAATTCATTAATGATGCCACTGAAAATTATTATGAGGGAGGAATATATGCTTGTAGGAATTGCAATAATATCAAGTTTCCTCTCTATGTGTTGAAAATCTTGAAGTTATGCTTGTTTTACCTTCCTATGCTAGTTGATTATTGTTCCCATAAGTTGTTTGCTCACAAAGTTCCTATGCATAGGAAGTGGGTTAGGCTTAAATGTGCTAGTCATATTCTTCATGATGCTCTCTCTATGTTTCAATTCTTATCTTTTATGTGAGCATCATTGAAATAATCATGCCTAGCTAGGGGCGTTAAACGTTAGCGCTTGTTGGGAGGCAACCCAATTTTATTTTTGTTCCTTGCTTTTTGTTCCTGTTTAGTAATAAATAAATCATCTAGCCTCTGGTTAGACGTGGTTTTATGTTTTAATTAGTGTTTGTGCCAAGTAAGACCTATAGGATCTTCTTGGATGATAGTTATTTGATCTTGCTGAAAATTCCAGAAACTTTCTGTACACGAAAACAATTGTTTAAAATCACCAAAATGTGATAAAAAACTGATTCCAATTGCAGCAGATCAATAATCAAATTATCTAGGTTTTCCTATTTTGGTAGAATTTTGTGAGTTCCATAAGTTTGCGTTAGTTACAGATTACCGCAGACTGTTCTGTTTTTGACAGATTCTGTTTTCTATGTGTTATTTGCTTATTTTGGTGAATCTATGAGTAGTATCGGAGGGTATGAACCATATATAAGTTGGAATACAGTAGGTTTAACACCAATATAAATAAGGATTGAGTTTATTACAGTACCTTGAAGTGGTGTTTTGTTTTCTTTCGCTAACGGAGCTTACGAGTTTTCTGTTAAGTTTTGTGTTGTGAAGTTTTCAAGTTTTGGGTAAAGATTCGATGGACTATGAAATAAGGAGTGGCAAGAGCCTAAGATTGGGGATGCCCAAGGCACCCCAAGGTAATATTCAAGGAAAACCAAGAGCCTAAGCTTGGGGATGCCCCGGATGGCATCCCCTCTTTCGTCTTCGTTCATCGGTAACTTTACTTGGAGCTATATTTTTATTCACCACATGATATGTGTTTTGCTTGGAGCATCATTTTATTTTGTTAGTATTTTCTTGATGTTATTTATAATAATGTTTTGCATCTTTAGTTTCAATAAAAATGTCAAGGATAGCCTTTACCATGCTTATTTTGCTAGTATACATGTTGCTGTTTTTTTTCTCGAATATGCACGAGCGTGCATATCATATATTAAAGAAGAAGGGAAAAAGAATGCCTCCACCATAATACAATGATCAATTATAGTACGCTACTCCTCACGTCTATCCCACCGTGCCAGCCAGCTAAAGAAGGGGCTTACATCCCCTTTCAGTAGGCCTGCCGACACCCACACTAAGCCCTCAAGCCTAGTTCTACGTAGCAACACCTCACACGAGGGTTTAGCCCTATCAAAAATAATGGCATTCCTATGCTTCCATAGCTCCCACATAGTTAGACCTAGGATAGTACGCAGATCCTTAATGCTCATGCCGTTCAGTCCATGTTTGTTGCATAGCCAAGGCGCAAGGATGTCGTGGTGCGTCGGTGCCCAATCCGGCCGCCCAAAAGCCTCACAGATCTCCTTCCAGACCGTCCTGGAAAAGACGCACGTGAGTAGTAGATGGTTGATTGTTTCCTGCTCCTGGTCACAAAACGGACACGCATCCTAGTGCGGTAGCCCACGCCGTGCTAGGCGATCAGACGTCCAGCATCGATTCCACAAGGCCAGCCAGGAAAAGAATTTCCATTGTGATGGCGCACGTGATTTCCAAGTTAGATCCGCCATGGGTATAACCTCTCTTGCCCAAAACTTGACCGCATACGCGGATCGAACCGAAAAAAGACCGTTCATCTCCCAAGACAATGAGGTCGTATCCTGCATGTTTTCCACAACCTCCCAAGTGCTCACGCTCTGCCAAGCTTGGGGGAGGTGCCCCGGTATCGTATCACCATCACACTCCTATCTTTACCGTTTTATTTAGTTCGATCCTTTTAGTAGTATCTTTATCTAGTAGATTGAAGCTTTGATATCAAGTAGTTTGAGTTTTGCTTTGTGATCCCTTTTTGTAATCGAGTCTGTGAGCTATCTATAATAAAGATTAGTGTTGAGTCAAGGGCTTTGCTATGTTTCTATGATCTTGAGAAAGTAGAAAGAATAAAATAGTTCATATTGATCTTATGGATAGTGATAACTTCACATATAGAAAGTATGAGGCATAAAAAATTGTTGAGAGTTGATGAACGTAGTCTTGGTCATCGTTGCAATTAATAGGAAGTGATAAGGAAAGAGAGGTTCACATATAAATATATTATCTTGGACACCTTTTATAATTGGGAGCACTCATTAAGTATGACATTACAAAAAGAGTTGATGTTGGACAAGGAAGACAACGTAATAGTTTATGTTTTCTGACATCTCAGTTAAAGTATATTGTCATTGACCTTCCAAACATGTTGAGCTTGCCTTTCCCCTCATGCTAGCCAAATTCCTTGCACCAAATAGAGATACTACTTGTGCTTCAAAATATCCTTAAACCCAGTTTTGCCATGAGAGTCCACCATACCTACCTATGGATTGAGTAAGATCCTTCAAGTAAGTTGTCATGTTGCAAGCAATAAAAATTGCTATCTAAATATGTATGACTTATTAGTGCAGAGAAAATAAGCTTTGTACGATCTTGTTGTGGAAGTAATAAAAGCGACGGACTGCATAATAAAGGTCCATATACAAGTGGCAATATAAAGTGACGTTCTTTTGCATTAAGATTTTGTGCATCCAACCATAAAAGCGCATGACAACCTCTGCTTCCCTCTGCGAAGGGCCTATCTTTTACTTTATGTCTTTTACTTTATGCAAGAGTCAAGGTGATCTTCACCTTTCCCTTTTTCATTTTATCCTTTGGCAAGCACCTCGTGTTGGAAAGATCCTGATATATATATCCAATTGGATGTAAGTTAGCATGAACTATTATTGTTGACATCACCCAAAGGTGAATACGTTGGGAGGCAACACTATAAGCCCCTATCTTTCTCAGTGTCCGATTAAAACTCCATAACCATTAGTATTGCGTGAGTGTTAGCAATTGTAGAAGACTATAAGATAGTTGAGTATGTGGAGTTTGCTAAATCAAAGCTCTGACATAGACCCTTCCTGAAAATAAGATGAATTGTAATTGTTTGATGACTGAGAATGAAGTTTGCTAGTTTTCAAGAAAGTTTATGGTCTATGCTTCAACATGTGAATTGCTTGTTACTTTGTTCGTGAGAAGTTTTATGAGATGAACTACTGTTATGACATATAATCATGCTAGAAAAGGTGATTGAAATTATCATTGATCAAACTTGTGCACCTGCTAGCATTCACACTTCATAAATTCTTTCTTTTATCATTTACCTACTCGAGGACGAGTGGGAATTAAGCTTGGGGATGCTGATACGTCTCCAACGTATCTATAATTTATGAAGCATTCATGCTATTTTATTATCTGCTTTGAATGATTATGGGCTTTATTATACACTTTTATATTACTTTTGGGACTAACCTATTAACCGGAGGCCCGGCCCATATTACTGTTTTATTGTCTGTTTCAGTATTTCAAAGAAAAGGAAATATCAAAAGGAGTCCAACGGAATGAAACCTTCGGCAGCGTGATTTTTGGAACGAACGTGACCCAGGAAACTTGGAGTGCAAGCCAGGGGAGCATCGAGGAAGCCACGAGATAGGGGGGCGCGCGCACCCCCTGGGCGCGCCCTCCACTCTCGTGGGCCCCTCGAGCTCCCCCGACCGACTTCTTTCGCCTATATAAGTCCACATACCCTAAAACCATCGAATATCAAGATAGATCGGGAGTTCCGCCGCCGCAAGCCTCTGTAGCCACCAAAAACCTCTCGGGAGCCTGTTCAAGCACCTGCCGGAGGGGAATCCTCACCGGTGGCCATCTTCATCATCCGGCGCTCTCCATGACGAGGAGGAGTAGTTCACCCTCGTGGCTGAGGGTATGTACCAATAGCTATGTGTTTGATCTCTCTCTCTCTCTCGTGTTCTCTCTATGGCACGATCTTGATGTATCGCGAGCTTTGCTATTATAGTTGGATCTTATGATGTTTCTCCCCCTCTACTCTCTTGTGATGAATTGAGTTTTCCTCTTGAAGTTGACTTGTCAGATTGAGTCTTTAAGGATTTGAGAACACTTGATGTATGTCTTGCCGTGCTTATCTGTGGTGACAATGGGATATTCACGTGATCCACTTGATATATGTTTTGGTGATCAACTTGCGGGTTCCACCCATGAACCTATGCATAGGGTTGGCACACGTTTTCGTCTTAACTCTCCGGTAGAAACTTTGGGGAACTCTTTGAAGTACTTTGTGTTGGTTGAATAGATGAATCTGAGATTGTGTGATGCATATCGTATAATCATGCCCACGGATACTTGAGGTGATAATGGAGTATCTAGGTGACATTAGGGTTTTGGTTGATTTGTGTCTTAAGGTGTTATTCTAGTATGAACTCTATGATAGATTGAATGTAAAGAATAGCTTCATGTTATTTTACTACGGACTCTTGAATAGATCGAGCAGAAAGGATAACTTTGAGGTGGTTTCGTACCCTACCATAATCTCTTCGTTTGTTCTCCGCTATTAGTGGCTTTGGAGTGACTCTTTGTTGCATGTTGAGGGATAGTTATATGATCCAGTAATGTTATTATTGTTGAGAGAGCTTGCACTAGTGAAAGTATGAACCCTAGGCCTTGTTTCCTACCATTGCAATTCCATTTAGGCTCACTTTTATCATTAGTTACCTTGCTGTTTTTATATTTTCAGATTACAAAAACCTTTATCTACCATCCATATTGCACTTGTATCACCATCTCTTCGCCGAACTAGTGCATCTATACAATTTGCCATTGTATTGGGTGTGTTGGGGACACAAGAGACTCTTTGTTATTTTGTTGCAGGGTTGTTTGAGAGAGACCATCTTCATCCTACGCCTCCCACGGATTGATAAACCTTAGGTCATCCACTTGAGGGAAATTTGCTACTGTCCTACAAACCTGTGCACTTGCAGGCCCAACAACGTCTACAAGAAGAAGGTTGTGTAGTAGACATCAGCCTCCCCCTTTCCTATTCCTATTCGGAGTAGGAAGGGAAGAGGGGGAAGGGGGAATCCTATTCCCTTTTTCCATTCCTCCTTCTCCTTTCCTTCTCCAATTTGGCCAGCCCATATGGGGGGGCGCACCAGCCCTTAGTGGCTGGTGTGTTTCCCCTCTTGGCCCATTAGGCCCATATAGCTTGCCGGGGGTTGCCCGGAACCCCTTCCGGTGACCCGATACGTACCTGATAGCCCCAGAACACTTCCGGTGTTCGAATACTATCGTCCTATATATGAATCTTTACCTCTCGACCATTTCGAGACTCCTCGTCATGTCCATGACCTCATCCGGGACTCCATACAACATTCGGTCACCAAATCACATAACTCATATAAAACAAAATCGTCATCGAACGTTAAGCTTGCGGACCCTACGGGTTCGAGAACTATGTAGACATGATCAAGACACATCTCGGAACAATAACCAACAGCCGAACCTGGATGCTCATATTTGTTCCTACATATTCTACGAAGATCTTTATCGGTCAAACCGCAATGACAACATACGTCATTCCCTTTGTCATCGGTATGTTACTTGCCCGATATTCGATCGCCGGTATCTTCATACCTAGTTCAATCTCGTTACCGGCAAGTCTCTTTACTCGTTCCGTAATGCATCATCCCGCAACTAAATCATTAGTTACATTGCTTGCAAGGCTTATCATGATATGCATCACCGAGAGGGCCCAGAGATACCTCTCTGATACTCGATCTTTATCGGTCAAACCGCAATGACAACATACGTCATTCCCTTTGTCATCGGTATGTTACTTGCCCGATATTCGATCGTCGGTATCTTCATACCTAGTTCAATCTCATTACCGGCAAGTCTCTTTACTCGTTCTGTAATGCGTCATCCCATAACTAACTCATTATTCACATTGCTTGCAAGGCTTATCATGATATGCATTACCGAGAGGGCCCAAAGATACCTCTCTGATACTCGAAGTGACAAATCCTAATCTCGATCTATGACAACCCAACAACACCTTCGAAGATACCTGTAGAGTATCTTTATAATCACCCAGTTATGTTGTGATGTTTGATAGCACACAAGGTATTCCTCCGGTATCCGGGAGTTGCATAATCTCATAGTCAAAGGAATATGTATATGCCATGAAGAAAGCTATATTATGAATATGTGTATCATTATCAACTTTGTATCTTTTGGCATCAATATTATGAATACTAGATGATACCCCGCACGTTGTTGCGGAAATATTTTGCAACATATTTCAATGTGATTCATTGTATGAAACATGAATATTTGAAGTAATAATATAAAAAGCTAACACTAAAAATACATATAATTTATTGTGCTTGATTACTATATAGTTGTAAATTGTTTATTTAATGTATATAGCATAATAGAATGAAAATCCTCATGTATGTTGCATGTTGAGATAGGTCTTTTTTCCATGCATGTCATGATGAAGTGGCATGTTTGCATGTTGAGAGACATATGATAGTGGGGTTGGGCATTTTCTCATGCATGTTGTGCGATGATGTGGCATGCTTGCATGTTGAGAGAAATAGTTAGTGGGGGCTAGCTATTTAGATATAGAAGATGTGTATCACTATGATCGAGATTTAATAAACCATTTATATTGAGTGTATGACCATAGAAGGTTTTATTCATCTAAACAGAATAACAATTATTCTTTGACTTAAATGAATAACTGTATTACAATAAACATGATCCAATCATATTCATGCTCAACGCAAATATCAAATAACATTTATTTAGGTCCAACACTAATCTCGAAGGTAGAGGGAGTGTGCGATGGTGATCTTATCAATCTTGGAATCATTTCCAACACACATCGTCACTTTGCCCTCAACCAGTCTCTGTTCATTTTGTAACTCCTGTTTCGAGTTACTAATCTTACCAACTGAACTGGTATCAAATACCAAGGGGCTACTATGAACACAAGTAAAGTACACATCAATAACATGTATATCAAATATACCTTTGTTCAATTTTCCATCCTTCTTATCCGCCAAGCATTTGGGGCAGTTCCATTTCCAGAGACCATTCCCTTTGCAGTAGAAGCACTCAGTTTCAGGCTTAGGTCCAGCTTTGGGCTTCTTCACGGGAGTGGCAACTTGCTTGCCATTCTTCTTGAAGTTCCCTATCTTTCCCTTGCCCTCTTTTCTTGAAACTAGTGGTCTTGTTAACCATCAACACTTGATGCTCTTTCTTGAGTTCTACCTTCGGTGATTTCAGCATCGCGAAGAGCTTGGGAATCGTTTTCGTCATCCCTTGCATATTATAGTTCATCACGAATTTCTAGTAACTTGGTGATAGTTCTTGATAACCCACAAGTATAGAGGATCAATTATAGCCTCTTTCGATAAGTAAGAGTGTCGAACCCAACGAGGAGCTAAAGGTAGAACAAATATTCCCTCAAGTTCTATCGACCACCGACACAAGCTCCTCGTGTTTGAAAGATCATGATATATATATCCAACTGGATGTTAGTTAGCATAGGCTATTATTGTTGACATCACCTAAAGGTGAATACGTTGGGAGGCAACATAATAAGACCCTATCTTTCTCAGTGTCCAGCTGAAACTCCATAACCACAAGTATTGCGTGAGTGTTAGCACTTATAGAAGACTACAAGATAGTTGAGTATGTGAGCTTGCTGAAAAGCTCTATTGTTGACTCTTTCTGATGTTATGATAAATTGCAATTGCTTCAATGACTGAGATTTTAGTTTGTTAGTTCTCAATGAAGTTTTTGAACCATACTTGACATTGTGAATTGATTGTTACTTAAGCATAAGAAATCATATGATAAAATCTATTTATGTTGCTGTTATAAGAATGATCATGATGCCCTCATGTCCGTATTTTATTTTTATCGACACGTCTATCTCTAAACATGTGGACATATTTTTCGATTTCGGCTTCCGCTTGAGGAAAAGCGAGGTCTAAGCTTGGGGGAGTTGATACGTCCACTTTGCATCATGCTTTTATATCAATATTTATTGCATTATGGGCTGTTATTACACATTATATCTCAATACTTATGGCTATTCTGTCTTATTTTACAAGGTTTACCATGAAGAGGGGAATGCCGACAATGGAATTCGGCCGAAAAGGAGCAAACATTGAAACCTATTCTCAGACTGTTCCAAAAATCCTGAAACTCCACGAAACATGTTTTTGGAATTTATAAGAATTATTGAGCAAAATAAATACATCAGGGGGCCCACACGTTGGCCAGGAGAGTGGGGGGCGCGCCCCCCGTCTCCTGGGCCTCCGGTGTGCATCTTCTGCTATTTGAGAGCTTTCACCCTGGAAAAATCGTGGGCAAGCTTACGGGACGAAACTCCGCCGCCACGAGGTGGAACCTTGGCGGAACCAATCTAGGGCTCTGGCAGAGCTGTTCTGCCGGGGACACTTCCCTCTGGGAGGGGTAAATCATCACCAACGTCATCACCAACGATCCTCTCATTGGGAGGGGGTCAATCTCCATCAACATCTTCACCAGCACCATCTCCTCTCAAAACCCTAGTTCATCTCTTGTATCCAATCTTGTATCAAAACCACAAATTGGTACATGTGGGTTGCTAGTAGTGTTGATTACTCCTTGTAGTTGATGCTAATTGGTGTACTTGGTGGAAGATCATATGTTCAGATCCTATATGCATATTATTACCCCTCTGATTATGAACATGAATATGCTTTGCTAGTTGTTACGTTTGTTCCTGAGGACATGAGTGAAGTCTTGCTATTAGTAGTCATGTGAATTTGGTATTCGTTCGATATTTTGATGAGATGTATGTTGTTTTTTCCTCTAGTGGTGTTATGTGAACGTCGACTACATGACACTTCACCATTATTTGGGCCTAGAGGAAGGCATAGTGAAGTAATAAGTAGATGATGGGTTGCTAGAGTGATAGAAGCTTAAACCCTAGTTTATGCGTTGCTTCGTTAGGGGCTGATTTGGATCCATATGTTTAATGTTGTGGTTAGGTTTACCTTAATACTTTTTTTGTAGTTGCGGATGCTTGCAATAGGGGTTAATCACAAGTGGGATGCTTGTCCAAGTAAGGGCAGCACCCAAGCACCGGTCCACCCACATATCAAATTATCAAAGTACCGAACACGAATCATATGAACGTGATGAAAACTAGCTTGAAGATAATTCCCATGTGTCCTCGGGAGCTCCTTTCTCATTATTAGAAATTGTCCAGGCTTATCCTTTGCTACATAAAGGATTGGGCCACCTTGCTGCACTTTATTTACTTTATTTACTTGTTACTCGTTACTATTTACTTATCACAAAACTATCTATTACCTACAATTTCAGTGCCTGCAGAGAAAGCCTTACTGAAAACCGCTTATCATTTCCTTCTGCTCCTCGTTGGGTTCGACACTCTTACTTATCGAAAGGACTACGATTGATCCCCCTACACTTGTGGGTCATCAAGACTCTTTTCTGGCGCCGTTGCCGGGGAGTGTAGCGCTTTTGGTGAGTGGAACTTGGTAAGGAAACATTTATATAGTGTGCTGAAATTTTCTGTTACTTGTCACTAGGGAAACTAATCCTTTGAGGGGCTTGTTCGGGGTATCTTCACCCCGACCAGAGGAGCAAAGAGTTGCTCCTCAACCTACTGAACTTTATGAAAATATTTACTTTGAGATTCCTTCGGGTATGATAGTGAAACTGCTAGCCAATCCATTTGCAGGAGATGGAACATTACATCCCAATTTACACCTTATCTTTGTGGATGAAGTTTGTGGATTATTTAAGCTTGCAGGTATTCCCGATGATGTTGTCAAAAGGAAGGTCTTCCCTTTATCTTGGAAGGGAGATGCATTGACATGGTATAGGCTATGTGATGATACGAGATCTTGGAATTATAAGCGATTGAAGTTGGAATTTCACCAGAAGTTCTATCCTATGCATCTTGTTCATCGTGATCGTAATTACATATATAATTTCTGGCCTCGCGAAGGAGAAAGCATCGCTCAAGCTTGGGGGAGGCTTAAGTCAATGTTATATTCATGCCCCAATCATGAGCTCTCCCGGGAAATGATTATTCAAAACTTTTATGCTCGGCTTTCTCTTGATAATCGCAACCTGCTCGATACTTCTGTCTTGGTTCTTATATGTCAAAGATTATTGATTTCAAATGGGACTTATTGGAAAGAATTAAACGCAACTCTGAAGATTGGGGTTCCGAAGATGGTAAGGAGTCAGGTATGACACCTAAGTTTGATTGTGTTAAATCTTTTATGGATACCGATGCTTTTCGTGGATTTAGCACTAAGTATGGACTTGACTCTGAGATAGTAGCTTCTTTCTGTGAATATTTTGCTACTCATGTTGATCTCCCTAAAGAAAAGTGGTTTAAATATAATCCTCCTGTTGAAGTGAAAGTAGTTGCACCTATTACAGTTGACGAAAAGACTATCACCTATAGTGATCCTATTGTTCCTACTACTTATGTTGAGAAACCTCCTTTTCCTATTAGGATAGAGGATCATGCTAAAGCTTCGACTGTTGTTCGTAAGAGTAATACTAGGACTTATACACCTCCTGAGCAAATTAATGTTGAACCTAGTATTGCTATGGTTAAAGATCTCTTGGATGATGATTTAGATGGGCATGTTATTTATTTCTGTGGTGAGACTGCTAATATTGCTAGACTAGATACTAAGATACATAGACCTGTCGTAGGCATGCCTGTTATTTCTGTTAAAATAGGAGATCATTTTTATCATGGCTTATGGGTTATGGGTGCTAGTGCTAGTGCAATACCTTATGCTTTATATCAAGAAATTATGCATGACATTGCACCCATTGAATTAGAATACATTGATGTTACTATTAAGCTTGCTAATAGGGATACCATTAAACCCTTTGGAATTGTTAGAGATGTTGAAGTTTTGTGTGGGAAGGTTATATACCCCGCTGATTTTCTTGTTCTTGGCTCCCCACAAGATGATTTTTGTCCAATTATTTTTGGTAGACCCTTCTTGAATACAGCTAGTGCTAAGATTGATTGTGAAAAAGATACTGTCACCGTTGGCATAGATGGTATGTCTCATGAGTTTAATTTTGCTAAGTTTCATAGACAACCTCGTGATAGGGAACCACCTAGTAAGGATGATATTATTGGTCTTGCTTCCATTGTTGTTCCTCCTACTGATCCGTTAGAACAATATTTGCTAGACCATGAAAACGATATGTTTATGAAGGAAAGAAGGGAAACAGATGAAGTGTTCCTTAAACAGGAACCTATGCTGAAACAAAACCTTCCCGTTGAAATTCTTGGGGATCCCCCTCCACCCAAGGGTGATCCCGTGTTTGAACTCAAACCTTTACTTGATAATCTTAAGTATGCTTATCTTGATGAGATGAAAATATATCTTGTTATTATTAGTGCTAACCTTTCAGAGCAAGAAGAAGAAAGATTATTGAAAACTCTAAAGAAGCACCGAGCAACTATTGGATATACTCTAGATGATCTCAAGGGCATTAGTCCCATGTTATGCCAACATAAAATTAATTTGGAGGCCGATGCTAAGCCAGTTAGAGATCCTCAAAGACGACTAAATCCCAAGATGAAAGAAGTGGTAAGAAAGGAGATACTAAAGCTCCTTGAGGCAGGTATAATTTATCCCGTTGCTGATAGTGAATGGGTAAGCCCTGTCCATTGTGTTCCTAATAACGGAGGTATTACTGTTGTTCCTAATGATAAAGATGAATTGATCCCACAAAGAATTATTACAGGTTATAGGATGGTAATTGATTTCCATAAGTTAAATAAAGCCACTAAGAAAGATCATTACCCTTTGCCTTTTATTGATCAAATGCTAGAAAGACTATCCAAACACACACATTTATGCTTTCTAGATGGTTATTCTGGCTTCTCTCAAATACCTGTGTCAGCGAAGGATCAATCTAAAACTACTTTTACTTGCCCTTTTGGTACTTTTGCTTATAGACGTATGCCTTTTGGTTTATGTAATGCACCTGCTACCTTTCAAAGATGCATGATGGCAATATTCTCTGATTTTTGTGAAAAGATTTGTGAGGTATTCATGGATGATTTCTCCGTTTATGGATCCTCTTTTGATGATTGTTTGAGCAACCTTGACCGAGTTTTGCAGAGATGCGAAGACACTAGTCTTGTCCTGTATTGGGAAAAGTGTCACTTTATGGTTAACAAAGGCATTGTTTTGGGGCATAAGATCTCCGAGAGAGGTATTGAAGTTGATAAAGCCAAAGTTGATGCTATTGAAAAGATGCCATGTCCCAAGGACATAAAAGGTATAAGAAGTTTCCTTGGTCATGTCAGTTTTTATAGGAGGTTCATTAAGGACTTTTCTAAAATCTCTAGGCCTCTGACCAATTTATTGCAAAAAGATATTCCTTTTGTCTTTGATGATGATTGTGTAGAAGCATTTGAAATAATTAAGAAAGCTTTGATCACTGCACCTATTGTTCAGCCACCTGATTGGAATTTACCTTTTGAAATTATGTGCGATGCTAGTGATTATGTTGTAGGTGCTGTTCTAGGGCAAATAGTTGATAAGAAATTGAATGTTATCCAGTACGCTAGTAAGATTCTTGATACTGCTCAAAGAAATTATGCTACTACTGAAAAGAGTTCTTAGTAGTCGTGTTTGCATGTGATAAGTTTAGACCTTATATTGTTGATTCCAAAGTTACTATTCACACTGATCATGCTGCTATTAAATATCTTATGGAAAAGAAATATGCTAAGCCCAGACTCATTAGATGGGTTCTCCTGCTCCAAGAATTTGACTTGCATATTATTGATAGCAAGGGAGCCGAGAACCCCGTTGCAGATAACTTGTCTAGGTTAGAGAATGTTCTTGGTGACCCACTGCCTATTGATGATAGTTTTTCTGATGAACAATTAGCGGTCATTAATGCTTCTCGTACTGCTCCTTGGTATGCTGATTATGCTAATTACATTGTTGCTAAATTCATACCTCCTAGTTTCACATATCAACAAAAGAAAAAGTTCTTTTATGATTTAAGGCATTATTTTTGGGATGACCCACACTGTCGGGGATATACCCCGCGGCATGACCCGGCCGAAGTCGTAACCCGGCCGGGGCTTGGTAAACCGGTGGGTGTTAAACCGGCAGACAGTTAAGACAGATGGCTAAGACAGACGGTAAACCGGCAAGTGTTAAACCGGCAAGTGTTAAACCGGTAAGTGTTAAACCGGCAGAGATAAGACAGATGGTAGCACCGGCCAGGTGTTAAGTCAATCATAACCCGGCAGACAATGTTAAACTGGCAGATGTTATTAAACCGGCAGACGTTGTTAAACCGGCAGACAATGTTAAACCGGCAGACAATGTTAAACCGGCAGACGTTGAGAAGTCCACAGACAATGTTAAACCGGCAGACGTTAAGAAGCCCAGGAAAGGAAGTCAAAATAGTTTAAGTCTTAGTCCGAGATGGACTCTACATGTAACCCGCCCCTTCAACTTATATAAGGAGGGGCAGGGCTCCCCAAAGAGGGACGAGCAAGAAATAATCTCTAGGGCTAGACACAACTAGAGGAGAGCCGGTTTACGGCGACTCCCTCGTGATGATAATGAGATCTAGCCTCAAACAGCATATAGGGTTGTTACCAGATGATGTTTCCCGGGGCCCGAAGCTGTCTAAACCCTTGTCTTGTGTTGCGTCTCTCGATTCCGTTCAACCCCTCTCAAGCTACCACATAGATGCGTTGGCCTCGTGACTAAGTCCTCACACTAAGGACATCTGACGTGTTAATTCCATGACAGTTGGCGCCTACCGTGGGGCCTGCGCACGGTGGTGATGAGTTATTGGAGGGATCTCTTCAGGGATTGAGAAGCTCGTGTTTGAACATATGAAGGTTTGAGGTTAAGAAAATTAAGATCGTGTCGGGTGCCCCACCGCTGCTGCAAGTCGAAGGTGTGTTTGAGATCAGAATAGTGCACGGATCATGTCGCAGGGACACAGTCAAATTACAAGTCGCCGAAGACCGTGGTTTCCGAGTAGTGATTAACTTTGGATCTGACATATACCAATTGGAGAGAAGAAATTAACTAAACGAATCGATCCAGCAAGACGTACCAGAATTTGTGTGTCGCCGAGTGTACCATGAGTTCCATAGCACGCTGCCTCTTCTTCCTATCAAAAACAGCGGCGTTTCAACCTCAAAGACTAATCCCACGTGAAGCCTCAAGACATCAAGTGGAGTACTACTTTGACTCGAATACGGATCAGGTGCAAAGGAGAAGAAGGAAAAGACACGGAAGTTGCTAGCTAGCAAGTACGTGGCATGGTTCTCACATGAGCATTTAAAAAAAGAAAGAGGAAGAAAAGATAGGGAGGACCACGACCCGGACAGGCGTGGGTGATCCACGACCACCACGACTGGGTCAAAAAACGCCTGGGCCGACCCGGCCGCTCCCGTCTTGTGGCTCGTCACGAACCGCCATCAGCAAAGCGCCTCAACTCCGTGCGGCCACGACCCCTGCCGTACCGGCGCGTCTCCAACCCGCCGTTGATCCAACCGCAGCCTCGATCTACCTTGACCGAATCACCGTTTTCCTCCAAACTGCCCAAACCGCCGCGACCTCCCGCCGCCGTGACTTGCCATGGCCCACGCCCACGCTTCAAGCCGGCCTCCGCCACCGTTCCGACCCCAAGCCGGCGACCGGCGAACCACCATCCACGGAGCGGCCCCGCCAAATTGCCGCCGGGTCACCGCCGAGCGGCCCCGCCAAATCGCCGACGGGTCACCCTCGCAGTGCCCTGCGCCGCCGCGTCGGCCGGCTTTGAGTCATCACTCGCCGACCGTGCCTTCCGTCGGCCACGCCAGTCTTCCACATACTGCTGCACCGGTTGGAGCCGCCCCAGCCTCCCTTTGAGTCGCCGCCGTGCGCCTCTCCCCTGCTGCGAGAGCCGCCCCGTTGTTGTGAGTCGCCGGCGCCATCTCGTTTTTACCCTTGAACCGGAAATTCTTAAATCGGAGACAGCAGCAGCAGCCCCCGATGAGACTTCGAACGGGTCGGAGCCGGCACCCACAAGAGAATCAAACATGGGAGAGTAGTATTGCAGAGACTCGGTGAAGCGGTCCAGGAAAGAGCCGAAGTTGTGGTTTGCCTCCTGCTCTACCATGGTGATGATCCTCGGCCGCACAGCGTGCATGGTGCCTAGGACCTTCTCAAGGGCGCCCGAGCTGCGAGCAGCCGATGCATCTCAAGTCGGAATTGATGGCAATTACCTCGGGTTCTTGGTTTGGGTCTACCTCGCCCTCCGGCTGCTGCATGGACGGCTCCAAGTCGGCGAGTGTAGTGGCGACGAGGCCACGGTACTGAAAATCCACGTGGACAGTGTGCACAAACGGGCAAGCTTCAAGCCCACTGCTGCAAAGTGTTCTCGTCCGATCATTGGGGCCAATGCCGTGAGGCAGAAGATGGAGGACCGCCAGACGGAGGGCGAGGGCTTGAGAAGGGCCGCCACTGCATCCCCTGCTTGATGCCCAAGTCGATGACGTGGACACGCCGGCAGCCGGCAAATGCCTCCAGCATGGCTTGGTTCGCGGTCAAGTGTGCGAACTTGAGGTAGGGGCCTAACTCGCAGAACTGAACGTTGAGCCCGGACCTGCACACCTGTAGCGCCCTGTCAAGCGCGCCTGTACACCTGAAGCGCCGAGCCCGGACCTGTGCATCGCTGCTCCGTTTCACTGGTGACCCACCCGTGCAGCGCTCCTCCCAAGCCGCTCTTGAGCCATCGGCCGCACGCACTCAACTTCACAGCTGCGAGCCCCGACCGAGTCGCCGTCTCTGGGTCGCCATCACCAAACCCGCTGCTGGTTCAGCGCATCTCACCGGCTCCAACTACTGCGTGCCCCGTCCGTGCAACTCGCGCTAAAACGCCGTCGTCGCCTCTGAGCAACTCAACCCTGACTCACCGCTGGTTCGGGTCAAACCGGCCGTCTCTGCCGTGCCGTCGCAAGCCGCCGTTCTCGCGGCCTTGCCCTTGTTACGAGTCGCTGGCATGACTCCTCATCCTCCGCCCAATTCACCTACGCCGTTGCCGTCCCTCGCGTCAACGGAAACCTTCTGCTGCTTCCGCGTCACAGTGCCGCCTGGGCGATCAGTCGTTGCCACGAGGCCGCCCTGGTTGAGTCGTCTTGTCGCTGACCCGTCCGCGCCTCAAGCCGGCGTCCAAGCCGCCCTGTTGCCGCCGTTGCGGCCACGGATGTAGCCTGGGCTGCCCGCGCCAGTCCGGCCGGCCTCCGCCGTCGCCTCACCGAGCGCCCGTGACCACACCTCGCAACCACCTCCGCCGTGGCTCTGCCTCGCGTCAAAACCGCCCCGAGTCACCTCCGATTGGATTTGGATTTCCACGCCAAATCGCCGACCAGCTCCGCCGCCCGCTTCCGAGCACCCCCGCGGCCGGCTGCGTCGCCCGCGCGTGTGCTGCTCCACCGTGCTTCGCGCGCCCGCGGGCCTCTCGCTCCGCCCCTATGGCACCCCCGCGGCCGGCCGCTTCCGCCACGCGAGTCTTTGCAGCTGCACCGGATGTGGCGATTGCAAACAACAGTGGAGATTCCGTAGTACTCCCTCCGTTTCTTTTTAGTCTGCATATAAGGTTTGGTCAAAGTCAAGCTTTCCATAGTTTGACTAACTTTATATTAAAAAATATCAACATTCACAACATGAAATCAACATTTTCAGATGCACCATGAAACGTATTTTCATATTATATAGTTTAAGTATTGTAGATGTTCATATTTTTTAATATAAATTTGGTCAAACTTTGTATAGTTTGACTTTGACCAAAACTTATACGCGGAGTAAAAAGGAACGGAGGGAGTACGAAGCTCACGCCGACGAGTGGTTGTTGGGGATAGTTAACGGAGTAGAGAAGGAAAAAAGAGGAAAAAGATCAAGCGAGAATGTGTGGACAGTTTTCACATCCACAGGAAAGAGATAAGGATAGGATGGGTGACAGCGATGGGCTGCCCCCACAAGGACACACACAACCTAACGCAAGCGAAGGACGATCCAAAAAATTAGTCAGGCAAAAACAGTCAGGGCCGCATCAGACATTTGATATGTTTTTATCCCCAGTGTCCACATTCATCCGACAACATTCATCTGATGAAAAAACCAGGTGCTATCTTTTCTATGTATTTTATCAGTACATATTAAATTGTTTAAAGAACAATTACTTTGATTTGTATGTTTTTATATACAGGATTATATTCACTACAAATGTGGTTTATACCACGGACATGGAGCACGGATTGATAATATTTCGCCTGGGGATAACCCGGGACTTATCAAATGATGAATGGACGCACACAAGCTGTTGCCCTTGCGGTCCGGTTCACATCAGCTTGCTGGGATCGTGTCTGCTCGTTGTCAATGGACGTGCGCAAATCGCCGCCCCCGAGGCCTGGTCTCCATCAACAACCGGGCCGTACCTGTCTGGATGAGCTGTTAACTATCATTGCTTGGGTAGCCCGATTTTCTTCCAACAAATTGGGGGCAAATTATTATGTGTTATCACCCGTAAATCGCCTTTGGGTGGATCAATGGGCATGAGCACAAGTCGCCACCGCTACGGTTTGGTTAACTTCAAATATCCAGTTGGAAGGAACCATTGGCCGAGTTGCTGACACGGCTCATACGGGATCATATAACCCGCCGCAGTCACCTCAACCTTATATGGATCCACATCGTGCTATCAACACCAATGATATACAACTTATGCTGATTTATATCAGGGTCAATATGGAGAATCTCAAGCCAACTCCTTGAGTCACCTTTGAAATCGGGGGCTACGATGACATGACTCAGCGAATCTTGCCAGTTTCAACATTTCAAGTACCCCAGGATGTTGAAGAGAAAGATAACTCGGTCCCGGAGGCTATTGTTATATTTATGAAAGTTTAAATGCCGTCAGAAAATTTCCGGCTTAGAAAGGATATGACAGTTACAAAATCCCGGCTTAAGGAAGAAGTTCCGGGTCATCAGAAAGGATTCCGGTTTAAAATCTGGCTCAAGGGCAGTCAGTCTCACTGAAGCTCTCAAATATCCGGTTTACAATCCGGTTCAAGGGAAAGATGTCTCCCACAAAGCTTTGAAGCTCTCAAAATCCGGTTTAACATCCGGTTCAAGAAGAAATATCTCTCGCAAAGTTCGAGTTTTCAGAAAAGTCACAAGGGGCCAAAGAGAGTTTGTTGCGCAACACAACTCAAACATAGGCACCCGGCGAGCACAGCTCAAAAATATATCATTTGAGGGCTTCCTGTTCAGACATAGGTATATTCACCAAAGAGAACATGGCGTTACTATCCTCTTGATACGGCTATCATGCCAATATTATCTTATGGGGCCAAAGAGAGTCTGCTGCACAGCACAACTCAAACATGGGTATCCCTTGAGCACAACTCACAGTATCACTTGGGGGCTATGTTCAAACCATAGTCACACCTCTTGATAGGCATAAGCAGTGGCGGTGCCAGGGGTGTTTTGTGTAGTCAATTGACTACACAGGATTAAGGCCAAATCAGTAGAAAACGTCCGAAAAAATGATATAGAATTAATCTAAATACAACTACTTGACATCACAATTTTAAATTGACATCTGGCATGTCGATTGTACTAGAGTAGGGTACCCTAGTACCCCGAACCGTCTGCAGGCAGTTCTTGCGCCTCGGCGGGCCGCGCCTGATGACCGCCAAAGTCCTCGGCGGCTCCTTTGGAGCCATTCAAGAACAAAGTAGTCAAGACCCGGCAAGAGGAGCTTGCCGGAAGGCCACTCAGTAGCGAAGGAACAAGGCCCGGCAAGAGGAGCTTGCCGGGAAGGCTTGGCGGCGCCGAACCCCCAAGCGCGACGAGGTTCCTGCCCGGCAAGGCACTTGCCGGGCGGCGACTCTCTTCATCTCCGCTCCACTCACCCGCCAGCGTGTCACCAGGGCTCTCCCAGGGCGCGTGTCGACGGGCTGTGCAGCCAGCGGGGAGTAGCGACAAGCGGCACAAGCCACCATCGTGGCAAGCGGAGGCGCCTTGACGGTCCCTGTTATCTTGTTCGGGCGGTCGAGGCGGGCATTGATGACTCTTGTCCCTTGCCGTCGAGTTAGGTATAGATTATCAGTACCTTTGTACAAGCGGTGTACCAACCTATGTTTTACTATCTTACCCTCGTCTACTTGCCACATGTGGTAACCCCTTGTGCCTATAAAAGGAGGCCCAAGTGCAGCGTGAAAGGGTTCGGGCTAGGTTCGGTCCAGCTCCGCTTAGTTCATCACATTCATACGAAACCACACTCGGGCTAGGTCTTGTAGCTCCCATTGCTCCCTAGCAAGAACACAAGATAATCCACAAAGCAGCGGTAGGAGTATTATCTCCCGGAGAGCTCGAAGCTGGGTAAATCGCTTCGTGTGCATCGCCTCGATCCGCTCTTTGTGCAATCTCCGCTCCCCTCGAACCACAAGGACCCAGTCCCGTAGGTGCTCGTGAGGCACGATCGATTCTCCCCGACATCTTTGGCGCGCCCGGTAGGGGCGTCGAGGCTGTGTGAACCCGATTCGGCGGTCGCACGAGCAACTTCATCGACATCTTAAATCGACATGGCGCGAAGAAGAAACCTTCGGCAGCAGCTGAGCCGTCGCGTCAAACCCACCACCACCGGGCCGTCGGTGGTGGAAGCAACGCTGCGGAGGACCAGCGTCGTCGAGAGAGCCCACGATGCCGCCAGGTCCAAGGACAAGGCGGCGCGGCGTCGGCGTCGAATCGCACGCGTCCATCGCGGAGGCGCGGGGCGAGCAGCGTCATGATACTCGCGGCGCCATCGCTCATTGGATCAAGGCCAAGCTGGAGGATCCCGAGGCCCTCGAGACCGCATGCACCTCGGCATGCCGCATGCGAGTGGAGTACGGTCACTTAAGGGGATCTGCTCCTCCTAACTTGGTTAGGAGTCCGAGCACATCTGGTTCTTCCTCCGTGCGCCGTTGCCGCCAACCACACCAGCGGAAGCCTTGGCAAGAGCTCGATTACTACTAGATTACCCTCCAACGGCCGATAAGGTCGGCGAATGGAGGGCCACAATTCAGAGTCTCGCCGGCCGCCAGCGGTGGCGTCCGCGACAACCGAGTGCCTGCGCAGCAGCGGCAAGGCGACAAAGCGCGAGCTGATGGCGGCGAGACTTGAGGGGTGCAGCCACGTGCACTCCCCTTCCGAAGGCCAAGATCGCCGACTCGCCGGATCCACCTCGGCAGCGACTCCACAGCGTCGTCGGATCCATGAGCTCGTCGCGACCAACGCCAAGTTCTTGAGCGGCAAGAGAAGACGCTTCGAACCCGTATCGGCGCCAAGAAAGCGCGCCGTCAATCGACCAGCGCGGCCCACTGTCGACATGCATGCGCCCGAAGAACGAGCGACTTGTCGTCTGTGATAGGTTGCCCTGCGTTCACTCGTGGTATGGCAAGTCCGATGGCCCGACAAGAAAACTTCAAACCAGATGTGCGGAGAAGTATGGCGGCAGGACACACCCATCGGAGTTCCTCGGCATTTACACCATCGCGGTGCAAGCTGCGGGGGCGAGGCGACAAGATCCTCGCCAACTACTTTCCCTTGGTGCTCAAGCCAAGCGTCGATCTTGGCTCATGCACTTGCCGGATGGCTCTATTTCTTCTTAGGCAGATTTGTGCCACCGGTTTGTTAGGCGCCTTCACAGCGGACACAAGCCTCATGGCGGAGAGTGATCTCCACCTGCTTGCCCGAAGGAGGGGGAGTCTCTGCGCAAATTCATCCAGAGATTCATCAGTGCACTACAACATCCGGACGTCCACCTGCTGCGATGATCGGTGCATTCCATCGTAATGTCTGAAATCGCAGGATGAGGGAGAAATGGCGATGTGCAAAGTGAAAGACGTCGTGAGCTCTACGCCCTGGCGACAAGTGTGCCTTACTGAAGAAGGAAGAAGACTCCGGGAGAGAATGTGGGGCGGAGTCGGCGGTGAGGGATCGCCCGGCAAGGAATAGCCGGCGGCGGAACAACAGGAGGAAGAAAAACCAAGAAGTACTAGTTGTCGAGCAGTCCGGCAAGGATGGTGCCGCCAACAAAGCCAAGGCCGGTGGCTCCGGCAAGGAGGTTGCCGTTGACGCCGACCGCCAAGCTGTGGCGGCCGCCGACAACTGACAGCTCAACAAGCGATCTTGTAAAATCCACCGCACCAAAGGCCACGATCTCGAGCTGCAAGAAAGTCGAGCAGCTTGTTGAGCTCTGAAGCTGAGTACGGCGGCGAGACAAGGAGAAGGCCCAAGAAAGTGCAGGTGCGGCAAGTAAGAAGAGACCCGGTCGGGAGGCGCCACAAAAAGCCAAGCAGCGGCAAGGAGACGAACCTCCCGTGGCGCGACAAGGAAGAAGATGAAGATGAAGATGATGAGGACGATGAAGGCGATGAAACTGATGAGCAGGAGTTTCAAAAGGCAGCAGAGGTCCTTTGCGTCGGCAGGCGTCTCGCATACCTCGCCCGCCAACTCAAGCAATGGATCGTGAGGTCAATGCAGCAGAACCATCCATAGAGTCACGCAAACCTCTTAAATGGTCCAGCACGCCCATCATCTTTGACATTGAGGATCACCCTGATCGCATCACTGCGGTCGGGTGTTTGCCGATGTTGGTCTCACCAACCATCCGCAACCTCAAGGTCACAAAGATGTTGGTTGACGGCGGGGCCGGCCTGAATTTGATCTCCTCTGCAGTGCTCCAGAAACTTCAAATCCCTGACAGCGAGCTCGAAGAAACTGGTACTTTCCAAGGAATCAACCCAGGAAGGAGCAAGCCCAAAGGGAAGATCACGTTGCCGGTAACATTCGGCAGTGAGCTCAACTTCAGAACTGAGAGGGTCACGTTCGACGTCGCCGATTTCCCATTGCCCTACAATGGCATACTTGGCCGTCCAGCACTCGCCAAGTTCATGGCCGCCTCTCATTATGCTTACAACCTACTCAAGATGCCCGGCCCGATAAGCGTCATTTCCGTCCATGGCGACAAGAGAGATGCACTTATCTGCACCGACAAGATTTACCGGGATGCAGCAGCAGCGACAAGTAGCAAACCACTTACCGCTGAAGCTCCCGGGGGGAAGAAGACCACCAGGTCCGACAAGAGCTCTGTTGCCCACTCCGGCAAGCGCACCTCTTGGTGTTGCGCTACCGTCGAGGACGCACCATCGAGCTCCACCGGCAAGTGCAACAAGGCGATGGCAGCTCCGCCAAAGACCAAGAAGGTGCCCGCCAAGGAGGGCGGTCTGGTGGTACCTTCACCATCGATGCCACGCTTGATCCTAAATAGGAAGGCGAGCTCGTTGCTTTCTGCGGGCGAATGTCGATGTGTTTGCATGGCAACCATCGACATCCCGGTGTTCCCGAAAGTAATTGAGCACCACCTAGCTGTCTGTCCTCACGTGCGGCCCGTCAAGCAAAAAGTTAGGAAGCAGCGGTGGGCGCCAAGAGTTCATAGCGAAGAAATCAAGAAATTAGAAGCGGCGGGGCTTGTCGGAGAGTCCTCCACCCCACGTGGTTGGCCAATCCGGTAGTTGTGCGCCAAGGCTAATGGGAAATGGAGGCTTTGTATTGACTTCACCGATGTTAATAAAGCTTGTCCTAAAGACCCGTTTCCCTTGCCGTATCGACCAGATTGTTGACTCCACGGTGGATGTGATCTACTTTCGTTTCTTGATGCATATTCAGGATATCATCAGATCTTCATGGCGAAGAGGATGAAGAAAACCGCATTCATCACACCATGTGGCGCGTCTTTGCTTTATCACGGATGCCTTTCGGTTTGAAGAATGCTGGTTCAACCTTTGCAAGAGTAGTCCATGAGGCCTTTGGACCACGGATACCCGAAATATAGAAGCTTACATGGATGACATAGTGGTCAAGAGCAAAGACGAGCAACTCGGTTCAGGATTTGGATGAGACATTGCAAATCTGCGCAAGATCAACCTCAAGCTCAACCCCGAGAAGTGCGTGTTTGGAGTCCCTTCCGCAAGCTTCTCGGGTTCTTTGTGTCTCAGCGGGAGTTGAAGCCAATCCCGACAAGATCAAGGCCATTGAGCAAATCGAAGCACCAAAGCGCGTCAAGGATGTCGGAGACTTGCGGTTGCGTGGCTGCTCTCGGCGAGTTCATCTCTAAGTCTGCTGAGCGCGCTTTGCCGTTTTCAAGATTTTGAAAAAGGCAGGTCCAATGAAATGGACTCCCGAAGCGGAGGCTGCGCTGCAGGACTTGAAGAGGTACCTGTCCTCCGCTCCAATACTTGTCGCACCTAAGCCACAAGAGAAGTTGCTGCTGTATATAGCGGCAACCAATCAAGTGGTTAGTGCTGCGTTAGTAGCGGAGAGGGAGGCAGATGATGAGCCGGCAACCGAGGCAGGCGCATCCAGCGACAAGCAAGGGGCCTCGCCGTCAAGCTCTGGTCCCGACAAGGACGGATCAGCGCAGGGTCGCGACAAGATACAGAAGAAGATGGTACAGCGCCCAGTATACTTTGTCAGTTCCCTTCTGCAGGGGGCTAGATCAAGGTACTCTGGTGTGCAGAAGCTGCTTTTCGGCCTCCTCATGGCCTCGAGAAAGCTGCGCCATTACTTCCAAGCACATGAGATAACAGTTGTCACTCACTTTCCGCTGAAGAGGATTTTGCAAAATCCAGAAGCAACAGGCAGGATTGTTGAGTGGTATTTGGGCTGTCAAGCTTTGGTCTCAAGTTAAAGCACTTCAACTATCCAGGAGCGGGCGTTGGCAGAATTCATAGCAGAGTGGGCGTAGCGCAAGATGAGGAAATTCGAGACAAGCATCCCGTCAAGGAGGCAAATAAAGAGTGGCTGATGTACTTGATGGTGCCTTCTCGCTGCAAAGGCGCCCGGTGCGGCGTCTTGCTTATCGCACCCACCGGGAGCACCTCAAGTACATAGTCCAGATGCACTTTCCCAAGGAACAAGCAACAAATAATACTGCAGAGTATGAAGGCTTGCTTGCCGGTCTCAGGATTGCGGTGGACCTTGGGATCAAGAAGCTCATTGTCAGGGGGGACTCGCAACTTGTCGTCCGCCAAGTAAATAAAGATTATCAAAGTCCGTTGATGGAAGCGTACGTCGATGAAGTGAGGAAGCTGGAAGAGCACTTTGAAGGCCTACAAATGGAGCACGTTCCAAGAGCACAGAATGATGTAGCTGATGGCCTCTCCAAATGTGCCGCACTTAAGTTACCTGTGGAACCAGGGATTTTTGTGCTCAAGCTAACTCAGCCAACCGTAACACCATCAACAGGACAGAGCAAGAAGAGAAAATTGGTTTCTGGCGACTACTTTTCGGCAGAGCTCTCTGAAGCCGCCGCCAAGAAGGTCCCCAAAACCAACGCAAATATCACTGAGGAGCAGTCTGCTCCGACAAACCATGCAGTTTGTATCGTTGAAGCAAACGCTCCCGACAAGTTTAGCTCCGGCAAGCTTGCCGGGGATCATCGAGCTCCGGCGGACCCGCAGGTCCTTGCCGTAGAAGCTGATGTTCCCGCAGTGATAGGTGAGCCTTTAGTCCTTGTTGTCGAGCCACAGGCTCCAACATGGGCACAACAAATCGTCCATTTCCTTCAGACAGGAGAACTTCCCGAAGAGCAAGAAGAAGCGGAAAAAGTAGCCCGGCGGTCAAGTATGTACCAGTTTGTTGACAACATCCTATCTGAAGAAGGCTCAGCGGTGTGAAATTGAAGTGTATTTGCGGGAAGATGGATGAAGCTGTTGGCGAGAGATACATGGAGGCATATGTGGTCACCACATTGGCGCAAAACACTTGCCGCAAAGCTTTCCGGCAAGGTTTCTTCGGCGAAGCCCTCCGGGATGCAACTGCACAAGTAACCAAGTGTGAAGCGTGCGAGTTCCATTCCAAGCAGATACACCAACCAGATCAAGCTCTCGAGACGATCCCTTTATCCTGGCCCTTTTCGATGCAGGGGCTCGACATCCTCGGCCCCTTCCCGAGCTGTCGGGGCTTTGAATACTTATGCGTTGCAATCGACAAGTTCACAAAGTGGCGGAAGTGGAACCAGATGAGAAAGGTGACAGCACGATCGGCCGTCAAGTTCTTGAGTCAATTGTTTGCCGTTTTGGGATTCCTAACGGATCATCACCGACAACGGCACACAGTTCACGAGCCGCACCTTCATGCGATCGCCCAAGATCTTGGTGCCAAGATCTGCTTTGCTTCATTGCTCATCCGAGAAGCAGCGGTCAAGCGAGAGAGCAAACGCTGAAGTGCTGCGAGGACTCAAGACCAGAACTTTCGACGGGCTGCGCAAGTCTTGAAGGAACTGGATCGAGGCTGCCGGTGGTTCTTTGGTCGATCGGGGACGACGCCAAATCGAGCCAGCGGCGGACACCCTTTGCTCTAGTCTACGGAGC
Organism: Aegilops longissima; assembly: GCA_021605205.1. Lineage (NCBI taxonomy): Eukaryota > Viridiplantae > Streptophyta > Magnoliopsida > Poales > Poaceae > Aegilops > Aegilops longissima. The sequence goes on along the minus strand of CM038677.1, from coordinate 584,900,519 downwards.
AGAGGCAGTTCTCCCACGGAACTTCGTATATGGGTCACCTCGAGTGCTCGCTTATGATGAGCTTGAGCAAGAGCAGCTGCGACAAGATGGCGCTGCTCCTCGAGGAAGATCGTCTTCGAGCTCTTTGTCTGAGCTGCTCGTTACCCGCAAGCTTTGCGGCGCTACCATAGCCACAAAGTTAATGCCGAAGCTTGAGGAAGGCGACCTTGTTCTTGGTGCGTTCAATCCGCCAAGAATTCCAACAAGTTGGCCTTGAAGTGGGAAGGCCCTTATCGGGTGAAACGCGAGTCACTAGGCTGGCGCTGTCATGCCTTTGAGACCAAGATGGCCTTCCGGTGAGCAACTCTGGAACATAGAGCATCTTCGCAAGTTTTACCCATGAGGCGCGGTTGCGGAACCCGTTCCGCAACCACCTTTTGTACAAGTCTTGCCGCTGTTGCATGTAATCCTTTGTACAAAGCGAGCGCGAACCCCATGCATCGATAAAGCCTATGGTTGCGCACATTTTGTCAATACATGCTTTCATAATCATATATGCATGTGTTTACTAACATCTTGTGCAGCACCAGCGACGATGGCGATAATGAGCCATTAGGCTCCATAACCTTATTTTCTCTTCTTTCTTCTCAAACAAGAAGAAGGTTCATCCACCCACAAGTTAGCGGGGAGGAGGAGATAATGGTGTGGGCCGACAAGCGTCGCTCGAGGCTGTCGCCTTGCCGAAAAATGGACAACGAGAAAAGCTAAGTTGCTAAGTTTAAGCGACCAGTTTTAAATTTTAAGTTATCTTCCTCGAGCGATAGTACTTTGTATGGAAAACCTGCGCGGAGGAACCAAATCGTGATGGTCGCCCTTACTTTGTTTCGAGTCCGCTCAACAACTTAAGTGAGCTGCGGCTAGTCCGCGACGAGGTTGCTTGTCGGTGGCGACCCGCTTAGCAGGTGCTGCTGAAGTTCACTTTTCGGCGCCATGGCAAGGGTGCCTCGCACCGCAAGTTTCCACAGGAAGCGTGGGGCGGTAACATACAAGGAAGAAATCAAGTAAAGGAAATAATAGTGCATTCGATTGCCTAAGATAGTGTATATTACATAATAACTTGTCGCAGATCTAATAGACTTTTCTCCTAAACATGATCTACAACGACAAGAGAAAGATAGACTTGGCGGCCTAGTCCACGCGGTCGCCCTCGAGCCTCTTAACTCCGCTCACCCTGTCCACAATGGGTGCGACGAGGGCCTTGAGCGCTTCAACATCGGTGGACGGAGGCAGGGACTTGAGGGCTTTGGAGAAGTCGACGCCTGGGTTGCGGAAGGCCACCTTCATCAACACCTTCTGGAGAGCCTCGGCGCATACTTGGCGTGATTCCTCCGCCAGTTGTTTCGGAACCTCTTCCCGGAGCCGTTGAATACCTGCCAACACGCCTTTGAAGAACAAGCTGAGCTTGACGCTGGGTTGGAGTTTCTCGTCGGTGGAGTATCCAAGATCCGTCATCCCCAACTCCATCAGCTCATTATGGATAACGGCGGCGGTGTCCACAAGACCTTCTGTCCAAAGTATTATGCTGTCCGAAGATTATTCAGGCGTCACAGATTCGGCAAGAACTCCTCGGTGGCCTTGATCTTTTCCAAAGAGGCCCGTTTCCCGCTCCTTGGCGCCGTTCAACGCCTCCGTCAAGGTGGTCAATTTCAGCTCGAGATCCGCCTTGGCGTCCTTGGCGGCATCGATCTCCCGATCTTTTCAGCAAAACGACCTGCAGCTCGCCGAGGTGTGGCGTCCTTCTTCGCTCGCGCTTCAACCCGGCGACCTCCTCGGCACTCTTCGGAGGGTGGACTCCAGCTGAGCCACCCTCGTCTCCAATTCCCTCTTGGCGGCCTCGGCAGCAGCGGTAGCATCTTTGCCTCTTGGGTGGCCGCCAATCGTTTGCTGCAAGCCTGAGATCTTCCTCAAAGCTGTCGAGGTTGATCTTCGCTGCGCCACTCACCTTCTCGGCGGAGAGCTTCTCACCGGCAAGCCTCTGCTGCTCCTCAACCTCGCCCTTCTCCAAGATGAAGGCCGTGCGCTCCTCGACAAGCTGCTCCCGAGCCTCTGCTATGTCCCGGAGAGTCTCTTTGTTGGCGCGTCGGAGCTCTTCCGACGCTTCTCCAAGTCAGCTCCGCCCTCGCGACAAGCGCCTCCACAGACTCCAGTTTGGCTTGTCGAGCGCGTAGAGCGACAACAACCTCCTTAGCAGCTGCTCTTCCTCGGGCTCACCATGCTGCTGCTCGGGCATCAACCAGCGACGACCAGGCGGAGGCAAGCAGTTCCGCATCGAAGGTCTCCCCTTGGCGGTGCCCTAGAGCTTGATGCCCATGGGAGCTTAATGAAGACACTCTCGCGGCTTTCGGTAGCGCGGGCTGGGGCTCCTCGGATGCAGTGCGGCATCGGTGGCGGGGATCGGCGGTCGGCGCAGCGCTTGGCGCTCCTGCGGCCTCCGGACGTCGGTCGATCGCCAGAGTTCCTCCCGACCTCTGCGCCCGCCCTCGGCAACCTCCTCGCCCGGCGGGCTGTCGGCGCCGACCTCCTCCTCCTCCATGTTGGCGGCGTCGACCTTTGTCGCCATAGCGTCTTCCTCGCCCGGAGGCTCGGTTTCCATCGGATCCCGACAGATGGATCTGATGGTCAAGAAGAAAGCACAAATCAAGCAGATATTGAAAGAAAAAACGGAAGAAAAGAACCCAAGGGAAACTATCAAACAAGAAGATTACGGCAATGGGGTCTGTGGCGCGATCTCCACCACGGAGGGTCGCCGCGCCAGCCCTTGTCGGAGAAGCCTCTTTGGGAGGCGCTCCCTTGGCGGAGAATTCTCCCTTGGTGGCGTGGTTGAAGCAAGCAGAATTTGGGAGTGACCTCGGGGCCTCTGATGAGGCTGAACCTCGGGGTAGCCTCCGGTGCTCCATGATGTGGCTGCTCTGCTCCCACGATCCGACAAACCAGATATCGATGCGGAAAAGCACCCAAGCGCGCCTAACCACAAGAAGCATACCGATACTTACGGCTGGGGGCTGTCTTTGGGCTGCTCTGTTGAAGGGTTGCCGGATCCGGCAAGGAGTCTCGGACGTGCCCCTGTTGCTCTGAGGAGTCCTCTGAGACGACAACCACCGGCGTCTTGGCCCTCTTGACGCTCTCTCGAACCAACGTCTGAAGAAGAAAGTTCAGAGGAACCAATCGAGATATAAGATAAAGCAATAAATTGGGAGATTACAAATAGCAGCGACAAGATCTTACTCTTCCTCTTCTTCCTCGGAGCTGAGGCGGAGAGATCAAACTCTGCTCGGTGCGCGACGGATTGGGGAAAGACTCCCTCGGCGCTTGGCGGAGTGCGGGGCCGCGGCTCCGGAAGGCCCTGCGCCCGTCGCCATGGCGGAATGAGGCGCCCCCGCGGCAACAGTACTTGCCGCGGTGGAGCGTGTTGGGCGGCGAGGCAGCTGATGGACCGTACGCTCCCCCGCCACTTCTCTGGTCTTCCGGAGACGTCTCCTTGGCGGGGCAGCGAGCTCCTCCTGCGGCAAGCTACTTGACGGTGGAGGAGAGGCGCCCCCGGCAGGCTCACTCGGGTCGTTGTCGGGCTCGGTCTGCTCCTCCCCACCGACGAACTCTTCTTGGTCGGCAAGGCTTGCCGCCTCGGCCCTCTCTGCCTCCTTGACAGTGAACCCAAACGCGCCGGTGGCAGCGGCCTCTGCAGCCTCCTCCAACCTTGTGGCGATGCGCGCCATCTCCTGAGCAGTGGTGTCGCGGGTGAGCCGCCTCTTCTCGTCGGCGCGGATCGGCACTTCAACCAAGTTGTCGAAGAACTGCTGCACTATGTCATCGGCGGGCTCTGCCAGTTGGAGCGATCCCATGGGAATCGCAGACAACGGCATTATCGCACGGATGCTATCAAGCGACGAGTTGCTGCACAAGGGCACAACTCCCTCGGCAACATGCACCATCCCGGGTTATCCGGTTCAGCTTGAACAGCTCCCGCAGCATGCCGTCAAGCTCCAAGGTAGTGAAATTCCAATTCAGACACAGGCGCAGCCTCATGATATCCGCCGCGTTCGAATTCCCAAGCAGGCCTCCCTTTCTCCTACAAAGGCGCAATGCGGCGGTGAAGGAAGTCCGCGCCAACTGCTCCCTACGGTAAGCCCCGCTTGCGGAGCGCAAAATCCTAGTCGTGGCAATCTTCAACTTGTCGTCCTCCGACGCCAAGTTGCTCGATCGTTACCGCGAACTATGGGGGTCGTCTTGCAGGCGAGTAAAGGCTGTGGTTCCTCCTCTAAGATCCAGCACCAGTCAGCCCTCCACTCCTCCCACTTGCTGCGCAACTCTCCGTCAAGATCGCTTCCTTCTTGCCGATCCTAGAGGTCCATGCAATTCCTCCGACAGCGGCTCTCCTCTCTCTCGTGGGGTGAAAGTAGTGGCGGAAGAGTGCGACGCTTGGGTGGACCCGGCGGTTCTCGCAGAGATCTTAGCAAACGCCATGGTAAGGATGGCGTTGGGGGTGAAGTCAAGGAGGCGGAGGCCATATGTGTTCATGACATCACGGAAGAATTCGGAAAAGGCGGGCGAGCCCGCACTGTAAGAAAATCGCAAAGAAGGGTACCCGATGGAGACCTTAGCAGATGTGGCGGCGGAGATGACCCTCGTCTTGCGCGGATGCGCCGGGTCACCGTCGACGAAGAGGTAGTACAGCTCTGCAGCTCCTTCTGTTGAGCGGGGATCGAAGGGCCCGCTCCTTCCGCAGCGCCATGAGCCGCTGCGCCTCGGAATTTCACGCCTTTTCCCTTATCGGCCTTCGAGCCATAGGGAGTCGTGGTGGAGGAAGCCGGCGGCGTTGGTGGCACCGGTGGCAATGGAGGGGCGGGCGTCGCTCTCTTTGGGCTCGAGAAGAAAGGGGAAGCGGCGGGGTTTCCGATGTGACAAGGCAAGGGCAAGTGGGCGTCCTGCCCGGTTCCCCGCTTATAAAGGGAGAGGGGCGGGCGTTCGATTTTTCCCATTAAAAAAGCCCCACGATCTCCCCACGGCGCCACGTCCGGTGCGTGCCGTTCGTGGGAGACGTGGTGAGCCCAAGGCAAATAACGGCGTAATCAAGACCACGCGTGCCCGTGCACTATTTTGGGCTGGCCCAACAAAGCTTGCGCGCAGTGTGGCCCGAGCCCGGGGCTCTGTCGGTGTACTAGAGTAGGGTACCTTAGTACCCGAACCTGTCAGCAGCAGTTCAGCGCCGCACGGCGGGCCGCCCCGATGACCGCCATAGTCCTCGGCGGCTCCTTTGGAGCCATTCAAGAACAAAGTAGTCAAGACCCCTAAGAGGAGCTTGCGGGAAGGCCACTCGGTAGCGAAGGAAACAAGGCCCGGCAAGAGGAGCTTGCCGGAAGGCTTGGGCGCCCGAACCCCCAAGCGCGACGAGGTTCCTGCCCGGCAAGGCACTTGCCGGGCGGGCGACTCTCTTCATCTCGCTCCACTCACCCGCCAACGTGTCACCACAGGGCTCTCCCAGGGCAGTGTCGACGGGCTGTGCAGCCAGCGGGGAGTAGCGACAAGCAGCCGACAAGCCACCATCGTGGCAAGCGGAGGCGCCTTGACGGTCCCTGTTATCTTGTTGAGGCGATCGAGGCGGGCATTGATGACTCTTGTCCCTTGCCGTCGAGTTAGGTATAGATTATCAGTACCTTTGTAAAGCGGTGTACCAACCTATGTTTACTATCTTACCCTCGTTTACTTGCCACATGTGGTAACCCCTTGTGCCTATAAAGGAGGCCCAAGTGCAACGTGAAAGGGTTCGGGCTAGGTTCGGTCCAGCTCGGCTTAGTTCATCACATTCATACTGAAACCACACTCGGGCTAGGTCTTGTAGCTCCCATTGCTCCCTAGCAAGAACACAAGATAATCCACAAAGCAGCAGTAGGAGTATTATCTCCCGGAGAGCTCGAGCTGGGTAAATCCGCTCGTGTGCATCGCCTCGATCCGCTCTTTGTGCAATCTCCGCCCCCCTCCGAACCACAAGGGACCCAGGTCCCGTAGGTGCTCGTGGGGCACGATCAGTTCTCCCCCGACAACAACTTTGAACTCCTGGCTTCGCCACTGGGCATAAGGGCCACCAAGGAAATCATTTCGGGGCTTGGTCGTGTCCGAACCATAGTCACACCTCTTGATAGGCATAAGGGCCACCAAGGAAATCATTTGGGGGCTTGGTCGTGTCCGAACCATAGCTACACCTCTTGATAGGCATAAGGGCCACCAAGGAAATCACTTGGGGGCTATGGGTTCGAACCATAGCTACACCTCTTGATAAGCATAAGGGCACCAGGGAAATCGCTTGGGGGCTTGGTCGTATTCGAACCATAGCTACACCTCTTGATCGGTGCAATGCCACAATTATGACCACTTGGGGGTTCTAGTCGTATCCGAACCATAACTTAAACCTCTTGATCATACACATACATCTTCATATATTGCATCGTATATTGCATCATATATTGCGTCATCATTACATCATCATATCATGTATCATATGTCCATGGATATACCGGTTTATATGGCAGGAATCGGTTTTCAAACCAGATTATTCAAATCCTTAATAGCCAACACGGCTGGATTTTTATTATGGTTATCAATAACCAATATTATGGTTGAGGTTTTCAAAGTCGCTTCAGAGCAATGGCTATTATTTTATCAATGGATATGATTTATTCTACAATGGAGGGAATAGTCCCGAGTCGCTGCAGGCTTACGACCCCGCACTTGGGGGCTGCATTATTCAAATTGAGATTACATCAAATGTGCAAGTCTCATGTCGCTGCAAGCATGCACCATGACACTTGGGGGCTAATGCAAAGTCATTGTTTGCTTATCTTATTGAAGACCTGACTCATCACATCGTAATGAGCCGGCCCTTGGGGGCTACCAATTGCTCCTGTCAACAATTTAAGGTACAAAGCTTTTTATTCATTATATTGAAGGGTCCACTTCTCAGTTGGTAAAACACAAGGCTCTTAACCGTGTGGACGTGGATTCAAGCCCCATGATGGGGTTACATCATATGATGTTATTTTTCATTGAAGTATATATCAAGTCCCAGCTCAATATTATCTTACTGAGCCGGCCCTTGGGGCTACACCGTTGATGTTCAAGGTTTACATAATTATATTTACAAAGTCCCTGCTCATTATTGCATAATGACCCGGCCCTTGGGGGCTACACTGGTTGAAGTTTTATGAGCATCGAGCATTACAAGTCCCAGTTTGTTTTGCAAGCATGACAACCCGACACTTGGGGGCTACATATGTGGAATATTCAATTCTGACTAGTGATTGAGATGAACAACCTGGTTTTCTTCAAGATTGCGGTATTTATATTGAATCAAGTCTTAAGCTGTTGCTATGCTACCTTCTTAAGACTTGAGGGCTACAAGTGATAGTCATATAAGAGGTATATTTTCAAGTTGGATGTTAACTACAAGTATGACCCGGTGCTATCAATATTTATAAACCGGCAAGTCCTACGTCCTTAAACCGGCTGAAGATCAGATGAGTATTTCAAGAACCAATATTGTTTTGAAGCATTGGGAGCTGAGTCAAAGGAGTTATTCTTCACAATATATTTTCTATGAGAAACCAATGTCAGCAAATTGATTATGAAGCTGGCCTATTAAACCGGATTTTCTAGAAGAAGGAAGTGACAAGGACTTAAGGATGATCAGAATCAGTTTAACATGGATAAATCCAAATTAAACTGGGGGCTAATGTCGGGGATATACCCCGCGGCATGACCCGGCCGGGGCTTGGTAAACCGGTGGGTGTTAAACCGGCAGACAGTTAAGACAGATGGCTAAGACAGACGGTAAACCGGCAAGTGTTAAACCGGCAAGTGTTAAACCGGTAAGTGTTAAACCGGTAGAGTTAAGACAGATGGTAGCACCGGCCAGGTGTTAAGTCAATCATAACCCGACAGACAATGTTAAACCGGCAGATGTTATTAAACCGGCAGACGTTGTTAAACCGGCAGACAATGTTAAACCGGCAGACGTTGAGAAGTCCACAGACAATGTTAAACCGGCAGACGTTAAGAAGCCCAGGAAAGGAAGTCAAAATAGTTTAAGTCTTAGTCCGAGATGGACTCTACATGTAACCCGCCCCTTCAACTTATATAAGGAGGGGGCAGGGCTCCCCAAAGAGGGACGAGCAAGAAATAATCTCTAGGACTAGACACAACTAGAGGAGAGCCGGTTTACGGCGACTCCCTCGTGATGATAATGAGATCTAGCCTCAAACAGCATGTAGGGTTGTTACCGGATGATGTTTCCCTAGGCCCGAAGCTGTCTAAACCCTTGTCTTGTGTTGCGTCTCTCGATTCCGTTCAACCCCTCTCAAGCTACCACATAGATGCGTTGGCCTCACGACTAAGTCCTCACACTAAGGACATCTGACATGTTAATTCCATGACACACACCTCTATAAAGAAGGAGTAGATGGTGTTATTAGACGTTGTGTGCCTGAGCATGAACAGGAATAGATTCTACGTAAGTGTCACTCTGAATCTTATGGAGGACACCACACTAGAGATAGAACTGCACACAAGGTACTACAATCTGGTTTTTATTGGCCTACTCTCTTCAAAGATGCTCGTAAGTTTGTCTTATCTTGTGATGAATGCCAAAGAGTAGGTAACATTAGTAGACATCAAGAATTGCCTATGAATTATTCTCTTGTTATTGAAATGTTTGATGTTTGGGGCTTTGATTATATGGGACCTTTTCCTGCCTCTAATGGTTATACACATATTTTAGTTGTTGTTGATTACGTTACTAAGTGGGTAGAAGCTATTCCAACTAGTAGTGTTGATCATAACACTTCTATTAAAATGCTTAAAGAAGTCATTTTTCCGAGGTTTGGAGTCCCTAGATATCTTATGACTGATGGTGGTTCACATTTTATTCATGGTGCTTTCCGTAAGATGCTTGCTAAGTATGATGTCAATCATAGAATCGCATCTCCTTATCATCCACAGTCTAGTGGTCAAGTAGAGTTGAGCAGTAGAGAGCTCAAATTAATTTTGCAAAAGACTGTGAATAGATCTTGAAAGAATTGGTCCAAAAAACTTGATGATGCATTATGGGCCTATAGAACTGCATACAAAAATCCTATGGGTATGTCTCCATATAAGATGGTTTATGGAAAAGCGTGTCATTTACCTCTTGAACTTGAACATAAGGCATATTGGGCTATTAAAGAGCTCAATTATGACTTCAAACTTGTTGGTGAGAAGAGGTTGTTCGATATTAGCTCACTTGATGAATGGAGAACCCAAGCATATGAGAATGCCAAGCTATTCAAAGAAAAAGTCAAACACTGGCATGATAAGAGGATACAAAAGCGTGAGTTTAACGTAGGAGATTATGTGTTATTATTCAACTCTCGTTTAAGATTTTTTGCAGGAAAACTTCTCTCAAAATGGGAAGGTCCCTACGTTATCGAGGAGGTCTATCATTCTGGTGCCATAAAAATCAACAACTTCGAAGGCACAAGTCCGAGGGTGGTAAACGGTCAAAGAATTAAACATTATATTTCAGGTAATCCTATCAATGTTGAAAATAATATTGTTGAAACCGTAACCGGAGGAATACATAAGGACACTTTCGAGCGTTCGGACTCGAAAGGAATAGGTATGTGGTACGGTAAGTAAACCGACTCCAAAACAACTCCAATGGAAATTTTTATTAGTTTCGGAATACTTAAGAATTTCCGGAAGAAAGAAGTAGTCCAAAAGGGACATGAGGCCCCACCAAGAGTGGAGGGCGCGCCCCCTCCTACTGGGCGCGCCCCTGTCTCGTGGGCACCTCGTGTGCCTCCCGGACTTCGTTTTCTTGCACAACGTATTTTGTGTAGCGACCCGACCTCAGATGGTCAAGTCTCTGTGTTTTAGTGTCATCCCTGGATCGGTAATGCTGACACACACAGTACTCGAAGGATTTATAACAGAGTAGCAATCACACACTTATTACATCGATGTCTCAAAAGAGAACTTATTACAATAATATGCCTTAAGGCCATCTAATGTGATAACAGCGGAAGACTTGGAAGATAAAGTGAGTCCATCAACTCCAACGGCATGGCTGAGCTGCACGGCAACGACCTATCGAACCTTACTCCTCGTCTGAAAAGTCTGCAACATAATACGTTGCAGCTCGAGAACGGGTCAGCACATGAATATGTTGGCAATATAACACAGTAGAGCAAGAACAAAGTAATGCTATCACTACATGCATATTTGGCTGGTGGAAAGCTCTATGGTTATAGTTTTGCGAAAAGCCAATTTTTTCCTACAACAAAGGAATAGACTTTTATTTAACTATCATGGTGGTTGAAACATCATTGAGAATGGTTGACAGCATTCTCAATCCCAATTAAAGTAGTTAACATCCCAACAATATTAATTTAAGAGTGATGAGATACATGTGAATACTCAAGTACTAGATACTCAAAACTTTCCATAACCGGGGACACTGCTAACCATGATTAGATTGTACACTCTGCAGAGGTTTGCACACTTTTCCCCACAAGACTCGATCGCCTGAGTTGATTTCTCGCACTACATGGTGTTTGAGAAACGGATGATCGAGACATAGTCTTTCAGAAACATTAACTCTCTACTCCGGGTAGACCATACCAAACCTACAAAACCCACCACCTGATGATCTACCTCTTCAAGAGCTTCACGTAACTTACTCAACTACGCTAGAGCCCATAATAGCTTGTGGCTGCACACAGAAGTTTCTAGCATGAATAATCTCAGCTCCCTTTGAGCCTGGGTGGCGGTCCATAAAAAACAGGCAATCCTGGAATATCCAGGTACCTCAATCCACCTAGATGTGTATTTAAGTTGCCACCTTAAGTAAACCATTAATTAACCAACTCACATCTGCATGGATACACTCAAACCCAAACCACGTCTACGAGCATAGCATAGCAGTATAAGCAAACGTAGAAGTAACTCCCAAGGGTTTGATAGTAACAGGGCAATAGGTTCTACCTCAACAACTACTTCCCAACCCACAAATTAATGATATCCTAATCATGCAATGTTTGAGGATTGGAACTATGCATAAAAACTGGGTATGAAAAGAGTATGATCAATGTGTTACTGTTGGAAATATGCCCTAGAGGCAATAATAAATTAGTTATTATTATATTTCCTTGTTCACGATAATCGTTTATTATCCATGCTATAATTGTATTGATAGGAAACTCAGATACATGTGTGGATACATAGACAACACCATGTCCCTAGTAAGCCTCTATTGACTAGCTCGTTGATCAACAGATGGTTACGGTTTCCTAACCATGGACATTGGATGTCATTGATAACGGGATCACATCATTAGTAGAATGATGTGATGGACCTGACAATACTAAGCCTAGCACAAAGATCGTAGTTAAGTATGCTAAAGCTTTTCTAATGTCAAGTATCTTTTCCTTAGACCATGAGATTGTGCAACTCCGGATACCGTAGGAATGTTTTGGGTGTACCAAGCGTCACAATGTAACTGGGTGACTATAAAGGTGCACTCTGGTATCTCCGAAAGTGTCTGTTGGGTTGTACGAATCGAGGCGGGATTTGTCACTCCGTAAACGGAGAGGTATCTCTGGGCCCACTCGGTAGGACATCATCATAATGTGCACAATGTGACCAAGGGGTTGATCACGGGATGATGTGTTACGGAACGAGTAAAGAGACTTGCGGAAGCGAGATTGAACAAGGTATCGGGATACCGACGATCGAATCTCGGGCAAGTACAATACCGCTAGACAAAGGGAATTGTATACGGGATCGATTGAGTCCTTGACATCGTGGTTCATCCGATGAGATCATCGTGGAACATGTAGGAGCCAACATGGGTATCCAGATCCGCTGTTGGTTATTGACGGAGAACGTCTCGGTCATGTCTACATGTCTCCCGAACCCGTAGGGTCTACACATAAGGTTCGATGACACTAGGGTTATAAAGGAAGTTTGTATGTGGTTAGCGAATGTTGTTGAGTCCGGATGAGATCCCGGACGTCACGAGGAGTTCGGAATGGTCCGAGGTAAAGATTTATATATGGAAAGTTGTTGTTGGGTTAGGAAAAAGTTCGGGTTTTTTGGTATTGTACCGGAAGCTTCGGAAGGTTCGGAGGATTCGGAGGGGTCCGGAGGTCCGAAATGTTCCACCATGTCCAATATAGTAGCATGGGCTGTGGGGGCGCCCTAGCCATAATGGGCCAAGGGCACCAGCCCCCAAGGCCCATGCGCATGGGAAGGGGGAAACCCTAAGGGAGGGCCTCCACTTGACTTGGGAGGCACTCCTCCCCTCTGGCCGCCCCAAGTCCCATCTAGGGCTGGCCGCACCCCTTGGGGTGGAAACCCTAAAGGGCGCAGCCCTCTTTCCCCTATATATACTTGAGGTTTTGGGCTGCCCAACACACATGAGTTCTCTCCCTCTTGGTGCAGCCCTGCCTCTCCTCCTCCTCCTCCTCTCCCTTGGTGCTTGGCGAAGCCCTGCGGGATTGCCACGCTCCTCCATCACCACCATGCCGTTGTGTTGCTGCTGGATGGAGTCTTCCTCAACCTCTCCCTCTCTCCTTGCTGGATCAAGGCGTGGGAGGCGTCCACCGGGCTGTCGTGTGTTGAGCGCGGAGGTGGCGTCCGTTCGGCACTAGGATCTCCGGTGATTTGGATCACGACGAGTACGACTCCTTCAACCCCGTTCTCATGAACGCTTCCGCTTAGTGATCTACAAGGGTATGTAGATGCACTCTCCTTCCCTCGTTGCTAGTTTCTCCATAGATAGATCTTGGTGACACATAGGAAAATTTTGAATTTCTGCTACGTTCCCCAACAGTTACTTGCCTTGTCGACGATCCGTGAATCCTAGAGACTCGTAGTAACACGCTTCGCACTCCGGAAATTCTATCGCAAGCAAACAATAACATACATAAGCAACAAGCAAATATGCACAGGTAAAACTCAACTAAAAGAGGTTGACCAGAAAGTTCAACTTGAGAACTCCGGTTTGCAAAAAGAATCAAACCAAACGAAGCAGCAAAACTCAAACAGCGAAAGAAATAAGATCCGCTTACTAATCTGAACTAGGGTCAAATTTTACAGAGGCAAAAACTTGTTTGAGTTGGTTATTCGGAAAGAGGGTTTCGAGAAGAAACTCTAGGTGCTTGAATCGCCTGATTCCGATAAACGAGTGAAAAGTTATACTAGATCTAACATCGGGTCAGAAATCACGATCAGAAAAATCGCGGAATAAATCCGATAAAAGAAAAGCGACGAACAGCTTAACGAACGAACGTTCATTATCTGAACCTAAACGAAAAACGCGTTCGTTAAAACGAAGAAACGAGTGAATGCTTGCTAAATAAATAAACCGGAGAAAAACCGATCTATTTAAAAAAAACGGAAACTAGGGTTTCGGAAAATAAACCGAACGGTTTAAAAAAAAGGCGGTCTCGGATCCGGCGGATACCTCCGGCAAGAGGTCTGGCGAGGCGGGGCTCGCGGGGCGGGGTGGCGTGGGGTGGCGGGGCTCGGCGGCGGGAGGCGGCGGCGGCGCGAGGCGCGGCGGCGACTCAGGCTCGGCGGCGGGCTCGGCTCGCTCGGCTCGGGTTCGGCGGTGGTGGTGGTGGTGGTGGTGGCGGTGGGGGCGGTATTTAAGAGGGGAGGGCTTGGCTTGGAGGAGGGGCCAAGGCGGGCGGCGGTGGAGTCCGGCACGGACTCCTCCGAGTCGGCAGCAGCGCCAGCAGTGAGGAAAGGCGGCGGCGGGGTTGGGCCGGCTGGCTCGGCTCGGCCCGGCCCGGTCGAGTAGCGGGAAGTTTTTTTAAATAGTTCACGACGAAAAATTCCTATAAAATAAAATAAAAAAATCTAAAAATGCCAAAACAAATTTTCACCGTCTAAATGAAATATTTAGAACGAGATGAACATTTTCTTGGCCCTAAAATGCAATTTTTAAAATGTGCAATTTTTCTAAAGCAAATAAAACTCAAATAGAATCAAATAAATGATTTTAATATTTTTCCTCCAATATTTCAATTATTTTGGAGAAGTCATATTATCTCCTCTCATTTTTTTTATTATGAAATATTTTTCGGAGAGAAAAATAATTAAAATAAAAAAAATCCTTGTTCTCAATATTTGATAGAAATCAAATATGAAAACCGGAAAATCCCCAACTCTCTCCGAGGATCCTTGAGTTACTTAGGATTTCGAGGATTGCGGAACGAAGATGCAATAAAATATGATATGCATGGATGACCTATGTATAACATTCCAAATTGAAAATTTGGGTTGTTACAAACCTACCCCCCTTAAGATGAATCTCGCCCTCGAGATTCTGGTTGGCTAGAAAATAGGTGCGGGTGGTCCTTGCGAATATCATCTTCTCGTTCCCAGGTGGCTTCCTCCTCGGTATGGTGGCTCCACAGAACTTTACAAAACTTGATAACCTTGTTGCGGGTGACTCGGCTGTCAAAATCAAGAATCTTTACTGGAATTTCCTCATAAGTCAAATTATTGTCCAACTGTATCGCCTCTAGGGGCACTGTATCTCTTAACGGTATATCGGCCATCTCATCATGACACTTCTTCAACTGTGATACGTGGAACACATCGTGAACTCCTGACAATCCTTCAGGTAATTCCAGCTTGTAGGCAACTTCTCTGTAACATCCCAAAATTCTAAATTTTGGAATGTTATATTAGATAAATAACTATGCTTGTTGTCTGATTGTTTGTTTGATTGATTGAGTGAAATTGAGTGGAATTTGAAACTTTTGAAAGTTGAATGAGAGGAATGAAATGACTTTCCCAAACTTTCCCTTTGCCCTTTTGGATCTCAATGAATTCAAGTTCATTCCAACACCAAACCCTAGAGTGAAGATGACATGACTTCTTCCATTTGGAATGAAAAGGGTTTTGGAAAATTTGAATTTCAACTGAAAATATTTCAAATTCAAAGCTTTATGCAACTCTATGATTTTCATGAGAGAAGATAAAATGACTTCTTCAATTATATGAAATATGAGTTGGAGGTTAAAAGAATCAAATTGAAAGTCATTTGAAAGTATCTTGAAAACCCTTTTCAAATTTGAGTTTCATTTGAATTTGGAAAAAATGAATTTTATAAAGTTTGGATTTTGCCTGGAAAATGTTCAAATGATAGGAATATTCCTGATCATTTTGATATATATATGTCCTATATAAAATATTTATATTTTATATATTTATTCTCTGTTTTATTTTCAAAAAATAAAATGGAAAAAGAAAAGCCCCACAGGCGCCCGGCCAGCAAACCGCCCAGCCAACACCAGGCGACCAGCCAGGCGTGACCAGCGCCAGTCGATCCAAGCCCACCAGTAGCGCCCGACCACGACCGAGCCCCACATGCGCGAAAACCCTCGGGTCGGCCGACCAGGCAAATCCCTGTTCCCCCCGGCGACAGGTGGACCCCACCTCCCTCTTCCCTCGCCCACGCCACCAGCCCAGCTGCCGCTCACCGGAGATCCCGCGATCTCAGGATTCACCCGTCGCTCCCTCGCGCAACTCGCCGCCCGCCCTATAAATACCCTCCCTCACCCCATTCTCCCCTCGCCCCTCGCGGACCTCTCCTCCCTCCATGAGAGCTCATGGAGACGCCGAACACTCGCCGCCCGAGCATTGTCGCCGTCGCCGACCGGTAAGCCACCGGAGTTCCCCTCGCCGTTAGATCCCGAGCAGACGGCGTGATTAGAACCCCGAAGGGTAAGTTAGTTCAAATAAAACCGGTTTATTCCAGTTTGAACCGGTTAGTTAGGTTTTATTTAAACCGCCGATCGTTTTAAACCCCAGGCCCGTTTAGTTATATTACGCCCGAGGCGTTAGTTAGGCCCATTAGGCCGTTTTCTTTTTTTTTCATTTTCTGTTTTAGCGAATAGTTTGATTTGAAAAATTCATATCTTTTTATCTACTTAATATTTTTAAGTGATTATTTTTTGTTGGTTTGCAAATTTCTTATAGTTTCTGCAGAAAATATAATTAGCTATGTTAAAATTATTTAGAATTACTTTATTTTAAATTTAGACAGAATAGTAAATCTGCTATAAAATGAGTTAGGAAAATTATTTTGGGTGATTCTTTTGTCCCAACTTTGTTTTGACATTGCCTAGCCATAGGAATTTATTTGGGCATTTTAGGATTAATAAAAAATAGTTTTAATCAGAGTCATGTTATTCTTAATTAATTAGCTAGCTCTTGTTTTCCTATTGTTTTAGTTAGCAAATAAATTTATTTTTCATATGTGATAGATTATTCTAGGTTATTTTCTTTCACTTTAGAGCATGAACTTTTATTTATAATAAATAAAACTTTTATTTTATTTTTCTTATTATAATTTGCTTTAGGCCTAATAGGAGTTTTATAATAGCTTTTAAATTGATTCTTTTTGCTCCTAGTTGCTTAATGCATTCTTTTCTGTTAAGTTAACATAAATCCATGCTTAGGTTATGTTGAGAAAATTTTTGTTATGTAGAACTATTTTTTTAGTTGTTGCTTGAAGTAGGAAAACTTTGAGTTGGATTTCTTCGAGTTTTCCTTTGGGTTTTGATTCGTTTGTTTTGGTGTGTTATGTTACTATGCTATTGTGTTAAGTGATCATATGCTATGTGCTTATTATGGTTATTGTTTGCCTCGGTAGAATTTCCGGTCTGAAGCTTGCTACCACGAGTCCTTAGTTTTCAAGATCGTCGGCAAAGGCAAGTTCACTTTGACCATGTTTTTCATACCTATGTGTTTATTTGCATCTAGTGTCATCTTAGCAACAATCCCTCCGATAGTGATATTGAATCCTTGTAGTTGAGTAGTATGCATGAGGTAGGAACCCATCACCTGTTACCAAGCCGGGGCGTTATTTATTTTAATGCTACGCTATAGTAGGCGGGGTTGGTATGAGTGCTCGGGAGTGGTGTGAGAATGGAGGATCTCGTCAATGGCGACAACTCCATGATGGAATCTGCAAGGATCGCATCTTCAAGGCCTCAAGACTTCAAGACTCGAGACAAGAATTCAATACACACTCTTGGGTGAAGGATGGTTGACGGGCACCTGGAGAAACCGGTGGTTGGCGGGATGCATGGAGAAGCGCCATGACATCTTGCGGAAAGCTTCACCCGGACTCAAAGAGACGGAAGAATACTTCATGCCCGAAGCTTACATGCAACCGCAAGTCATTATGGGCTCTGGCTTGGTTGACCTTATTGGTGACTCTGGCCGGGGCGGTGCTAGCGGATGTAGAACTACGGTAGGATTGGATGAGCACGGACGGTGGTCGAGGAACTCTTCGAAGACCATGTTTGGTCATCTTGTTCTCAAACACCACGAAGTGCGAGAACGTAAAAAGAGGATCGAATCTTGGGGTAAAGTGTACAAACCTCTGCGGAGGGTTTAAACCTAATCGATTAGCCGTGTCCCGATTCTGAACAATTTGAGCCTCACAGGGCTTGGATCTATCTCGGAACTCTCAACACCAGATTGATAACTTAATTGTGGCAACTTATGATGATTTTGGGCTATGAGACATCGGTTGGCGGAACCATGTCATGCTAGAAAACTCCATAGTACAGACTTCATTTATTCCTCTGATGTAGGGAAAATAAATCAGCTTTTACGCAAACAGAACTCAGACATAGAGCCACAAAGCCATATTGCATATAGTATAGTTTATCATCTGTTTTCTCTTATTGTGATCTTGCCGGTACATTCAATGTACTGACCTACACGGCTGCAACGTATCATGTTGCGATATTTCCTCGATGAGTAAGAGTTACGATCTGAGGTTACGGTCTACACTCAACTTTGCCGATGGCGTTGATGGGACTCCACACCCGTTTGATTGTTTCTGCTGAGTATTACGAGGTATATATCATTTCGTTATTTATACATGTGATTGCACTTTGATATATACATTGATGTCTTGTGTGTGCCGAAGATCTTGATCGAGGATGGCACGAGATACCGAGGCTTGACCGTCTGAGGTCGGGTCGCTACATTCTCCCATCCGTTCCAAAACACGGTATGGTCCCACAAATCTTGGAGCTAACTTTCCCTTAACTCCAAAATGTTTCCTCCTCGCAAAGGTGATACCCGCAGATAGGCTCTATCTCCAATTTCATAAGCTACTTCCTTGCGTTTTGAATCGCATAACTCTTACGCTGGGTGAGCAATCTTCAATCTGTCTCGGATTAGTTTAACCTTCTCCTCAGACTCTTTGATTAAATCTGGTCCAAACAATGCGACGGTCTCCTACTTCATCCCACATCGAGGTGTCCTACATCTCGTCCATCTGAGGGCTTGAGCGGTGCCATCTTCAAACCGGCTCGTAGCTATTGTTGTATGAGAACTCTGCGTAAGGCACATTGTCATCCCAACTAGATCCATAATCTAGTGCACAGGCTCTCAGCATGTCCTCCAGAATCGGATTGACTCTCTCTGTTTGTCCATCCAACTGTGGGTGGAATGTTGTACTGAACTCCAATCTGGTACCCAGGGTCTGGTGTAGTTGATGCCAAAACTTTGAGGTAAACTGTGTTCCTCTATCTGATACGATGGCCCTCGGGACTCCATGCAAACATACAATCCTGGACATATATATCTTGGCCAACTTTGCACTTGTGTAAGTTGTTTTGACTGGGATGAAATGAGCTACTTTGGTCAAGCGATCCACTATTACCCATATTGAGTCATATCCTGCCTTGGTTCTGGGTAACCCGGTGATAAAGTCCATGCCAAGCTTATCCCACTTCCATTCGGGTATCGGCATAGGCTGTAGTAGTCCTGCTGGCTTCTGATGCTCTGCCTTCACCCTCTGACATACATCACATACAGCTACATACTTGGCAATATCCTTTTTCATACCAGTCCACCACAAACGTTCCTTCAAATCCAAATACATCTTGGTGTTTCCGGGGTGTATCAAGTATGGTGAGTCATGAGCTTCCTGAAGTATTAACTTCCTGATCTCTCAGTTATTAGGCACATAAACTCGGTCCTCAAACCATAAGGTATCATGCTCATCCTCTCGAAAACCTTTGGCTTTTCCTTTGCTCATCTTCTCCCTTATCTCAGCAATCTCCTTGTCATTCTTACGAGCTTCGAATCTTATCCAACAATGTAGACTGAACCTCCATTGTTGCAATGAAACCTCTTGGAACAATCTCGAACCGAAGTTCCATGATATCCTCAGCTAACTCCTTGGGCAATCCCTTACTTTCAAGGATATTAGCGTAATTTTTCCGACTCAAAGTGTCTACTACGACATTGGCCTTTCCTGGATGATAGTGTAGCTTCATATCGTAATCCTTTATAAGCTCCAGCCATCTTCTTTGTCTAAGGTTCAACTCCTTCTGGGTGAAAATGTACTTCAAACTCTTATGATCCGTGTACACATCACAATGGTTTCCAATAAGATAGTGTCTCCAAGTTTTTAATGCATGCACTACGGCTGCTAGCTCCAAATCGTGCGTGGCATAGTTTAATACATGGGGCTTCAGTTGTCATGAGGCATACGAAACAACCTTTCCGTCTTGCATAAGCACACATCCAAGTCCCAAGCGAGAGGCGTCGCAATAAACTTGGAACTCCTTATGTATATCTGGCAGTGTTAGCACTGGGGCTATAGTCAAACGTTTCTTCAACTCCTGAAAACTTGCCTTGCAGTCATGTGTCCATTTAAACTTAGTATCCTTCTTCAGCAATTCATTCATTGGCTTGGCAATCTTGGAAAAAATTTCAATGAATCTCCGATAATATCCTGCGAGTCCAAGGAAATGCGGATCTCACCGATCAAGTGGGTGCCAACCATTCGATGGATCGATCGAACCTTCTTGGGGTCCTTTGCTATATCCTCTCCTGATATAACATGCCCAAGAAATCCAACTTCCTTCAACCAAAACTCGCACTTGCTAAATTTAGCTTATAACTGGTGTTCCCTGAGTTTCTCGAGAACTAAATGCAAATGCTCCTTGTGCTCCTCTTCGTTCTTCGAGTATACCATAATATCATCAATAAACACCACAACAAACTTATCCAAATACTCCATGAACACCTAGTTCATCATACTCATGAAATAGGCAGGGGCGTTAGTCAGTCCAAACGACATGACCATATACTCATATAATCCATACCGCGTGGTGAATGCTGTCTTTGGTATATCCTTCTCTCGGATCTTCAACTGATGGTATCCCGACCGTAGATCAATCTTCGAAAACACCTTAGCTCCTTGCAACTGATCAAACAGATCATTGTTCATCGGTAATGGATACTTATTCTTAATTGTTACTTCATTCAAGGCTCGGTAATCAACTACCATCCTCAGGGAATTATCCTTTTTCTCGACCAAAAGTACTGGTGCTCCCCAAGGTGATGAACTCCTGCGAATATAACCTTTCTCCAATAACTCCTTGATCTGTTTCTTAATTTCCTCCAGATCATTTGCGGGCATCCGATAGGGTCTCTTGGATATTGGCCCTGTACCTGGCAATAGATCTATCGAAAACTCGATGTCTCGATCCGGGGGCATGCCTGGTAACTCCTCTGGGAAAACATCCGGGTAATCCTTTACTACATGCACTTCCTCATGCACAACTCCCATGAGGGTATTCACTTGGCTCCTCCAAGGCACATGCCTAGATACATACTTAATCCTTTTTCCCTCCGGGGTGGTAAGATAAATCGACTTACTAGCATAGTCAATGCTTCCTCCATACTTCGACATCCAGTCCATACCTAATATCACATCCAATCCTTGCGACTCCAAGATAATTAGGTCAGACAGAAAAACATGTGTGCCAATGGTTAGGGGTATCTGGGTGCACCATCGGCTAGCCATGTACTCTGCTCCAAGTGAGCTCACTAAAAGAGGGGTCCTAAGGGTTTGGGTTGGTAACTTAAACTTATCCGCAAATCCCCTTGATATGCATGAATGCGATGCACCAGTACCGAAAAGAACAAGAGCGGTAAATGACTTAACCAAAAACTTACCTATTACCGCATCGATCGCTCTTCAACCTCCTCCACGTTAATGTGGTTCACTTGTCCTTTGTTGAATGGATTGGGCTTCTTTCCAGGCGCTCCATTTCGTTCCCATTCCTTCCTTCAGGGGCATTCATTAGAATAATGCGCATCTTCCCTTACTTATAGCAAGTAACTTGACTTAGGTCTCTTTTGGGGGTGTAGATGGGTTGGGCGGTTCGATTGTTATTAACTCCGTTCCCATTGCTATTCTTCGCACCATTGTGGTTATGCGATCCTCCTCCAGTATGGTTGTGACCTGCATGGTTATGAACAAGTCCTCCCGAGTTAGGGGTTAAACGGGGCTTCTGTTGAGCTCCTGAATTATACTTCCCTTGTCCATACTTCCTCTTACGGCTCTCAATCTGCTGCTGCTTTCCTTCAATCATAAGGGCCTTATCTACCAACTCATGGTAGTTGTTGAAAGTTGCCACCATCAACTGCATGCTCATCTCATCGTTCAGCCCTTCCATGAACTTCTCTTGCTTCGCGGCATCTGTGGCTACATCATCAGGGGCATAGCGTGATAGCTTACTAAAGTCATCCACGTACTGAGCCACAGTACAGTTCCCCTGGCATAAGTTGCGAAACTCACGCTTCTTCATCTGCATGGCTCCAGTTGAGACATGGGTTGTGCGAAAGGCTTGCTGAAACTGGTCCTAAGTGACATTGGCTATAGGAAAAGTAGCCGTGTAATTCTCCCATCATGCGGCTGCTGGTCCATCCAATTGATGTGCGACAAAGCGCACCTTCTCAGCATCCGTGCATCCTGCGGTGGTTAACTGCCTTCCAATACGGCGTAGCCAGTCATCTGCAACTATTGGCTCGGTGCTGCTGGAAAACACCGACGGCTGTAACCTCAGAAAACGGGCTAAATTATCCACTGGCGGAGGGTTGTTGTTGTTATTGTTGCCCTGGTTCTGAACTAGCAATTGCATCAAGGCATTCTACTGTTGGATCAACTGGGTGAGCTCCGGTGGGAAAACAAAACCGGGGTCACGTCTCGGAGGCATCTGATGGGTTTAGATGGAAGAGATTAGAATAGAAAGAGGTCTACTGAGAGAACACTACCCATATGCATATGAGGCAAACACAATCAATTCACTCAATCAATCAAGCAAGGGCATACAAACGGTCTAGAACTATCGCAAAAGTGCTCAACTACTATTAGATACAATGCTACTAATATATGGTGGTCATCTAAAAAATTTGATCGGTGGAAGACTCCATGATGTCCGCTCCAGCTTCGTCTTCGTAGTCATCATCACATGGATCGGAATCGGTGTCGTAGATGATGATGTAGTTGTCCGGGCAAGTGGGGTCGTCGTCTTCTTCTTCCGGTGCTGGTCCTCCCATGAATACTCCGATCTTCTTAACCAGGTCGTCGTTCTTCTCCAGTAGTGTCTTGATTTCCTCCTCGTATCCGTCGCGTGTAAACTTGAGTTCTTCCTCCAAATCGATGATCCTGGTCTTCGCCTTCTTCAACTCCATCATATCTGCGCACATCTGGTTTTCCTGACATCGAATGTGCTGGTTTAGCTCCTGGATGAAAGTTGCAATGGATCTATCCTTCTTGGTGCTGATTACTTCCCGTTGCTCGTCTCGGCGCCCACATATTTGGTAGATGGTGTCCTTTAGCTCCCTGTTGTAGACTTCTCCAATGCGTCCCATGGTAATGTGGGCTGCCATGCTCTTGCCTAAACTCCAGGTGGGTGCTTCGAAAGAAAACTCTATGGGCTTAGAAGTTGGCGAGAACGTCCTTCCTAGAACTTGTACTTGAATCATCCAACGCTCCTCTTCTGGTAAGGTGGCGTTCTACGTCCCGGTGAAACTTGGTATTCCAATGTTCAAGTACCTAGTGGCTTCCTTCAAGTGGCGTCCAAAAGGGGTGTCTTCATCCGGCTGTGCAAACTTGTTCTTCATCTCCGTCATCCTAAAGAGTGAAAAAATGGAGAGGAGTCAGAAATGAGTAGAGAAGAGTGACCTATGGTTTATCTTAGTGGTCGTGTCCTACACTCAACCTCGCTCGATACCATCTTGTAGCGACCGACCTCGAGATGGTCAAGTCTCGTGTTTCAATGTCATCCTGGATCGGTAATCTTTGACACACACAAGACTCGAAGGATTTATAACAGAGTAGCAATCACACACTTATTACATCGATGTCTCAAAAGAGAACTTATTACAATAATATGGCTTAAGGCCATCTAATGTGATAACAGCGGAAGGCTTAGAAGATAAAGTGAGTCCATCAACTCCAACGGCATGGCTGAGCTGCACGGCAACGACCTATCGAACATTACTCCTCGTCTGAAAAGTCTGCAACATAATACGTTGCAGCCCGAGAACGGGTCAGCACATGGAATATGCTGGCAATATAACACAGTAGAGCAAGAACAAAGTAATGCTATCACTACATGCATATTTGGCTGGTGGAAAGCTCTATGGTTATAGTTTTGCGAAAAGCCAATTTTTCCCTACAACAAAGGAATAGATTTTTATTTAACTATCATGGTGGTTGAAACATCATTGAGAATGGTTGACAACATTCTCAATCCCAATTAAAGTAGTTAACATCCCAACAATATTAATTTAAGAGTGATGAGATACATGTGAATACTCAAGTACTAGATACTCAGAATTTTCCATAACCGGGGGCACGGCTAACCATGATTAGATTGTACACTCTGCAGAGGTTTGCGCACTTTTCCCCACAACACTCGATCGCCTCCGTTGATTTCTCGCACTACATGGTGTTTGAGAAACGGATGACCGAGACATAGTCTTTCAGAAACATTAACTCTCTACTCCGGGTAGACCATACCAAACCTACAAAACCCACTACCTGCTGATCTACCTCTTCAAGAGCTTCACATAACTTACTCAACTACGCTAGAGCCCATAATAGCTTGTGGCTGCACACGGAAGTCTCTAGCATGAATAATCTCAGTTCCCTTTGAGCCTGGGTGGCGGTCCATAAAAAAAACAGGCAATCCTGGAATATCCAGGTACCTCAATCCACCCAGATGTGTATTTAAGTTGCCACCTTAAGTAAACCATTAATTAACCAACTCACATTTGTCATGGATACACTCAAACCCAAACCACGTCTACGAGCATAGCATAGCAGTATAAGCAAATGTAGAAGTAACTCCCAAGGGTTTGATAGTAACAGGGCAATAGGTTCTACCTCAACAACTACTTCCCAACCCACAAATTAATGATATCCTAATCATGCAATGTTTTAGGATTGGAACTAATGCATAAAAACTGGGTATGAAAAGAGTATGATCAATGTGTTACTTGCCTTGATGACGATCCGTGAATCCTAGAGACTCGTAGTAACACGCTTCGCACTCCGGGAATTCTATCGCAAGCAAACAATAACATACATAAGCAACAATCAAAGATGCACAGGTAAAACTCAACTAAAAGAGGTTGACTAGAAAGTTCAACTTAAGAACTCCGGTTTGCAAAAAGAATCAAACCAAACAAAGCAACAAAACTCAAACAGCGAAAGAAATAAGATCCGTTACTAATCTGATCTAGGGTCAAATTTTACAGAGGCAAAAACTTGTTTGAGTTGGTTATTCGGAAAGAGGGTTTCGAGACAAAACTCTAGGCGCTTGAATCGCCTGATTCCGATAAACGAGCGAAAAGTTATACTAGATCGAACATCGGGTAGGAAATCACGATCAGAAAAATCACGGAATAAATCCGATAAAAGAAAAGCGACGAACACCTTAACGAACGAACGTCCGTTATCTGAACCTAAACGAAAAACTCGTTCGTTAAAACAAACGAACGAGCGAACGCTCGCTAAATAAATAAACCGGAGAAAAACCGATCTATTTAAAAAAAGGAAACTAGGGTTTCGGAAAATAAACCGAATGATTTTAAAAAAACGGCGGTCTCGGATCCGGCGGATACCTCCGGCGAGAGGTCCGGCGAGGCGGGGCTCCGGCGGAGCGGGGTGGCGTGGGGTGGCGGGGCTCGGCGACGGGAGGAGGCGACTCGTGGCGGGGCTCGGCTCGGGCTCGGCTCGGGCGGGTTCGGCGGTGGTGGTGGTGGGTGGTGGTGGCGATGGGGCGGCGATATTTAAGAGGGAGATGGGGGCTTGGCTTGGAGGAGGGCCAAGGCGGGCGGCGGTGGAGTCCGCTCGGACTCCTCCGAGGGCAGCATGGCCGGTCTTGTGAGGAAAGGCGGCGGCGCTGGGTTGGGCTGGCTGGCTCGGTGGGCTTCGGCCCGGTCAGGTATGGAAGTTTTTTTTAAATAGTTCCGCCGACAGAAAAATTCCTATAAAATAAAATAAAAAAATCTAAAAATGCCAAAACAAATTTTTACCGTCTAAATGAAATATTTAGAACGCGATGAACATTTTCTTGGCCCTAAAATGCAATTTTTAAAACGTGCAATTTTTCTAAAGCAAATAAAATCAAATAAATGATTTTAATATTTTTCCTCCAATTTTTCAATTATTTTGGAGAAGTCACATTATCTCCTCTCATTTATTTATATTATGAAATATTTTTTGGAGAGAAAAATAATTAAAATAAAATAAAAATCCTCGTTCTAAGTATTTGATAGAAATCAAATATGAAAACCGGAAAATCCCCAACTCTCTCTGAGGGTCCTTGAGTTGCTTAGGATTTCGAGGATTGCGGAACGAAGATGCAATAAAATATGATATGCATGGATGACCTATGTATAACATTCCAAATTGAAAATTTGGGATGTTACATTTTGGTCGGTAAAAATTCATTATATATACTCCCGAAGGTTTTGACCACCGTATCACGCAAATATCCTCTGTTTTCGTTTTGAGCTGTTTCTGTTTCAGATCTAGAGCATCATGTCGTCTCCAAGCACAAGTTTTTCGAGAGGGTTATCAACCCCTATCTCGCGGAGGTGCTGCAACACCCTCAAACCATTGAGATGCGTGAGGGGGTGCTGCACATCCGCGACGTGGAGGGAGCAAGGCATACTGGAAGCATGGAGACAAAGCTCGAAGCCGTGGAGCAGCAAGTTTTCAAGTGCCAAGGGATGGTGGAGCGTGGACTCAACGCCAACCAGATGATGATCACAGAGTTCACCAAAAACCACAAGTTGGATGCCAAAGTCATTTGGGAGACCATCTTTAAGCTTCAAGAGAAAATCGAGCACCTCCAAGCCTAGATCTATGACCTGCAAAACGAGAACTGTGAGTATGAATATAGATTCAAGAGGATGAGTTTGGCTGCAGATTTAAGGATCCCGGAGACTCGACCATCCTTCTATGATGGAGAGCCTATGCCTTGGAAGACGGACGACAAGCCTACGTCATCAACAACTCCTACTTCACCACCTCCGAGGACATAATCACATGGGTATGGGCACTCCCCTTGGCAACTGCCAAGCTTGGGGGAGGTGCCCTGGTATCGTAGCACCATCACACTCCTATCTTTACCATTTTATTTAGTTCGATCCTTTTAGTAGTATCTTTATCTAGTAGACTGAAGTTTTGCTATCAAGTAGTTTGAGTTTTGCTTTGTTACCCCTTTATGTAATCGAGTCCGTGAGCTATCTATAATGAAGATTATTGTTGAGTCAAGGGCTTTGCTATGAGCCTATGATTGCTATGATCTTGAGAAAGTAGAAAGAATAAAAGAGTTCATATTGATCTTATGGATAGTGATGACTTCACATATAGAAAGTGTGAGGCATAAAAATTGTTGAGAGTTGATGAACGTAGTTTTGGTCATCGTTGCAATTAATAGGAAGTGATAAGGAAAGAGGGTTTCACATACAAATATATTATCTTGGACACCTTTTATAGTTGGGAACACTCATTAAGTATGACATGCTAAAAGAGTTGACGTTGGACAAGGAAGACAACATAATGGTTTATGTTTCCGCACATATCAGTAAAAGTATATTGCCATTAACCTTCCAAACATGTTGAGCTTGCCTTTCCCCCTCATGCTAGCCAAAATCCTTGCACCAAGTAGAGATACTACTTGTGCTTCCAAATATCCTTAAAACCCACTTTTGCCATGAGAGTCCACCATACCTACCTATGGATTGAGTAAAATCCTTCAAGTAAGTTGTCATGTTGCAGGCAATAATAATTGCTATCTAAATATGTATGACTTATTAGTGCAGAGAAAATAAGCTTTGTACGATCTTGTTGTGGAAGTAATAAAAGCGACGGACTGCATAATAAAGGTCCACACACAAGGGGCAATATAAAGTGACGTTCTTTTGCATTAAGATTTTGTGCATCAACCCTAAGCACACATGACAACCTCTGCTTCCCTCTGCGAAGGGCCTATCTTTTATTTTATGTTTTTACTTTATGCTTGAGTCAAGGTGATCCTCACCTTTCCCTTTTTCATTTTATCCTTTGGCAAGCTCCTCGTGTTTGAAAGATCATGATATATATATCCAATTGGATGTTAGTTAGCATAGGCTATTATTGTTGACATCACCTAAAGGTGAATACGTTGGGAGGCAACATAATAAGCCCCTATCTTTATCAGTGTCCAACTGAAACTCCATAACCACAAGTATTGCGTGAGTGTTAGCAATTATAGAAGACTACAAGATAGTTGAGTATGTGAGCTTGCTGAAAAGCTCTATTGTTGACTCTTTCTGATGTTATGATAAATTGCAATTGCTTCAATGACTGAGATTTTAGTTTGTTAGTTCTCAATGAAGTTTTTGAACCATACTTGACATTGTGAATTGATTGTTACTTGAGCATAAGAAATCATATGACAAAATCTATTTATGTTGCTGTTATAAGAATGATCATGATGCCCTCATGTCCGTATTTTATTTTTATCGACACCTCTATCTCTAAACATGTGGACATATTTTTCGATTTCGGCTTCCGCTTGAGGACAAGCGAGGTCTAAGCTTGGGGGAGTTGATACATCCATTTTGCATCATGCTTTTATATCAACGTTTATTGCATTATGGGCTGTTATTACACATTATATCTCAATACTTATGGCTATTCTCTCTTATTTTACAAGGTTTACCATGAAGAGGGGGAATGCCGGCAGCTGGAATTCTGGCTGGAAAAGGAGCAAACATTGGAAACCTATTCTGCACTGTTCCAAAAATCCTGAAACTCCACGAAACATGTTTTTGGAATTTATAAGAATTATTGAGTGAAACAAATACATCAGGGGGCCCACACCTTGGCCAGGAGAGTGGGGCCCCCCCCTACTGGGCGCGCCCCCTGTCTCCTGGGCCCCCTGGTGGGCCTCCGGTGTCCATCTGCTGCTATTTGAGAGCTTTCACCCTGGAAAAAATCGTGGGCAAGCTTACGGGACGAAACTCCGCCGTCACGAGGCGGAACCTTGGGGGAACCAATCTAGGGCTCTGGCAGAGCTGTTCTGCCGGTGTCACTTCCCTCCGGAAGGGGGAAATCATCACCAACGTCATCACCAACGATCCTCTCATCGGGAGGGGGTCAATCTCCATCAACATCTTCACCAGCACCATCTCCTCTCAAAATCCTAGTTCATCTCTTGTATCCAATCTTGTATCAAAACCACAAATTGGTACCTGTGGGTTGCTAGTAGTGTTGATTACTCCTTGTAGTTGATGCTAATTGGTTTACTTGGTGGAAGATCATATGTTCAGATCCTATATGCATATTATTACCCTCGATTATGAACATGAATATGCTTTGTGAGTAATTACGTTTGTTCCCGAGGACATGGGTGAAGTCTTGCTATTAGTAGTCATGT
Source organism: Aegilops longissima (assembly GCA_021605205.1). NCBI lineage: Eukaryota > Viridiplantae > Streptophyta > Magnoliopsida > Poales > Poaceae > Aegilops > Aegilops longissima. The sequence continues at coordinate 584,871,675 of CM038677.1, read as the reverse complement.
GAATTTGGTATTCGTTCGATATTTTGATGAGATGTATGTTGTCTTTTCCTCTAGTGGTGTTATGTGAACGTCGACTACATGAAACTTCACCATTATTTGGGCCTAGAGGAAGGCATAGGGAAGTAATAAGTAGATGATGGGTTGCTGGAGTGACAGAAGCTTAAACCCTAGATTATGCGTTGCTTCGTTAGGGGCTGATTTGGATCCATATGTTTAATGTTGTGGTTAGGTTTACCTTAATACTTCTTTTGTAGTTGCAGATGCTTGCAATAGGGGTTAATCACAAGTGGGATGCTTGTTCAAGTAAGGGCAGCACCCAAGCACCGGTCCACCCACATATCAAATTATCAAAGTACCGAACGCGAATCATATGAACGTGATGAAAACTAGCTTGACGATAATTCCCATGTGTCCTCGGGAGCTCCTTTCTCATTATTAGAAATTGTCCAGGCTTATCCTTTGCTACATAAAGGATTGGGCCACCTTTCTGCACTTTATTTACTTTATTTACTTTATTTACTTGTTACTCGTTACTATTTATCTTATCACAAAACTATCTATTACCTACAATTTCAGTGCCTGCAGAGAAAGCCTTACTGAAAACTGCTTATCATTTCCTTCTGCTCCTCGTTGGGTTCGACACTCTTACTTATCGAAAGGACTACGATTGATCCCATACACTTGTGGGTCATCAGTGCTCATATGATGGGCACCAAAGGACAGCAACATAACCACAACAAAATTAAACCAATCATAGCAATTCACCAATTACCGATAGGACAACGAAAATCTACTCGGACATCATAGGATGGCAACACATCATTGGATAATAATATGAAGCATAAAACACCATGTTCAAGTAGAGGGTACAACGGGTTGTGGGAGAGTGGACCGCTGTAGATAGATGGGGGAAGGTGATGAAGATGTTGGTGAAGATGATGGAGGTGTTGGTGTAGATCGCGGTTATGATGATGGCCCCGGCGGCGTTCTGGCGCCACCGGAAGAGAGGGGGGAGAGCCCCCCTTCTTCTTCTTCTTCCTTGACCTTCTCCCTAGATGGGAGAAGGGTTTCCCCTCTGGTCCTTGGCTTCCATGGCATAGGAGGGGCGAGAGCCCCTCCGATATTGGATATGTCTCTCTGTCTCTCTCTGTTTCTGCGCTCCAGATTCTGGCCTTTCACCGTTTCTTATATTCCCGGAGATCCGTAACTCCCATTGGGCTGAAATTTTAACACGATTTCTATCCGGATATTGGCTTTCTTGCTGCGAAAGAAGGGCACCAACTGCCTTACATGGTGGTCACAAGGGTCAGGGGCGCGCCCCCTGCCTCGTGGCCCCCTCGGGCATCGTCTCGTGTTGATTCTTCTTCCCAAAAGTCACATATATTCCAAAAAAAATCTCCGTCAGTTTTTATCCCGTTTGGACACTGTTTGATATGGATTTTCTGCGAAACAAAAAACATGCAACAAACAGGAACTGGCACTGGGCACTGGATCAATATGTTAGTCCCAAAAATAGTATCAAAAGTTTCCAAAAGTATATGAAAGTTGTATAATATTGGCATGTAACAATCAAAAATTATAGGTACGACGGAGACGTATCAGCATCCCCAAGCTTAATTCCTGCTCGTCCTCGTGTAGGTAAATGATAAAAAAGATAATTTTTTATGTGGAATGCTACCTAGCATAATCTTGATCACATAATCTAATCATGGCATGAATATTAAGACACGAGTGATTCAAAGCAATAGCCTATCATTTGATATTAAGACAATAATACTTCAAGCATACTAATAAAGCAATCATGTCTTTTCAAAATAACATGGCCAAAGAAAGTTATCCCTACAAAATCATATGGTCTGGCTATGCTCCATCTTCACCACACAAAATATTCAAATCATGCACAACCCAGATGACAAGCCAAGCAATTGTTTCATACTTTTGACATTCTCAAACCTTTTCAACTTTCACGCAATACATGAGCGTGAGCCATGTACATAACACTATAGGTGGAATAGAATATGATGGTGGAGGTTGTGTGGAGAAGACAAAAAGGAGAAAGTCTCACATCGACGCGGCTAATCAACGGGCTATGGAGATGCCCATCAATTGATGTCAATGTGAGGAGTAGGGATTGCCATGCAACGGATGCACTAGAGCTATAAGTGTATGAAAGCTCAAACTGAAACTAAGTGGGTGTGCATCCAACTTGCTTGCTCATGAAGACCTAGGGCATTTGAGGAAGCCCATCGTTGGAATATACAAGCCAAGTTCTATAATGAAAATTCCCACTAGTATATGAAAGTGATAACTCAAGAGACTCTTTATATGAAGAACATGGTGCTACTCTGAAGCATAAGTGTGTTAAAAGGATAGTAACATTGTCCCTTTTCTACTTTCTCTCATTTTTTAGGCTTCTTTGGCCTCTCTTTTTTTAGGGGCTTCTTTGGCCACTTTTATTTTGATAACCTTACATGGGACAATGTTCTAATAATGATCATCACACTTTTATTTACTTACAACTCAATATTACAACTCGATACTGGAATAAAGATATGACTCTATATGAATGCCTCCGGCGGTGTACCGGGATGTGCAATGATCTAGTGTAGCAAAGATATCAAAAAACGGACAAGCCATGAAAATACCATGCTAGCTATCTTACGATCATGCAAAGCAATATGACAATGAATGCTCAAGTCATGTATATGATGATGATGGAAGTTGCATGGCAATATATCTCGGAGTGGCTATGGAAATGCCATGATAGGTAGGTATGGTGGCTATTTTTAGGAAGATATAAGGAGGCTTATGTGTGATAGAGCGTATCGTATCATGGGGTTTGGATGCACCGTGAAGTTTGCACCAACTCTTGAGGTGAGAAAGGGCAATGCACGGTACCGAAGAGGCTAGCAATGATGGAAGGCTGAGAGTGCGGATAATCCATGGACTCAACATTAGTCATAAAGAACTCACATACTTACTGAAAATCTATTAGTCATCGAAACAAAGTACTATGCGCATGCTCCTAGGCGGATAGATTGGTAGGAAAATACCATCGCTCGTCCCCGGCCGCCACTCATAAGGAAGACAATCAATAAATACCTCATGCTCCAACTTCGTTACAGAACGGTTCACCATACGTGCATGCTACGGGAATCACAAACTTCAACACAAGTATTTCTACAATCCATAACTACCCACTAGCATGACTCTAAAATCACAATCTTTATATCACAAAACTATTGCAAGGAATCAAACATATCATATTCAGTGATCTACAAGTTTTATGTAGGATTTTATGACTAACCATGTGAATGACCAATTCCTGTCAACTCTCTAAATAGATATAAGTGAAGCAAGAGAGATTAATTCTTTCTAAAAAATATATGCCCACGCTCTAAAAAATATAAGTGAATCAAAAGAGCATTCTACAAATGGCGGTTTTCTATGTGTAGGGAAACAGGCAATCCAAACTTCAAATGATATAAGTGAAGCACATGAAGCATTCTATAAAGCCATACTCAAAAAATATAAGTGAAGTGCAATGAGCATTCTATAAATCAACCATGGACTATCTCATACCAGCATGGTGCATAAAAGAGAAGTGAAAACTAAATGCAACAGACGCTCCAAGATTTGCACATATCGCATGAACGAAACGAATCCGAAAACATACCGATACTTGTTGAAGAAAGATGGGATGCCTTTCGGGGCATCCCCAAGCTTAGACGCTTGAGTCTCCTTGAATATTTACTTGGGGTGCCTTGGGCATCGCCAAGCTTGAGCTCTTGTCTCTCCTCCTTCTCCTCATATTGAGACCTCCTCGATCCTCGAACACTTCGTCCACACAAAACTCAACAGAAAGCTTGGTAAGATCCGTTAGTATAATAAAGCATATCACTACTCTAAGTACTGTTGCAAACCAATTCATATTTTGTCTTTGCATTATAGATACTGTAATATAACTTTTCCATGGCTTAATCCACTTATAGAAATCGATAGTTTCATCGAAACAATCAAACTATGCATCAAAAACAGAATATGTCTTAAACAGGACAGTCTGTAGTAATCTGAACATTCACCACACTTTTGTTACTCCAAAAATTCTGAAAAAAATATGAAAATAAACATTTTTTATAGAAAGACAGTGCAAAAAGTTTCAGAACCGTTTGATGTTCCAGTAAAAACTATAAAATCGCGCACTAAAGCCAAAGTTTCTGTTTTGCACCGCACAAACCAACAAGCAATGTAAACATCCTAAAGGCAAATCTTGGCACATTATTTTTATTTTTAAATTTTATAAAAGCACACAACAGAAATAAATGACTCTCTCCCTGGCAGTGCTTTCTTTAAAGCCATTAAGCTAGGCATATATTGCTCAACTAATGGATCCACCCGGATCCCAAGGTATATCAAAGCCAATTTTAATTAACGATGATTTGTGATTTAGTAGTGAGCCCAAAGTAACATATATCATGTAATGACGAAGTCTAACTCTCTTCCTATGCATCGGCATGTCATAAAAGAACAATTCATGCACACATAGTAAAGGCCAATGCATAGTATAAACAGTCTCTTGCAATTTTATCATATTGGAAACATGGAGAGGCGGAGATGTAGTTCCTCTCTCATAATAATTGCAAGTAGGAGCAGCAAGCACATGCATATTATATCTATCAAAATCATCATGTGTAGTAGTAAAACGCAGCCCATCAATATAATCCTTAATAAGGGCAAACTTCTCTGATATAGTGTAGTCGGGAGAATTCAAAAAGATAATACGAGTATCATGCGTGGGTGCAATAGCAAAAATTTCATGTTTAACATAAGGAACTATAGCAAGTTCATCTCCATAAGCATAATTCATATTGGCATCTTGGCCACAAGCACGAAAGGGAATTAAACAATGTATGAGTTGAAGAGTTACTCTCATTAGAAGGTGGGCACGGGTAGCTAATCCGCTCTTCCTCCTTTTGTTCTTCGCTCTCCTCATCATCTTTTTCATCCAATGAGCTCACAGTTTCATCAATTTCTTCTTCCATAGACTCCTGCAAAATTTTAGTCTCTTCTCGGACAGCGGAGACTTTCTCAATATATTCATCAATATCGTAATTGTATTTATAATTCTCATAGCAATATTTAAGGATAGCTAAACTTTCAGGTCTATAAACTGAATCATCAAAATCTTCAAACTCTTTAAACAAAGATTCCATTTCACATGCATCCTTAAAAGCAACAAATTCTTCTATTCGTTCCACATCAAAGTAATCATATATACCTCTACCATAAGAAGCTAAGGTTTCATTATCATTAAATTTACATGAAAAGGGAAGGTGTGGAGCCTTCATCCTAGAGAAACAAGTATAATCATATCTCAAGCATAGTTGCCGAGCATACCAATGCAACATATGAATTTGATCCCATAATAGTTTCCCTTTTTGAGTCAAGCGATAATCCCTAAAGTATTCACGTTGATCCAACGTGTCTCCCATTATATAATTGAATGGGGTTTTCTCAGGATTATTAAAGTAGTGCATAATATCTTTCACATAATGAGTATCGAGGATTTTAGGAGGTTCCCCATCTCCATGAGTAGCAAGTAAACCTAATTTTTTTGGTATTTCGTGTTCCATATCCGTAACTAAAGATAGAGAACAACTTAGAACAGCAAATAAAAACTACTTAGTGATAAAGCAAACAAGCACACACGAGAATATTCACCCCACGCTATAACTCCCCGGCAACGGCGCCAGAAAAAGGTCTTGATAACCCACAAGTATAGGGGATCAATTGTAGCCTCTTTAGATAAGTAAGAGTGTCGAACCCAACGAGGAGCTAAAGGTAGAACAAATATTCCCTCAAGTTCTATCGACCACCGATACAACTCTACGCATGCTTTACGTTCGCTTTACCTAGAACAAGTATGAAACTAGAAGTACTTTGTAGGTGTTGTTGGATAGGTTTGCAAGAATATAAAGAGCACGTAAATAAAAAGTAGGGGCTGTTTAGGTAAAGAAGCAATAAAGTTAGTATAACGAGTGTGGAAAAGTGGTGGTAGGAGTTGTGAAATTGTTGCTAAGCAATTGACTACTTTACTAGACCGATAACAAGTTTTATGTGGGAGAGGCCACTGCTAGCATGTCATCCTTGACTTGGAATTCTATGCACTTATGATTGGAACTATTAGCAAGCATCCACAACTACTAACGTTCATTAAGGTAAAACCCAACCATAGCATTAAGATATATTGGTCCCCCTTCTATCCCATATGCATCAATTTCTATGATAGGTTGAAGCTTCTGTCACTCTTGCCCTCCAATACATAGTCCTATCAACATACAACTAACCCTATGGTGTGATCCACACACGCGCTCATATGATGGGCACCAAAGGACAACAACATAACCACAAGAAAATTAAACCAATCATAGAAATTCACCAATTTCCGATAGGACAACGAAAATCTACTCAGACATCATAGGATGGCAACACATCATTGGATAATAATATGAAGCATAAAACACCATGTTCAAGTATAGGGTACAACGGGTTGCGGGAGAGTGGACCGATGTAGATAGATGGGGGAAGGTGATGAAGATGTTGGTGAAGATGACGGAGGTGTTGATGTAGATCGTGGTGATGATGATGGCCCCGACGGCGTTTCGGCGCCACCGGAAGAGAGGGGGAGAGAGCCCCCCTTCTTCTTCTTCTTCCTTGACCTTCTCCCTAGATGGGAGAAGGGTTTCCCCTCTGGTCCTTGGCTTCCATGCCATGGGAGGGGTGAGAGCCCCTCCGAGATTGGATATGTCTCTCTGTCTCTCTCTGTTTCTGCGCTTCAGATTCTGGCCTTTCACCTTTTCTTATATTCCCGGAGATCCATAACTCCGATTGGGTTGAAATTTGAACAAGATTTCTATCCGGATATTGGCTTTCTTGCGGCAAAAGAAGGGCACCAACCGCCTTACGGGGTGGCCACGAGGGTCAGGGGCGCTCCCCCTACCTTGTGGCCCCCTCGGGCATCGTCTCGCGTTGATTCTTCTTCCCAAAAATCACATATATTCCAAAAAAATCTCCGTCAGTTTTTATCCCGTTTGGACTCCGTTTGGTATGGATTTTCTGCCAAACAAAAAACATGCAACAAACATGAATGGGCACTGGGCACTGGATCAATATGTTAGTCCCAAAAATAGTATAAAAAGTTGCCAAAAGTATATGAAAGTTGTATAATATTGGCATGGAATAATAAAAAATTATAGATACGACGGAGACGTATCAATAGTGAATAGAGAATTATGTCAATCACTATCTTATATGGAAGATTAACTCCCACTTGATTCAAGTGATTGTAGTACCCAGACATTCTGAGCACATGCTCACTAGCTGAGCTATTCTCCTCCATCTTGTAGGCAAAGTACTTGACAGAGGTCTCATACCTCTCGACACGGGCATGAGTCTGAAATACCAATTTTAGCTCTTGGAATATCTCATATGCTCCATGGCGTTCAAAACATTTTTGAAGTCCTGGTTATAAGCCGTAAAGCATTGTGCACTAGACTATCATGTAGTCATCATATCGAACTTGTCAAACGTTCATAACATCTGCATGTGCTCCTGCAATAGGTCTGTCACCTAGCGGTGCATCAAGGACATAATTCTTCTGTGCAGCAACGAGGATAATCCTCAGATCATGGATCCAGTCTGCATCATTGCTACTATCATCTTTCAACTTAGTTTTCTCTAGGAACATATCAAAAATAAAACAGGGGAGCTATACGCGAGCTATAGATCTATAACATAGATATGCAAATACTATAAGGACTAAGTTCATGATAAATTAAGTTCAATTAATCATATTACTTAAGAACTCCCACTTAGATAAACATCCCTCAAGTCATCTAAATGATCACGTGATCCATATCAACTAAACCATGTCCGATCATCACGTGAGATGGAGTAGTATTCAATGGTGAACATCTCTATGTTGATCATATCTACTATATGATTCACGTTCGACCTTTCGGTCTCCAGTGCTCCAAGGCCATGTCTGTACATGCTAGGCTCGTCGAGTTTAACCCGAGTATTCCGCATGTGCAAAACTGTCTTGCACCCGTTGTATGTAAACGTAGAGCTTATCACACCCAATCATCACGTGGTGTCTCGCACGTCGAACTGTGGCAACGGTGCATACTCAGGGAGAACACTTATACCTTGAAATTTTAGTAAGGGATCATCTTATAATGCTACCGCCGTACTAAGCAAAATAAGATGCATAAAAGATAAACATCACATGCAATCAAAATATGTGACATGATATGTCCATCATCATCTTGTGCCTTTGATCTCCATCTCCAAAGCACCGCCATGATCTCCATCGTCATCGGCTTGACACCTTGATCTCCATCCTCGTGGTTGTCTCGCCAACTATTGTCTCTACAACTATCACTAACGCACAGTGATAAAGTAAAGCAATTACATGGCGTTTGCATTTCATACAATAAAGCGACAACCATAAGGCTCCTGCCAGTTGCCGATAACTTTTACAAAACATGATCATCTCATCCAATAACGTATATCACATCATTTCTTGACCATATCACATCACAACATGCCCTGCAAAAACAAGTTAGATGTCCTCTACTTTGTTGTTGCAAGTTTTACGTGCCTGCTATGGGCTTCTAGTAAGGACTGTTCTTACCTACGCATCAAAACCACAACGGTGTTTTGTCAAGTTTACTGTATTAACCTTCAACAAGGACCGGCCGTAGTCAAATTCGATTCAACTAAAGTTGGATAAACAGACACCCGCCAGCCACCTTTATGCAAAACTAGTTGCATGTCTGTCGGTGGATCCGGTCTCATGAACGTGGTCATGTAAGGTTGGTCTGGGCTGCTTCATCCAACAATACCGCCGAATCAAAATAAGACGTTGGTGGTAAGCAGTATGACTATCACCGCCCACAACTCTTTGTGTTCGACTCGTGCATATCATCTACGCATAAACCTGGCTCGGATGCCACTGTTGGGGAACGCAGCATGCAATTTCAAAAAAATTCCTATGCTCACGCAAGATCTATCTAGGAGATGCATAGCAATGAGAGGGGGAGAGTGTGTCCATGTACCCTCGTAGACCGAAAGCGGAAGCGCTTGAAAACGCGGTTGATGTAGTCGAACTTCTTCTCGTTCCGACCGATCAAGCACCGAACGTACGGCACCTCCGAGTTCTGCACACGTTTAGCTCGATGACGTCCCTCGAACTCTTGATCCAGCAAAGTGTCGAGGGAGAGTTCTGTCAGCACGACGGCGTGGTGACGGTGATGGTGAAGTGATCCGCGCAGGGCTTCGCCTAAGCACTACGTGAATATGACCGGAGGTGTAAACTGTGGACGGGGGCGCCGCACACGGCTAACAATGTTTGTTGTGTGTTCTAGCGGTGCCCCCCACATATATATAGGTTGGAGGGGAGGAGAGGCATTCAAGGGGGCACCCTAAGTAGGAGGAATCCTACTTGGGGTCCTCCCAATTCGGCATCCCCCCTTTCCCATTCATATTCGGAGTAGGAAGGGAAGAGGGGGAACGGGGAATCCTATTCCCTTTTTTCCTTTCCTTCTCCAATTTGGCCAGCCCATATGGGGGTGCGCACCAACCCCTTAGTGGATGGTGTGTTTCCCCTCTTGGCCCATTAGGCCCATATAGCTTGCCGGGGGTTGCCCAGAACCCCTTCCAGTGACCCGATATGTACCCGGTAGCCCCAGAACACTTCCGTGTCCGAACACTATCGTCCTATATATGAATCTTTACCTCTCGACCATTTCGAGACTCCTCATCATGTCTGTGATCTCATCTGGGACTCCAAATAACATTCGGTCACCAAATCACATAACTCATATAATACAAAATCGTCATCGAACATTAAGCGTGTGGACCATACGGGTTCGAGAACTATGTAGACATGATCGAGACACATCTCCGATCAATAACCAACAGGGGACCTGGATGCTCATATTGGTTCCTACATATTCTACGAAGATCTTTATTGGTCAAACCACAATGACAACATACGTCATTCCCTTTGTCATCGGTATGTTACTTGCCTGAGATTCGATCGTCGGTATCTTCATACCTAGTTCAATCTTGTTACCGGCAAGTCTCTTTACTCGTTCCGTAATGCATCATCCCGCAACTAACTCATTAGTCACATTGCTTGCAAGGCTTATCATGATATGCATTATCGAGAGGGCTCAGAGATACCTCTCCGATACTCGGAATGACAAATCCTAATATCGATCTATGCCAACCCAACAAACACCTTTGAAGATACCTGTAGAGCATCTTTATAATCACCCAGTTACATTGTGACGTTTGATAGCACACAAGGTATTCCTCCGGTATCCGGGAGTTACATAATCTCATAGTCAAAGGAATATGTATATGCCATCAAGAAAACAATAACAATAAAACTTAACGATCATTATGCTAAGCTAACGGATGGGTCTTGTCCATCACATCATTCTCCTAATGATGTGACCCCGTTCATCAAATGACAACACATGTCTATGGTTAGGAAACTTAACCATCTTTGATTAACGAGCTAGTCTAGTAGAGGCTTACTAGGGACACTGTGTTTTTGTCTATGTATCCACACATGTATCAAGTTTCCGACTAATACAATTCTAACATGAATAATAAACACAAGATCGGTATCACGCCTTGGCGCAAGGGTGCCAGTCCTAACGATATAGTCAAGCAGGTAATGCTTAAGTTAGTAGCAATCTTGGTTTAGCATATGTATTCAGGCAGGACAACAAAAAGAAAGAAAGAAGAAACATTAAATTGTAATATAAGCAAGACATCATCGTCATGAGATAATAAAGCAACATCGAGTTCAATGCGTTCATGAGACCACAAAGGTAACCACATGACATTAAGTATAATACTAAAAACGCAAACATTACACAACAAGTATTTAATGCAGGATATTAAGCACAAAAGGATAGACTCGCTAAAGAGGCCATGTTCACGAAAGGAGAGAGAGATCACGCGGCGCATCAACACCTTGGCCTCGATGCGAAAGCAACTGATGCAAACACCTCATGCTATTGTGCCTGAGACAACCTTTTATGGCATGCAGCCTCTTCTCCAAATGATTGCATCTGTCCTCATAGTTACACGCCACCTCTTCAATATTCATAAGGGTCTTATGGTTATGCGCCACCACTTCAATATTCATAAGTGTCTCGTTTGTCGAGTTATCCACAGCCTGGGTAGGAGGAAAGCCATGTGATATCACATTATGAAGTTGATCTGAGCATATGCTCATGTATCTCACAACATAGAAGTAACCCTTGGCAAGCTTGTTGATCATGTAAAATGCCTCAAAGAGCCTGAGCCTCAAATGCCCCACCTGGTCCAATCATATCCAACCCGATAACACAGAACACACCATACTACAGAATAAATATACACTACTTTTGTATACCAAAATCAAAAGGTGTGGGTATACATATAGCACCATTAGAAAATTTAATTAACCACAAGCACTGCATATATACTTGTGCATTTGCTGATAACATGTTCCGTGACAGACATGGTACATTGGGAAAGATTCAATACAACACTTCGATGCAAACTACAACATCTGCTTGTTGGGTAGCAAGGCGTAATAAGAATGGAGCTAGTCAGAACACGCGAACCTGTGAAACAACATTGTACTTACAGGATCAACATTTCAGCATGGCAAAGCCACATATTGTGAAGTTCAGAACTTCGTGTATAACGTAAAAATTATTGTTTTAAGTCAGATCTCTACAACCCAGACAAAGCACACATGTAGCCACCCTTTGAAATCCATATCTTTGTGCACAAACAATAGGCCAAAGGAAGATAACTTGTGCAAAAAATAAGCAATTTGCATCATATCATCCCATGTGGAAAACTAAAGCATGATGTCATGAACTTCATAAGCTACCCTGTACTCACAGATGACTTGAATTCAGTTGATAGTTCTAGAAAACAGATAAAAATAAGGGACATTATTCCGTTAAAAAATAAGGAAAAGGGAACAAATAACAAACCTATACTTCTTCGGATTAGCAAGTGTTAATAAATCATTAAAGATTACTGAGTGTAAAATAAATGATGAGCAGTCAAATTACCGAGACTCTTTAGCCTATATGGTTTCTCATATAACCTACGTGTACGTCATCCCTTTCTCTGCAGAATAAATTTAGCGGTCCTTTAATGTTATTGTTGAAATAAGAAAGCAACGGAATGAAACATGGATACATTGAACAACACGAAAGGCCACTAAATATCTCAAAGAAAAATTGCTGATGTAAACATGTCTGCTCCTAGACATTGGTCATCTCTCAAACAACTTATGGATATTTATTTGAGTATATGTCACTAATTTCAAATGTTAATACGTGGGATAGGGGAAATTCATGTAGGTAGTAAAAATGTGGTGGCGGAACTGAATGATACAGTAAATGCATATGCATATATGAAACAAAATATATGTTCGTTGTTCAAATATACAAAATCTACTTGTAATCTTGATCCAGAGCAGCCAGCAGGACTCTAAGCTGCTTTTCTCTAAGGAAGATAAGCAAATGAAACACGACTAATGATTGTAGCTACATCCTTAAGCTGTAAAGTGTGAGACATAGCCAAAGTCTACGCAAACCAAAAGGACTTTGAATATCACGTCTAAGGAGCATGGCAATATCAGCTTTTATGCAAGTAGAAGCAGCACACCTCATTCACACTGCACTATGATTTCAATATGTATACATTTTGTAGATACCAAGATTACTGAAGTATAAGAAGAGAAATATGATTACTGCACATTATTATTGCTAATTTATTATCTTTGGAGAAGTCCCACAGAAAAATAGATAAGTTGCAAAGATCACCATGCATGTTGACATGTTCACTAAATCTGGAACTATAGTCAGTTCATAAATTTAAAAGCATTATCTTAGGGGCTTGAACTAAGAAAAATTGAAGAACCACAGATCCTACCTAATACATGCAATACAAATATTTTGGAGAGGGCATTGAAGATAAATTAAATTTATTTGCTTCCTAATCATTTATGTGGGGTTACATGAAGTATTCAATGGCCATGAGAATAGTGCAGGAAATTTACGGATACAGAGTTATATAGCGAATTTAAGGATAAATAGTTACTTGTCTGTTGAGTGAGTTCAGAGCGACGAACGTGAATGGTGTCAAGGAGGTTAACAGTCACACTGACAGATCACTACAGTTCTGTCGCTCGACACCATAACCAACATTGGCGTCCTCTACTTGTTTGATTCGAACTATAAATGGTATGCTCCTCCTTCCCTGCATAATCATCCGGGGATAAATTCATCTATAGGGTCAACAATAGATGCTAGATTAACGCGTATTCAGAACTTGGAACCAAGGAAATTTTTCTGCAACTGTGGAGTTATTTGCAAAAATAGAGAAGTAACTATAATTATTAAAAATAGCAAGAGCCTTGACTAAATAATTTTGCATAGTACTTGTACATGGAAGATCCAAAGAAAGATAAAACATGGGCAAGCCATTCTAATATAGACATCAGACAACTGTTCCCTCCGATGGAGATTATGTAACTGACAAAGATAGCTATTCTTAGAAGAGGAGACAAGCCTGAAACATCATATTAGGAACTTTTGACAGGCTAGCTCTATTCATGTGCATAGTATAAAGGTTAGGGGGATAAAAAATGGAAATGGCATTAACTTTGTGGGACAAAACTCGCACTCGGGCAATAAGAAGCTGACCTAAAAAACAATCATTCAACGACAGCCAGGAGGACCAAGGACTAACTAATGGACCAAGAGTTACCAACAACGACCATAATTAGTAGATTAAGGACTGTTTCTTGATTTCCTGATTCCTGGCTGACATGTGCACTGATCTCCAGCTAAATTTGGAGCATGATAGTATTTTTTGTGGCGAATAAATTACGTGATGCCTTTCACTACTAATAAAGTAGTTTTGGTGACGAATGATTAAAATAAATGAAGTGCAGATGATAGCTTCAGTGTAGAACACTTTAGAATAGAAAATTTCATTCTAGTAGCAATATTCTATCATCAGCTGCACAATTTTGAGGTTTATATGCTTTGACTTACCATGGTTTTCATGCCATCCATCACAGCTTCCAAAGCTTGTTAAGTAGTCACCATTTTCTCAATCCTTGTGGACAACCTTGACGGTAGAGTAGAAATCATAAAAGGGGGTACGTGAGCCTACCATAGCTACCACCAAGATATTTTGATTAGGCCAAGATTTCCATTAGGCGAAAAGCAGCATGATCCATATATCAACCAAGTTAATTTAATGATGTTTCTACTGTTCTACATGGAGTGTGCCTATTGACTGCACTCAGGACTGCGTCCACTCTTCCTTCAAAAAAATAAGCAAGGAGATTCATGTAACCTTGCGTATCAAATACAAAATATATAGCATTTATATCATTGAAGAATATATCAGCCACGAAAAAATATATTCATTGGTATAGTTACTGGATCTATCTGATTAAAGGAGGCCCCAACTTAGAAAGCCCCAAAACATTCACCTTTGTTCAAATAAGTAGAATGCATTCTACGATACATCTTCTAGAATAGTCGGTCAATATTTATTCTCAATTTGGAACATAATTACAGATAGGCAGAAAACTGAAAAACTCACCACCAGCTGCTACTGCCGGATTGTCGCTTGCTTCAACCGCCACGCTCTCAATCAGTCGTCCCAGATTCATGGATAGTCAGAGGAAGCAGAGTTGTGCGCCGCCCTGACGCTGCTAGATTAGGAAAGCCACAAGCATCGAATGCCTGTTGATGGTCTTCTGGTCCATGATTTGTACCACCGCCTAGAGAACGAGGAGGGGGCAGAGGCCAGCAGCAGCAGAGTAGATGCATGAAATGAGCAACAGGCTAACAACCTACATTGGAAAATAAATGCAACTAAATAAATGTGGTAGGCTGGAAACTTCTAGAAATTCAATGAACTCCTAACTTTGCACATTCAGGAGCGCCTGGCCAACATGCAGAAGCACATAATGAAGCCCTAAAGCATGAACACCAGAACTACTAAATCTCATAGCAAAAAGCTAGCAGCAAACACACCCCGTCAGAAGAACTGTAAACATATTAGGCATAGAATCTCAAATTCTCTCTCTAACCAACCATGTGAACCATCAAATCTGTAAGACAGACGAACAACAAAGGGTCAATCAAAACAAACCAGCACTGACACCATCATAATTCCCCAGTGAAAACAGTGAATTGTAATTAGAACATCAGAGGGCCTATTTAAATTTCAAACGAGATGGCTATAGTATGCGCACATCTAAGATCTGAACACTCAAAAACAAACCCCACTTGTTTTTTAAGCTCTACTGAATTACATTCTTTCACCTCCACATAAAATTCCCATATGGTATTAAAAGATAAAAAATCATGTGCAAGTATTATATTAAGTATTGTTTTACCACCAACTTTATTATAAAGCTAAAGGAGGCCAGATGCAAGCATTATATTAAGTGTTGTTCTAACCTGACTTGTTTGCAAAATTTCACAGCACTCTACATCGTCCAATAAAGCATTTTCTTCCATATACATAACAAAAACTGAGTCTTGAGGAACATGTAAGGCCACATGGCGGCAGATGATGGGCAGGAACGGAGATAGGGACCTACAGTAGCAAGAACCAAATGAGCAGCAGCAGCAAACCAGAATGATGACCCTAAGAAACCCAACAGAGCTCATAATCATGCACAGTAAGCAAAACTGAACCGACTGCACGGTATATGAAAAATAAACCTGAACATTAGTAAAAAGAGCAAACAAAACCAAACAGAATCAATTGTACTTAACATCTCACTATCCAAAAATAAACTGAAACATCAGTAAACAGAGTAAACAAAACTAAACAGAATAAACTCTATTTAACTCATTATCCATTCATCCAGCACCATCAGTAACACACATCTAGCAGGCAAGTACGAAAACCAACAACAATGCATCTGCTCATTAACAGACCCATAAAAATAGGAGGCAGGAACGAAACCAGTAATGCATGAGCTGTTAAATCAACAGTAGGACATGCTCATGCTGTAGATCAGCAAGTAAGAACAAAAAACAGTAACAATGCATGAACTATTAAATTAAATACCAAGAAGTAGGAAAATAGAAGGAAGTAATCTGCCTGAGAAAAAGTTGTTCCTGAAAGAATGACCAAGGACCGAAGGAACAACAGCAACAACAACAATCACCCCACCACTGGTGGACACACACCACACACCAGTAACCAGAGCAGCAATGAACCTTTCACCAAACCATAACCACAGCCCTGTGCAACAAAGAAAAACTACATGAGCTATGGATAGGTACTCCTCACCAGACAGCCATGTGCCCCTACTTGTTCTTTGCTCCTCTTCTGTCGCCCACTGTCAGCTACTCCTCACCAGGCAATGCAAATTGCAAAATTCATGCACTTGTACAGACCACAATACCTGAAATACTAACAAATAAGTTACATAAAGGAGAACTGAACCCATGAGTGGAAATATATGTAGGGAAAATGAATCAATTCTGAGTATAGAAGAAAATCATTGGTGGAACCCATAATTCTGGTATTATGGTTTATTGACATATCAGTTCTAGATGGTGCCAAACTACATCATAATCCCAGAGTATAGAAGAAAATCACCAGAAAACCTTCTGCACTCCGGGTCCAAAAGTCACCAGCAAGTTATTTCTGAAATCATAGTACTCGTCAAATGATCTATGCACATTCTTCCACACATGGCAAGAAGTAGAACATTTCTCTAGCTAAATCAAATTCATACTCAACCTGCTTGACTCTACTTTTCTGTTGTAAAAATGTGCATTGAATTTTACTAAATTGTACTATAGGCTGAAGCGGAGCTGTAAATTGGTAGGAATCTCACACGCAGAACAATCACACCAAAGTTTGAGACATGTATAAGCACAAGAGCGAGCTCACCTGCTTCCTCATAATCAGCACCACCACCATCCCCATCCTCATCCTGCTGCTGCACGTCCTGTAGCTACAAATTGTCTTGCTCCTCCTGCATCTCAAAGAGCGCCTCCTGCATGACGGAGTACCAGCTGTCCTCTAGGGGGTACCTTACAACAGCAATGCTAAGGTTAGGGTTGGAGCAGGGGGAGGGCTGCGCCCCGAGCAGAACATGGCATGGGCGTGGAGTAGGCAGCCCGTACCGTCACGCCGCCAAGCGGAAGCACTCAGAGGCCGAGGTCAGACAACGGCGCCGGAGGATCTACGAGCGCCATGGCCTCCGGCTGGCCTGCTCGCTCCCTGATACGTCCATTTTGCATCATGCTTTTATATCAATATTTAATGCATTATGAGCTGTTATTACACATTATATCTCAATACTTATGGATATTCTCTCTTATTTTACAAGGTTTACCATAAAGAGGGGGAATGCCGGCAGCTGGAATTCGGGCTGGAAAAGGAGAAAACATTGGAAACCTATTCTGCACTGCTCCAAAAGTCCTGAAACTCCACGAAACATGTTTTTGGAATTTATAAGAATTATTGAGCAAAATAAATACACCAGAGGGCCCACACACTGTCCAGGAGAGAGGAGGGCCCCCCCTATAGGGCGCGCCCCCTATCTCCTGGGCCCCCTGGTGGGCCTCCAGTGTCCATCTTCTGCTATATCAGAGCTTTTACCCTAGAAAAAATCAGGGGCAAGCTTACGGGACGAAACTTCGCCGCCACGAGGCGGAACCTTGGCGGAATCAATCTAGGGCTCTGGCAGAGCTGTTCTACCGGGGACACTTCCCTCTGGGAGGGGGAAATCATCACCAACGATCCTCTCATCGGGGGGTCAATCTCCATCAACATCTTCACCAGCACCATCTCCTCTCAAAACCCTAGTTCATCTCTTGTATCCAATCTTGTATCAAAACCACAAATTGGTACCTGTGGGTTGCTAGTAGTGTTGATTACTCCTTGTAGTTGATGCTAATTGGTTTACTTGGTGGAATATCATATGTTCAGATCCTTTATGCATATTATTACTCCTCTGATTATGAATATGAATATGCTTTGTGAGTAGTTACGTTTGTTCCTGAGGACATGTGTGAAGTCTTGCTATTAGTAGTCATGTGAATTTGGTATTCGTTCGATATTTTGATGATATGTATGTTGTCTTTTTCTAAAGTGGTGTTATGTGAACGTCGACTACATGACACTTCACCATTATTTGGGCCTAGAGGAAGGTATGGGGAAGTAAATAGTAGATGATGGGTTGCTAGAGTGACAGAAGCTTAAACCCTAGTTTATGCGTTGCTTCGTTTGGGGCTGATATGGATCCATATGTTTAATGTTGTGGTTAGGTTTACCTTAATACTTCTTTTGTAGTTGCGGACGCTTGCAATAGGGGTTAATCATAAGTGGGATGCTTGTCCAAGTAAGGGCAGTACCCAAGCACCGGTCCACCCACATATAAAATTATCAAAGTACCGAACGCGAATCATATGAACGTGATGAAAACTAGCTTGACGATAATTCCCATGTGTCCTCGGGAGCTCCTTTCTCATTATTATAAATTGTCCAGGCTTATCCTTTGCTTCGTAAAGGATTTGGCCACCTTGCTGCACTATGTTTACTTTATTTACATGTTACTCGTTACCATTTATCTTATCACAAAACTATCTATCACCTACAATTTCAGTGCTTGCAGAGAAAACCTTACCGAAAACTGCTTATCATTTCCTTCTGCTCCTCGTTGGGTTCGACACTCTTACTTATCGAAAGGACTATGATTGATCGCCTACACTTATGGGTCATCAAGACTCTTTTCTGGCGCCGTTGCCGGGGAGTGTAGCGCTTTTGGTGAGTGGAACTTGGTAAGGATACATTTATTTAGTGTGCTGAAATTTTCGGTTACTTGTCATTATGGAAACTAATCCTTTGAGGGGCTTGTTTGGGGTATCTTCACCCCAACCAGAAGAGCATAGAGTTGCTCCTCAACCCACTGAACTTTATGAAAATATTTACTTTGAGATTCCTTCGGGTATGATAGAGAAACTGCTAGCTAATCCATTTGCCGGAGATGGAACATTGCATCCCGATTTACACCTTATCTTGGTGGATGAAGTTTGTGGATTATTTAGGCTTGCAGGTATTCCCGATGATGTTGTCAAAAGGAAGGTCTTCCCTTTATCTATGAAGGGAGATGCATTGACATGGTATAGGCTATGTGATGATACAGGATCTTGGAATTTTAAGCGATTGAAGTTGTAATTTCACCAAAAGTTCTATCCTATGCATCTTGTTCATCGTGATCATAATTACATATATAATTTCTAGCCTCTCGAAGGAGAAAGCATCGCTCAAGCTTGGGGGAGGCTTAAGTCAATGTTATATTCATGCCCCAATCATGAGCTCTCCCGGGAAATGATTATTCAAAACTTTTATGCTCGGCTTTCTCTTGATAATCGCAACCTACTTGATACTTCCTGTGTTGGTTCTTATATGCTGAAGACTATTGATTTCAAATGGGACTTATTGGAAAGAATTAAACGCAACTCTGAAGATTGGGGTTCCGACGATGGTAAGGAGTCAGGTATGACACCTAAGTTCAATTGTGTTAAATCTTTTATGGATACCGATGCTTTTCGTGGATTTAGCGCTAAGTATGGACTTGACTCTGAGATAGTAGCTTCTTTCTGTGAATATTTTGCAACTCACATTGATCTCCCTAAAGAGAAGTGGTTTAAATATAATCCTCCTGTTGAAGTGAAAGTAGTTGCACCTATTACAGTCGAAGAAAAGATTATTACCTATTGTGATCTTATTGTTCCCACTACTTATGTTGAAAAACCTCCTTTTCCTGTTAGGATAAAGGATCATGCTAAAGCTTCGACTGTAGTTCGTAAGAGTAATACTAGGACTTATACACCTCCTGAGCAAATTAATGTTGAACCTAGTATTGCTATGGTTAAAGATCTCTTGAATGATGATTTAGATGGGCATGTTATTTATTTCTGTGGTGAGGCTGCTAATATTGCTAGGCCAGATACTAAGACACGTAGACCTGTCGTAGGCATGCCTGTTATTTCTGTTAAAATAGGAGATCATTGTTATCATGGCTTATGTGATATGGGTGCTAGTGCTAGTGCAATACCTAATTCCTTATATCAAGAAATTATGCATGACATTGCACCCATTGAATTAGAAGACATTGATGTTACTATTAAGATTGCTAATAGGGATACCATTAAACCCTTTGGGATTGTTAGGGATGTTGAAGTTTTATGTGGGAAGGTTAAATACCCTACTGATTTTCTTGTTCTTGGTTCCCCACAAGATGATTTTTGTCCCATTATTTTTGGTAGACCCTTCTTGAATACAACTAGTGCTAAGATTAATTGTGAAAAGAATATTGTCACTGTTGGCATAGATGGTATGTCTCATGAGTTTAATTTCGCTAAGTTTAGTAGACAACCTCGTGATAAGGAACCACCTAGCAAGGATGAAATTATTGGTCTTGCTTCCATTGCTGTTCCTCCAACTGATCCGTTAGAACAATATTTGCTAGACCATGAAAACGATATGTTTATGAAGGAAAGAGAGGAAATAGATGAAGTGTTCCTTAAACAGGAACCTTTGCTGAAACATAACCTTCCCGTTGAAATTCTTGGGGATCCCCCTCCACCCAAGGGTGATCCCGTGTTTGAACTCAAACCATTACCTGATAATCTTAAGTATGCTTATCTTGATGAAAAGGAAATATATCATGTTATTATTAGTGCTAACCTTTCAGAGCAAGAAGAAGAAAGATTATTGAAAACTCTAAAGAAGCACCGAGCTGCTATTGGATATACTCTGGATGATCTTAAGGGCGTTAGTCCCACGTTATGCAAACACAAAATTAATATGGAGGACGATGCCAAACCAGTTAGAGATCCTCAACGACGACTAAATCCCAAGATGAAGGAAGTGGTAAGAAAGGAGATACTAAAGCTCCTTGAGGCAGGTATTATTTATCCCGTTGTTGATAGTGAATGGGTAAGCCATGTCCATTGTGTTCCTAAAAAGGGAGGTATTACCGTTGTTCCTAATGATAAATATGAATTGGTCCCGCAAAGAATTACTACAGGTTATAGGATGGTAATTGATTTCCGTAAGTTAAATAAAGCTACTAAGAAAGATCATTACCCTTTACCCTTTATTGATAAAATGCTAGAAAGACTTTCCAAACACACACATTTCTGCTTTTTAGATGGTTATTTTGGTTTCTCTCAGATACCTGTGTCAGCGAAGGATCAATCTAAAACTACTTTTACTTGTCCTTTTGGTACTTTTGCTTATAAACATATGCCTTTTGGTTTATGTAATGCACCTGCTACCTTTCAAAGATGCATGATGGCTATATTCTTTGATTTTTGTGAAAAGATTTGTGAGGTATTCATGGATGATTTCTCAGTTTATGGATCCTCTTTTGATGATTGTTTGAGCAACCTTGATCGAGTTTTGCAGAGATGTGAAGACACTAGTCTCGTCCTGAATTGGGAAAAGTGTCACTTTATGGTTAATGAAGGCATTGTCTTGGGGCATAAGATCTCCGAGAGAGGTATTGAAGTTGATAAAGCCAAAGTTGATGCTATTGAAAAGATGCCATGTCCCAAGGACATAAAAGGTATAAGAAGTTTCCTTGGTCATGCCGGTTTTTATAGGAGGTTCATTAAGGACTTTTCTAAAATCTCTAGGCCTCGACTAATTTATTGCAAAAGATATTCCTTTTGTCTTTGATGATGATTGTGTAGAAGCATTTGAAATACTTAAGAAAGCTTTGATCATCGCACCTATTGTTCAATCCCGATTGGAATTTACCTTTTGAAATTATGTGCGATGCTAGTGATTATGTCAGAGGTGCTGTTCTAGGGCAAAGAGTTGATAAGAAATTGAATGTTATCCAAGATGCTAGTAAGACTCTTGATACTGCCTAAAGAAATTATGCTACTACTGAAAAAGAATTCTTAGCAGTTGTGTTTGCATGTGATTAGTTTAGACCTTATATCGTTGATTTCAAAATTACTATTCACACTTATCATGCTGCTATTAAATATCTTATGGAAAATAAAGATGCTAAGCCTAGACTCATTAGATGGGTTATCTTGCTCCAAGAATTTGACTTGCATATTACTGATAGAAAGGGAGCTGAGAACCCCGTTGCAGATAACTTGTCTAGGTTAGAGAATGTTCTTGATGACCCACTGACTATTAATGATAGCTTTCCTGATGAACAATTAGCGGTCGGTAATGCTTCTCGTACTGCTCCTTGGTATGCTGATTATGCTAATTACATCGTTGCTAAATTTATACCGCCTAGTTTCACATACCAGCAAAAGAAAAAGTTATTTTATGATTTAAGACATTACTTCTGGGATGATCCACACCTTTATAAAGAAGGAGTAGATGGTGTTGTTAGACGTTGTGTGCCTGAGCATGAACAGGAACAGATCCTACGCAAGTGTCACTCTGAATCTTATGGAGGACACCACGCTGGAGATGCACACAAGGTACTACAATCTTTTTTTTATTGGCCTACTCTCTTCAAAGATGCTCGTAAGTTTGTCTTATCTTGTGATGAATGTCAAAGAATAGGTAACATTAGTAGACGCCAAGAAATGCCTATGAATTATTCTCTTGTTATTGAACCGTTCGATGTTTGGGGTTTTGATTATATGGGACCTTTTCCTGCCTTTAATGGTTATACACATATTTTAGTTGTTGTTGATTACGTTACTAAGTGGGTAGAAGCTATTCCAACTAGTAGTGCTGATCATAACACTTCTATTAAAATGCTTAAAGAAGTTATTTTTTCGAGGTTTGGAGTCCCTAGATATCTTATGACTGATGTTGGTTCACATTTTATTCATGGTGCTTTCCGTAAGATGCTTGCTAAGTATGATGTCAATCATAGAATCGCAGCTCCTTATCATCCGCAGTCTAGTGGTCAAGTAGAGTTGAGCAATAGAGAGCTCAAATTAATTTTGCAAAAGACTGTGAATAGATCTAGAAAGAATTGGTCCAAAAAACTTGATGATGCATTATGGGCCTATAGAACTGCATACAAAAATCCTATGGGTATGTCTCCATATAAGATGGTTTATGGAAAAGCGTGTCATTTACCTCTTGAACTTGAACATAAGGCATATTGGGCTATTAAAGAGCTCAATTATGACTTCAAACTTGCCGATGAGAAGAGGTTATTTGATATTATCTCACTTGATGAATGGAGAACCCAAGCATATGAGAATGCCAAGCTATTCAAAGAAAAAGCCAAACGCTGGCATGACAAAAGGATACAAAAGCGTGAATTCAACGTAGGAGATTATGTGTTATTATTCAACTCTCGTTTAAGATTTTTTGCAGGAAAACTCCTCTCAAAATGGGAAGGTCCCTACGTTATCGAGGAGGTCTATCATTCTGGTGCCATAAAAATCAACAACTTCGAAGGCACGAGTCCAAGGGTGGTAAACGGTCAAAGAATTAAACATTATATTTCAGGTAATCCTATCAATGTTGAAACTAATATCATTGAAACCGTAACCCCTGAGGAATACATAAGGGACACTTCCCAGAACGTTCCAGACTCCGAAAAGGTATAGGTATGTGGTATGGTAAGTAAACCGACTCCAAAACAACTCCAATGGCAATTTTTATCAGTTTTGGAATATTTAAGAATTTTAGGAATAAAGAAGTAGTCCAAAAGGGACACGAGGCTCCCACGAGAGTGGAGGGCGCCCCACCCCCCCCTACTGGGTGCGCCCCCCTGTCTCGTGGGCACCTCGTGTGCCTCCCGGACTCCGTTTTCTTGCACATTACGTATTTTGGTCGATAAAAAATCATTATATATACTCCCGAAGGTTTTGACCCCCGTATCACGCAAATATCCTCTGTTTTCGTTTCGAGCTGTTCCTGTTGTAGAATAAAGCAAGATGTCTTCTCAGGAGTCAGTTGGGGAGAGTCGGGTGTCTCACCCAACGCCAGGTCCCGGAGCAAATAGCGATGCCTATCACTTTGGACCATCAACTGAGGATGAGATGGAGGCTGATTTGCAAAGGATAGATGCCATGGAGGAGGATCAAGAAGTTACATCTCGTCTCCGAGCAGAATTCACTATGGGGGAACTACCTAGCCCGGCTGTCCCTACTTCGGTCACTCCTTCTAACTCTAGATTTCTTTCTTATGAAAATACGAAAAAGAGTTTCACTTGTTCTCTAGAAGCTATGCAACATCCTTGGGTAAAAGGAGCTTTGACCGTTACGGGCAAGCTCCGTAAAGAAATTATGGACCTCAAACAACAAGTCAATAAGCTCGAGGAGGAGAACCGTATCCTGAAGGGCATCATCGCCAAAAAGTTCATAACACCAACCGTGAAGAAGGAGACATAATCATATGGGTATGGGCACTCCCCTTGGCAACTGCCCAGCTTGGGGGAGGTGCCCCGGTATCGTATCACCATCACACTCCTATCTTTACCGTTTTATTTAGTTCGATCCTTTTAGTAGTATCTTTATCTAGTAGATTGAAGCTTTGATATCAAGTAGTTTGAGTTTTTCTTTGTGATCCCTTTTTGTAATCGAGTCCATGAGCTATCTATAATAAAGATTAGTGTTGAGTCAAGGGCTTTGCTATGTTTCTATGATCTTGAGAAAGTAGAAAGAATAAAATAGTTCATATTGATCTTATGGATAGTGATAACTTCACATATAGAAAGTATGAGGCATAAAAAATTGTTGAGAGTTGATGAACGTAGTCTTGGTCATCATTGCAATTAATAGGAAGTGATAAGGAAAGAGAGGTTCACATATAAATATATTATCTTGGACACCTTTTATAATT
Organism: Aegilops longissima; assembly: GCA_021605205.1. NCBI lineage: Eukaryota > Viridiplantae > Streptophyta > Magnoliopsida > Poales > Poaceae > Aegilops > Aegilops longissima. The sequence continues at coordinate 584,846,748 of CM038677.1, read as the reverse complement.
GGGAGCACTCATTAAGTATGACATTATAAAAGATTTGATGTTGGACAAGGAAGACAACGTAATAGTTTATGTTTTCCGACATCTCAGTTAAAGTATATTGTCATTGACCTTCCAAACATGTTGAGCTTGCCTTTCCCCTCATGCTAGCCAAATTCCTTGCACCAAATAGAGATACTACTTGTGCTTTCAAATATCCTTAAACCCAGTTTTGCCATGAGAGTCCACCATACTTACCTATGGATTGAGTAAGATCCTTCAAGTAAGTTGTCATGTTGCAAGCAATAAAAATTGCTATCTAAATATGTATGACTTATTAGTGCAGAGAAAATAAGCTTTGTACGATCTTGTTGTGGAAGTAATAAAAGCGACTTGACCGCATAATAAAGGTCCACATACAAGGGGCAATATAAAGTGACGTTCTTTTGCATTAAGATTTCGTGCATCAACCCTAAACGCACATGACAACCTCTCGCTTCCCTCTGCAAAGGGCCTATCTTTTAATTTATGTTTTTACTTTATGCTTGAGTCAAGGTGATCCTCACCTTTCCCTTTTCATTTTATCCTTTGGCAAGCTCCTAGTGTTTGAAAGATCATGATATATATATATATATATATATATATATATATATATATATATATATATATATATATATATATATATATATATATCCAATTGGATGTAAGTTAGCATGGGCTATTATTGTTGACATCACCTAAAGGTGAATACGTTGGGAGGCAACACAATAAGCCCCTATCTTTCTCAGTGTCCGGCTGAAACTCCATAACCACAAGTACTGTGTGAGTGTTAGCAATTGTAGAAGACTACAAGATAGTTGAGTATGTGAGCTTGCTGAAAAGCTCTATTATTGACTCTTTCTGATGTTACGATAAATTGCAATTGCTTCAATGACTGAGATTATAGTTTATTAGTTCCCAATGAAGTTTTTTGAACCATACTTGACATTGTGAATTGATTGTTACTTGAGTATGAGAAATCATATGATAAAATCTATTTATGTTGCTATTATAAGAATGATCATGATGCCCTCATGTCCGTATTTTATTTTTATCGACACCTCTATCTCTAAACATGTGGACATATTTTTCGATTTCGGCTTCCGCTTGAGGACAAGCGAGGTCTAAGCTTGGGGGAGTTGATACGTCCATTTTGCATCATGCTTTTATATCAATATTTATTGCATTATGAGCTGTTATTACACATTATATCTCAATACTTATGGCTATTCTCTCTTATTTTACAAGGTTTACCATAAAGAGGGGAATGCTTGCAATGAAATTCTCGGGTGGAAAAGGAGCAAACATTGAAACCTATTCTCAGACCGCCTCAAAAGTCCCAAACTCCACGAAACATGTTTTGGAATTTATAAGAATTATTGAGCGAAAGAAATACACCAGGGGGCCCACACACTGTCCAGGAGAGAGGAGGGCGCCCCCCCCCCTATAGGGCGCGCCCCCTATCTCCTGGGCCCCCTGGTGGGCCTCCGGTGTCCATCTTCGCTATATCGTAGCTTTTACCCGGAAAAATCGGGGCAAGCTTACGGGACGAAACTCCGCCGCCACGAGGCGGAACCTTGGCGGAATCAATCTAGGGCTCTGGCGGAGCTGTTCTGCCGGGGACACTTCCCTCCGGGAGGGGGAAATCATCACCAACGTCATCACCAACGATCTTCTCATCAGGAGGGGGTCAATCTCCATCAACATCTTCACCAGCACCATCTCCTCTCAAAACCCTAGTTCATCTCATGTATCCAATCTTGTATCAAAACCACAGATTAGTACCTGTGGGTTGCTAGTAGTGTTGATTACTCCTTGTAGTTGATGCTAATTGGTTTACTTGGTGGAAGATCATATGTTCAGATCCTTTATGCATATTATTACTCCTCTGATTATGAATATGAATATGCTTTGTGAGTAGTTACGTTTGTTCTTGAGGACATGGGTGAAGTCTTGCTATTAGTAGTCATGTGAATTTGGTATTCGTTCGATATTTTGATGAGATGTATGTTGTCTTTTCCTCCAGTAGTGTTATGTGAACGTCGACTACATGACACTTCACCATTATTTGGGCCTAGAGGAAGGCATGGGGAAATAAATAGTAGATGATGGGTTGCTAGAGTGACAGAAGCTTAAACCCTAGTTTATGTGTTGCTTCGTTTGGGGCTGATATGGATCCATATGTTTAATGCTGTTGTGACGCCCCCGATTCAACCGTACACTAATCATGCACGCAAACGTGTACGATCAAGATCAGGGACTCACGGGAAGATATCACAACACAACTCTAAAACATAAATAAGTCATACAAGCATCATAATACAAGCCAGGGGCCTCGAGGGCTCGAATACAAGTGCTCGATCATAGACGAGTCACCGGAAGCAACAATATCTGAGTACGGACATAAGTTAAACAAGTTTGCCTTAAGAAGGCTAGCACAAACCGAGATACAGATCGAAGAGGCGCAGCCTCCCGCTCGATCCTCCTAACTACTCACAGTCGTCGCCGCCGGGCTGCACGTAGTAGTAGGCACCTCCGGTGTAGTAGTCGCCATCAACGGTGGCGCTGCCTCGGACTCCATCGTCAGTTGCGACAATCGGGTAAAGAAAGGGGTAAAAGGGGGAACAAGGCAACCGTGAGTACTCATCCAAAGTACTCGCAAGCAAGGAGCTACACTACATATACATGGATATATGTGTAAAGGGCCATATCGAGGACCGAATGCGTAATGCCGTAATAAGAGGGGATAGCTAGTCTTATCGAAGACTATGCTTCGTCGCCTCCGTCTTGCAACAGGTAGAAGAGGGTAGGTTGAAGTCCTCCAAGTAGCATCATATAGCATAATCCTACCCGGCGATCCCCTCCTCGTAACCCTGAGAGAGAGCGACCACCGGGTTGTATTTGGCACTTGGAAGGGTGTGTTTTATTAAGTATCCGGTTCTAGTTGTCATAAGGTCAAGGTACAACTCCAAGTCGTCCTGTTTCCGAAGATCACGGCTATTCGAATAGATTAACTTCCCTGTAGGGGTGCACCACATAACCCAACACGCTTGATCCCATTTGGCCGGACACACTTTTCTGGGTCATGCCCGGCCGCGGGAGATCAACACGTCGCAGCCCCACCTAGGCACAACAGAGAGGCCAAGACGCCGGTCTAAACCTAAGCGCAAGACAGGGTCCGGGCCCATCGCCTAATGCACACCAAGTTGTGTGGGCGGCCGGAAGCGTAACTAGCCCCTTAATACAAGAGCAGGCCTACGCCCAATCCGCGCAGCGCGCGCCGATCGACGTCACGAAGTGCCGGTGATACCACGACGCCGGATACCCATAACTACTCCCACGTAGATGGTTAGTGCGTATAAGACCAAATGGCCGACTCGATCAAATACCAAGATCTCGTTAAGCGTGTTAAGTATCCGCGAACGCCGACCAGGCCAGCCCACCTCTCTCCTAGGTGGTCTCAACCTGCCCTGTCGCCTCCGCCATTAAAGTAACAATCGGGGCCGTCGGGAACCTGGCCCACCTCTACTGGGATGGAGCCACCGTCCTTTCAAATTTCATCTCCTAACAAGAACGAGTAATGTAATAGTGTAAAGTATATAGTATATGCCCGTGATCACCTCCAAAGTGATCACAGCCCAATAAGTATAGCATGGCGATTTGACAAGAGTGTAGGGCCACCGATGGAAGACTAGCATCCTATACTAAGCAGAGGATAGCGTAAAGGTAACAACGGTGAGTAGCAAGGACATGCTATGCAGCGAAGATAGGATTAATCGAAAGCAGAACATGCTACACTACTCTAATGCAAGCAGATAGAGAAGAGTAGGCGATATCCGGTGATCAAAGGGGGCTTGCCGGAAGCTCGCAAGAGAGAGGGTCGTCGGTGACGAGCCGACCACAGGGGCATCAAAGACCGCCACGGGTCACCAAGAGAAGAGGGGGAGAAACAGAAATACATAGCAAGCAAGTGCATAACAGACAACAGCAGAGCTAGACGTGTTCTAACGCGGTATGAGGTGATACCGGTGAAGGGGGGAAACATCCGGGAAAGTATCTCCGGTGTTTCGTGTTTTCGGGCAGAGGAGCCGGAGGGGGAAAGTTGCGAGTTCGATAGGTTAGGGATGCGTGACGGACGAACGGGCTGCGTATCCGGGTTCGTCTCGTCGTGCTGAGCAACTTTCATGTAGAAAGTATTTTCATCTGAGCTACGGTTTATTTTATATGATTTTTAAAAGATTTAATTCATTTTTAATGATTATTTAATTATTTAAATTCAACATTATCCGTAGCAGGCACGCCGACGTCAAGATGACGCCGCAGTCAACAGAGCGCTGATCGTCAACTGACGTGTGGGTCCCATTCGTCATTGATGATTAGTCTAATTAGGTTTAATTAAACTATCTACTTAATTAGATTAATTAAACATGATTAATTAACTTAATTAATTCATTAACTATTTTAATTATTAATTAATTAATTAATTATATATTTATTTTTATTATATACCTTTTTTAAAAAAAACGTTCTCGGGGTGGGGCTCAGATGCCATTGGCCCTAGGGGCCAAACAGGCGAAGGGGGTTACTGGCAAGGCAGCAGCCAGAATGAGGACTACAAGGCGCACCCGACCGGCAACAAGGGGGTGGTGGTGGGCGCGGCGCCAAGACGCTGGGCGTTGAGCTCGGCGGCGCGCGACCGGGGCGAGCATGGGGAGGCCCGCGCTGCTAGAGGGGGGAGGTCTGTGGTGATCTGCGGCGGTGCCGGGCGGACGAGGCGAGGCCGGGCGGAGTGGCACGACGGGCTGACGAACGAGCACCGCCGCCAGAGAGCAAGAAGCAACAGATCGGCCATGGGCTGCAGCAGAGGGACGAGGCCGCTTGTCGGGGGCATACATGAAGTTGCCGACGGCGCCATGAAGCGCAGTCTGAGGGGGGGAGCGTGGTGGCAGCGGTGGCGCGCCAAGCGGGCGCTGCAAGGGAAGAGAGGAGGAGGGGGCCTCACAGGGGGGTTGTAGGGACCGTGGCAGCAGGGGTCGAGGGGGGGGACGGGGACGTCGTCGGCGTCGAGGAGGCAGGCCGGTGGGGGAGGTCCGGCGAGGTGCTCGCAGGCAGCGGCGAGGCTCGGGGTCGGCCGATGAGGAGGAGGCCGAGGACGCGGAGACCGAGGAGACGGGCGGCGAGCTCCGAGCGCGGCATCGGAGGTGATGATGGTGTGGGGGTTCGCGACGGGCGACGGGTTGCTCCGGTCCTCGTCGGCGGCGGACGGCTGGCCGGAGCCCGGCCAAGGCCGAGGCGACAAGGTCGGGGCGGTGCGGTGGCGGCGACGGGGCGAGGCGGCGAGGGGCGCTGGTTCGTTTCATCCCGATCCGGATCGGGATCGAGATGGGGGGGGGAAGCGATTTAGGGGAGACGGGGATGCGAGGTCCGGCGAGGTGGTCCTCCAGGCGGCGTCGACGAGGTGGCTGCGACGGTGTGGCGATGGGGGCGGGGTCGCTCGATGGCCTCCTCTCGATCCCGATCCAGATTGGGAGAGAGGAGGGGGAGGAGATATTTGCGGGAGAGGAGTGGGGGGTGTCGGAGACCAGTGGAGGGAGTGGGGGAGGTTAAGGTGGCGGGGTGGGCCGGCCTGGCGGCCCGGTGGTTTGCGGCCTGGTGGGCCGAAGCCCAAAGGGCAGGGGGGTTTCTCCCTTCTTCTTTTTTTTATTTAGTTTTAGTTTTAGTTTTTCCTTTTTTGTATTTTCCTTTCTTTTATTTCTTTTCCTTTTCTCTTTTTACTTATTTTAAAATACTTAGGCATTTTATAAAATTGTGTCTATTACACCATATTGACTTATGTAAAATATGGCATCTCCCGAACATTTTTGTTTTAAATTTTGAAAAACTTTTATTGTTTGACTTTATTTCAATTTTGAATTTTGAACGGGATTTGAATCATCGGGAGATTAACAACGGTAACTGAGGTGACATGGCATCATTAGGAGTGGGTTACTGTAGCTTAGTTATCCGGGCGTCACAGCTGTGGTTAGGTTTACCTTAATACTTCTTTTGTAGTTGCGGACGCTTGCAATAGGGGTTAATCATAAGTGGGATGCTTGTCCAAGTAAGGGCAGTACCCAAGCACCAGTCCACCCACATATCAAATTATCAAAGTACCGAACGCGAATCATATGAACGTGATGAAAATTAGCTTGACGATAATTCCCATGTGTCCTCGGGAGCTCCTTTCTCATTATTAGAAATTGTCCAGGCTTATCCTTTGCTTCATAAAGGATTGGGCCACCTTGCTGCACTTTGTTTACTTGTTACTCGTTACCATTTATTTTATCACAAAACTATCTATCACCTACAATTTCAGTGCTTGCAGAGAAAACCTTACCGAAAACCGCTTATCATTTCCTTCTGCTCCTCGTTGGGTTTGACACTCTTACTTATCGAAAGGACTATGATTGATCCCCTACACTTGTGGGTCATCACTCCCCCTCTTCTCTTCTCTTCCCTTTCCTTCTTATGAAGGGAGACAAGCAGAGAGGTCCACGGCGAGGCGACCGCCGATGAGGAGGACGAGCGCCGGAGCCGTGGCGGATGGAGAGGCGACCTTCGACGAGGCTTGTGGCGCCCCCATCCTCCCCGGTGCGGTTGACCCATGGCGCCCACGCCTCCGGCAACCGCGGCGCAAACCCGTGGAGGCACGCGCACACCCGGCGACGCCCTTCCTCTCTGGTCGCTTCGTTCACAGCGGGAGGATGGCCTGGGCGAGCGGCGGCGGTGGCGGCGGCCGGCAAGCGCTGGCCTATGGTTTAGACGGGGGGCAGAGAGGCGAGGCAGGGGGAGAGAGGCGAGGCGGGGGGGAGAGGCGAGGCGGGGGGAAGAGGAGAGGGGCTGGCGCGAGTGGGAGAGGAGCGAGGGCTAGGTCATCTCCACGCGAGCCATCGCCGTTTATACACCTCTAGGCGAAATGACGAAAATGCCCTCAGCGGGGCAACGAATTTACACGCGGTGGCAGGAACAAGAGGTAACTATTCATTGCAATAGTGTCATCGGTTCGATCCAGCGGCTGAGATCAATTCGGGGCGAGATCGGATGGTCCAAATCGCATCAAGCCACCCGATCCAACGGCCAGGAATCCAAATCGCTGAGAGCGCCCGGGAGTGACCGTCATCCTTATTTCTCGATTTTATCATGATATAAGGAAATATAAATAACAACCTTATTATTGCCTCTATTGGAAATATGCCCTAGAGGCAATAATAAATTAGTTATTATTATATTTCCTTGCTCATGATAATCGTTTATTATCCATGCTATATTTGTATTGATAGGAAACTCAGATACATGTGTGGGTACATAGACAACACCATGTCCCTAGTAAGCCTCTAGTTGACTAGCTCGTTAATCAACAGATGGTTACGGTTTCCTGACCATGGACATTGGATGTCGTTGATAACGGGATCACATCATTAGAAGAATGATGTGATGGACAAGACCCAATCCTAAGCCTAGCACAAAGATCGTAGTTCGTATGCTAAAGCTTTTCTAATGTCAAGTATCTTTTCCTTAGACCATGAGATTGTGTAACTCCGGATACCGTAGGAATGCTTTGGTGTACCAAACGTCACAACGAATCGGGTGACTATAAAGGTGCACTACGGTATCTCCGAAAGTGTCTCATTGGGTTGGTACGAATCGAGACTGGATTTGTCACTCCGTAAACGGAGAGGTATCTCTGGGCCCACTCGGTAGGACATCATCATAATGTGCACAATGTGACCAAGGGGTTGATCACGGATGATGTGTTACGGAACGAGTAAAGAGACTTGCGGAAACGAGATTGAACAAGGTATCGGGATACCGACGATCGAATCTCGGGCAAGTACAATACCGCTAGACAAAGGGAATTGAATACGGATTGATTGAATCCTCGACATCGTGGTTCATCCGATGAGATCATCGTGGAACATGTGGAGCCAACATGGGTATCCAGATCCCGCTGTTGGTTATTGACCGAGAACGCCTCGGTCATGTTCAGATGGTTCCCGAACCCGTAGGGTCTACACACTTAAGGTTCGATGACGCTAGGGTTATAAAGGAAGTTTGTATGTGGTTACCGAATGTTGTTCGGAGTCCCAGATGAGATCCCGGACATCACGAGGAGTTCCAGAATGGTCTGGAGGTAAAGATTTATATATGGAAAGTTGTTGTTCGGGTTCCGGAAAAAGTTTGGGTTTTTTCGGTATTGTACCGGGAAGCTTCCAGAAGGTTCCGGAGGATTCCGGAGGGGTCTGGAGGTCCGGAAATTGTTCCGCCACGTCCAATATAGTAGCATGGGCTGTAGGGGGGCGCCCTAGCCTTAATGGGCCAGGGGCACCAGCCCCCCCAAGGCCCATGCGCATGGGAAGGGGAAAACCCTAAAGGGGGAGGCCTCCACTTGACTTGGGAGGCACTCCTCCCCCCTTGGCCGCCGCCCCCAACCCTAGATGGGATCTAAGGGGGCCGGCCTCCTCTTCCCCCCACCTATAAATAGTGGAGGGGTGGGAGGGCAGCCGCACCACAAGTTCTGGCGAAGCCCTCCCTCCCAAGTACTCCTCCTCTCCCGCGGTGCTTGGCGAAGCCTGCAGATTGCCACGCCCTCCATCACCACCACGCCGTTGTGTTGCTGCTGGATGGAGTCTTCCTCAACCTCTCCTCTCTCCTTGCTGGATCAAGGCATGGGAGACGCCACCGGCTGTACGTGTGTTGAACGCAGAGGTGCCGTCTGCTCGGCACTAGCATCTCCGGTGATTTGGATCACGACGAGTACGACTCCTTCAACCCCGTTCTCTTGAACGCTTCGCTTAGCGATCTACAAGGGTATGTAGATGCACTCTCCTTCCCTCGCTGCTAGTTTCTCCATAGATAGATCTTGGTGACACGTGGGAAAATTTTGAATTTCTGCCACGCTCCCCAACAAAGGCATCATGAGCTAGGTCTATTATGTAGATTCTTTGCACGAGTAGAACACAAAGTAGTTGCGGGCGTTGATTTTGTTCAATATGCTTACCGTTACTAGTCCAATCTTGTTTCGACGGTATTGTGGGATGAAGCGGCCGGACCGACCTTACACGCACACTTACGTGAGACAGGTTCCACTGATCGACATGCACTTGGTGCATAAGGTGGCTAGCGGTGCCGCCTCTCCACTTTAGTCGGAACTGATTCGATGAAAAGGGTCCTTATGAAGGGTAAATAGCAATTGACATATCACGCTGTGGTTTTATGAGGTAAGAAATGTTCTTGCTAGAAACCCATAGCAGCCACGTAAAACATGCAAACAACAATTAGAGGACGCCTAACTTGTTTTTGCAGGGTATGCTATGTGATGTGATATGGCCAAGAAGAATGTGATGAATGATATGTGATGTATGAGATTGATCATGTTCTTGTAATAGGAATCACGACTTGCATGTCGATGAGTATGACAACCGGCAGAGCCATAGGAGTTGTCTTTATTTATTGTATGACCTGCGTGTCATTAAACAACGCCATGTAATTACTTTACTTTATTGCTAACCGGTAGCCATAGTAGTAGAAGTAATAGTTGGCGAGACAACTTCATGAAGACACGATGATGGAGATCATGGTGTCATGCCGGTGACGATGATGATCATGGAGCCCCGAAGATGGAGATCAATGGAGCTATATGATATTGGCCATATCATGTCACTACTATATAATTGCATGTGATGTTTATTATGTTTATGCATCTTGTTTACTTAGAACGACGGTAGTAAATAAGATGATCCTTACAACAATTTCAAGAAGTGTTCTCCCTAACTGTGCACCGCTGCTAAAGTTCGTCGCTTCAAGCACCACGTGATGATCGGTGTGATAGATCCTTACGCTCACATACAACGGTGTAAGACAGTTTTACACATGCAAAACACTTAGGGTTAACTTGACGAGCCTAGCATGTACGACATGGCCTCGGAACACGAGACCGAAAGGTCGAGCATGAGTCGATAGTAGATACGATCAACATGAAGATGTTCACCGATGATGACTAGTCCGTCTCACGTGATGATCGGACACGGCCTAGTTGACTCGGATCATGTAATCACTTAGATGACTAGAGGGATGTCTATCTCGAGTGGGAGTTCATAAGATGAACTTAATTATCCTGAACATAGTCAAAAGATCTTTGCAAATTATGTCGAAGCTCGCGCTTTAGTTCCACTGCTTAAGATATGTTCCTAGAGAAAATATAGTTGAAAGTTGACAAGAGCGATTATGCGGACGTAAGAAAGCTTATGTCCTTAATGCACCGCTCGGTGTGTTGAACCCCAAACGTCGTTCGTGGATGTTACGAACATCGGACATACACGTTTTGATAACTACGTGATAGTTCAGTTAAACGGTTTAGAGTTGAGGCACCAAAGACGTTTTTCGAAACGTCGCAAAACATATGAGATGTTTCGAGGGCTGAAATTGGGATTTCAGGCTTGTGCCCATGTCAAGAGGTATAAGACCTCCGACGATTTTCTTAGCCTGCAAACTAAGGAAGAAAAGCTCAATCGTTGAGCTTGTGCTCAGATTGTCTGAGTACAACAATCACTTGAACCGAGTGGGAGTTGATCTTCCAGAGATAGTGATGTTTCTCCAAAGTCATTGCCACCAAGCTGCTAGAGCTTCGTGATGAACTATAACAAATCAGGGATAGATATGATGATCCTTGAGATATTTGCGATGTTTGACACCGCGAAAGTAGGAATCAAGAAGGAGCATCAATTGTTGATGGTTGGTGAAACCACTAGTTTCAAGAAGGGCAAGGGCAAGAAGGATACTTCATGAAACAACAAATCAGTTGCTGCTCTAATGAAGAAACCCAAGGTTGAACCCAAACCCGAGACTAAGTGCTTCTGTAATAAGGGGAACAGCCACTGGAGCAGAATTACCCTAGATAATTGGTAGATGAGAAGGCTGGCAAGGTCGATAGAAGTATATTGGATATACATTAAGTTATTGTGTACTTTACTAGTACTCCATGAACCAGGGTATTAGATACCGGTTCGGTTGCTAAGTGTTAGTGACTCGAAATAAAAGGCTACGGAATAAACGGAGACTAGCTAAAGGTGAGCTGACGATATGTGTTGAAAGTGTTTCCAAGTTTTATGTGATCAAACATCGCACGCTCCCTCTACGATCAAGATTAGTATTAAACCAGAATAATTGTCATTTGGTGTTTGCGTTGAGCATAGACATGATTGGATTATGTCTATCGCAATACGGTTATTCATTTAAGGAGAATAATGGTTACTCTATTTATTTGAATAATACCTTCAATGGTCTTGCACCTAAAGGAATGGTTTATTGAATCTCGATCATAGTAATACACATTTTCATGCCAAAGGATATAAGATAGTAATGATAGTACCACTTACTTGTGGCACTGCCATGTAAGTCATATTGGTATAAAACGCGTGAAGAAGCTCCATGTTGATGGATCTTTGGACTCACTCGCTTTTGAAAAGTTTGAGACATGCTAACCATGTCTATTG